>JAHWFO010023621.1:506109-529388 GCA_023313115.1 Rhysida immarginata
GGACCAACCAATCACCCACAATCACGTGGTGAACTGTTTGTAGCTTATAAACAGTCACACTGCGCAAGGAAAACTGAATGTTGATATTTCCACCATGTAAAGCATGCAAATCAAAAAATTAACATAAATTACCATACTCACATTCACTTTCATGCGGGAAAGCAAATAAAAGGCATGTTTCAGCACATAGAAGACAGAACAATTCCATGGTGGGTGGCCTATCCACAAATAGTTCATCACGTGATTGTGGGTGATTGGTTGGTCCGATTGATTTTTTTTTTGTTTTGTTTGTTTTTTTTATACTGAACAAGTTTGCAATTGGGTTTTTTTTCTCTATCCCTTACGGTTTTTGAGATAAATTTTGAATGTGTCCTAATTTGCATATTTGGGATGATGAAAAGTGCACCATGGGATAGGCCACCTCAACTTCCTATTCATTGGATTCATCAAAATTGACATATCTGCTTCGGTTCAAAAAATAAAAGGGGGGTTTCAGACTTTTGTATTCACCCTGTATACCTAGAGTAGATAGATACTGATACCCCGCCTTCGTTTAGCCTTGAATAGTTCGGCGAAGACGGGCATCTCAGCTAGTTTATAGTAAATTTGACTTATGTGTACAGTTACTTTATTAATGAACTAGCCGAGACACCCGGCGTTGCACGAGATAATTACAGTTGTAGATTAAACAGAACAACCTCATGAAGTTAAATAATAAATTTGTTTTCAGTAATTCTACAATTTCCGTCTATAGACGAAGCAGTTGTTCAGATATTTCCGATGCCCAGATACCTTTTTGTCATCTCTGCCCAATACTCATTCATTTCTTCGCTGGCATTTCGATAGATATGAATTATTGTTATAATACTTCGAAAGATTAATATAGGACATAACACCATATGGTTGTTGGCTTGAAGAGTTGAGTTCATGTATGCTTTGTTATCAGTTATGTCGCCAACTGCAGCTCGAACGAAGAGACTACATCCTCTGTCATCTTTCACTCATTCTCAATAGTCTGCTAACTCTCCATTATCTCTAGTTACTGATCATTACTAAATATTTCCAAGAAAACATTAACTTCTAAGAAAAGCCCGAACAACAGGAATTCTACGTATTGTTACAAATTCAATTTTGTTTTATAATTCTTAGAGGTGTGATGGAACCATCATTATTAATGAACTTACTTATATTGCCAACTATGCCCGGGCTTTACTTACCCTCTTGTTGTTCTGTCTCAGATTAAAATGTTATCCATCTTCACCCCCCAGGGAGCATCACTGGATACTTTAGACCAGGGCCGTCCAACTCGTGCACTTCGCCCGCGTGCAACATAAAATGCTCGCGGACAAAGCTCACGGGCAAAGCCGAGGAGATAGTCCAAAACTCAGGAGGGGAGTGGGTATAGTTTTCCTATGCAGTAAATGGCCAGACTTTAGGGGGCGAGTGCATTAAATGAGGCATTATTTCTTTTGTTACTGATACTTGCTTGTTTTTCGTCTCGCATAGCATGGCGCACATTCCAAAGCATAAAATCACTGAACCGGTATTCAAACCGCAGTGGCAGAATGTTTTTTTTCTTCATTGTTCACAGATCGGATTCGAAATGATTAATATGTAATCATATCCTGTCGGGAGGAAAATATAATTCTATCTGACATCGAGAAAATTGTCACATTAAAACGAAGGAGATAAAATGGTAAGCTGCCTCTTTTTTTGTTTTTTTTTACAATGTCGAATTGATAATTAGTAACTCGACTTTAAGGAACTGATCAACGTAATGTGCGTGGGCGCTGCCCACGGACAGAAATCTTGGAGAGCCCTGCTTTAGACCTATCTTTTAAAATTTCTCTTGCCCTTGACGTAGAAGCTCTTATACCCTCCTGCTCTAGCGGAGCTTCCGTTGTTCAGATGTTTCCAATGCCCTGATAGCTTTTTATCTTTCTGTTGCAAATTTCAGTTCAGTGATCAGTACTCGTTCTTTCTCTTTTTTTTTGCCAAACACACAAATTTTCGCCAGTCGCCTGGACGTTTTTAGGAAGCTCAAGGAAGACCCGTGTGATTCCTTAGCCTCCTCGATAAACATTGCCTTATCTATGTCCTGTCATTGCATAATCATATTTATGCTCGTTT
This sequence comes from Rhysida immarginata, assembly GCA_023313115.1. Classification (NCBI taxonomy): domain Eukaryota; kingdom Metazoa; phylum Arthropoda; class Chilopoda; order Scolopendromorpha; family Scolopendridae; genus Rhysida; species Rhysida immarginata. Next base: position 508,240 of record JAHWFO010023621.1, read on the forward strand.
TTAATAATTCGTTACCCCCTCCCTAAAAGAAGTTAATATGGATAATTATATAGTGCCACGCCAGTAAATGATCGGCCTCGGTGCTCAGCGGTTGTGTGATCGCCTCTGATGCCCGACTACGCGGGTTCGATCCCGGCCGCGGACGACGAGGATTTTTCAGGGGGAAATCCTGAGATCACGTACTTCCTTCGGAAGGGAAGTAAAGCCGTTGGTCCCGTGTTGTCGTTTGCCGGCTGCACGTTAAAGAACCCTTGCGAGGCAAAATTTGCGGCCCCTATAACGCCGTTCTGAAATGACCATAGCAGTTGAAAAGGACGTTAATACCAAACAAACTAACCAAACACCAGTAAATGTGGTACGTTTGTAGTGCCACACCAGTTAATGTGTTAAGTATACAGTGCAACACCAGTTAAAGTGTTAACAAACTTTCAACCCCCCTTTCCTCCTCTTAGGGGTTGAATTTCGAAAAAAAAACCTTCTTAATGCTCACTTACATTTTGTAAGGAACCTGTGTACAAAATTTCAAGTTTCTAGGCCTTATAGTTTGGGCTGTGCGTTGATCACTCACTCAGTCAGTTTCTTCTTTTACATATATAGAAAATAGCTAAATATAAAATAGTCGATTTCCTATTGTCACTTGTAAAGGGATATTCTTCCTCTTTTATTAAGTACAATTCCCTCACTATTCGTCATACGATGATTCAAGTTTACATCGCGCAGCCAATTTGCAGGAATAGACGAAAGAGAATTTATGTATAAGAAACTGTTAAAGTGATAACCAGAGAAGAGACGGGCTTCACCGAAGAGAATACGTGAAAAGACAGAAAGAGTGAACGTGCGGAAGCTAGCGGATGAGAAACGCGGCAGGCCTAACAAAGGTAATCTTCTTTCGTCGCCGAAAAGAAGGAAAGACACAACTCGAATCTCAAAAGCCTGCAATGTGGATCACACTTTGAAAGGTTGGCACAAACGTCAATTGTCTTTCCCATAAACGGATGCCCATTAAAGAAATCCATCCTTAACATATAAGACTTACTGGCCAATGAATTGGAAACATCTGTGAAACTTGTGTAAAATTGTTTTAATCCGTTTTTATGCAAAATAATTTGCGATTAAGCGGGCAATTGTCACCTATTTAAGAAGGATTGGGTGATTCTAATCATAGAACTTGATCAAAATGGGGAAAAAGGACCTATAATTTCAAAAAAAGATTCATCGTTGCGAAGATTGAAACAACGAAACAGCTGATCTAAATGCCGGAAGGTGCGATATTCAACCTTTGGACAATGCAAATCCAGTCTTTGTCTAAAAGAGGTAAATCAAGGTGAAAGACCATCAATCATGAGCGAGACCGCCGTCTTTTAAAACGACTTATATGGAGAAAGAGGCCATCCACTGTGCAACGGTTGACATGATTTCAATAAAGTCTCTTCCCGACCGATATCTGCCAGGCGGAAATTGAACCTTCCAACTCGGCAGTCGATACCTATGTGGAAAATTGAAAAGTTTGTCTTCACTGTTGTCTGGAACGTCGTGATTGGACACGTAAAGACTGGAAAAAATTTGTGTGGCCTGACGAATCACGACACATGTTTTGTACCGACGGTAAGCAGAGGGATTGGCGAGAGCCCCATGAAGTAATGGATCCAGTCATACCAATAAATGAGAAAATAATAGAGATCTGGATTAAATCTAATAAACGCTTCGTTATCCGAATCATATTTATATGAACTTTTTTTCATCTCGCTTTGGGAAATCAGCACCAGAAGTTTGTGACAGGGGTTTAGATACACCCTGTATATGAATATAGTTTTTCGTTTGCATTTTTCAGTAAGGATGAAACTAACTGGACTCCGACAAAATGGTTTAAAGTTTGTAGCCGACATTTTATCAATGAGACCTGAGCAATCCATCTTATGCGGAAAGACTGTAATGCAGATTTGGTTGCTTGCTTGCTTGTTTGTTTCTTTCACTAAGTTTTATGGGTGGTCAACAGCTAGTAATTTTGTGTCCTTTCACATGACTAATATCTGTACACAATCCGAGAATTCTACATGATTATTCTCTTTTACGCATTCCGGGAACGAACACAAACAGCCATGCTCACGGCGGGATTCGATCACGCGACTCGACGGATTCTAGAACTGGAAAGCCTACGTTCCAGCCCTCTCGGCACTGGTCTGGCCGTGACTGAATTAGATTTTATGTGACCATATTTCAGTGAGATATATAAGTGGAGGTGTATGAATAAGCACAGATTGTGAAGGGGTGAATAATGTACAAGATGGTATTTATATTGTAAAAGTTGATATGTTGTACTTCATTGCACTAGGGTTTGCAGTGTTAAATTAAACGCTATATTGAATAATGATGAGTGAATACTACAATTCATATCATCCTGTTGAGAGGCTAAGTGTTTGTAACGGTTAGTCCAATTTGGAATTTTTTTTTCAAATTTATATTTATTATAGAGTCTACTATATGTTTGTATATGAGGCTTGTCCGGAAAGAATCCGGATTGAAGCTACAAAAATACGGTTCGAATTCACATAAATGTTTAATCACTTTCAAAATAAGCATTTAGCCCAGCGTTGCTGCCATTGCTCGAAACAAGTACGGAATGCCTCCTTTGGGATGGCCAAGAGCTCCGCCGTCGCATTTTGTGTTGTCACATCCACATCCTCAAATCTCCGTCTTTGGGGGCTTTATTCATCTTCGGAAATGCGAAGAAGACGGACGAAGCTAGGTCAGATGAGTAGGGAGGCTGCCTGTCGTGAGCGATGTGCTGTTTTGTCAAGAATTGCTGCACGATGTGCGCTGTGTGTGCTAGAGGGTTGTCGTGGTGTAGCATCCAATCTCCAAAAGCCCACATTGTTGGCCGTTTCCGTCAAACTGCATCACGTAACCTCCTCAGCACGTCAAGGTAGAATTCTTTATTAACTTTTGTCCTTTCGGCAAATTAGTAAAGGACAATACCGTTGATGTCGAAGAAGAGGAGCAGCATCGAAATGATGTTGGTTCGCACATGCATGGCTTTTTTGGGTCGTGGAGAGATTGGACCATTCCACTCGGAGGACAGTCGTTTTGTCTGGGGATCGTATCCGTAAAATGAGGACTCATCTCCCGTTATGATGTTCGACAGAAAATGCGGATCTGCACATGAAGTTTCAACCAAGTCCGAAGCCAAGTCCTTTCGAATTTGCCGTTGGCCTTCCGTAAGGAGCCGAGGGACAAACTTCGCTCACACACGGCGCATGTTCAAATCGCCTGTCAAAAATTCATGGCAGACACTTTTCGATATTCCAACATCTTCGGCAATATCTCTCACAGTGAGACGACGATTTGAGCGCACGAGTTGACAAGCCTATTCAATCGTGGTGTCATTTCTTGACGTTGAAGGCCGATGAGGCCGCGGACTACTTTCTACCAATTCTCTACCCTCCTTAATGCGCTTGAACCATTCGAAAACCATAAAATCATTGCCGAATTCTTTTTTAGCAATTCATAACACACCGTTGCGGTTTTACCGATTTTAACCCTTTATTGATACTGTTACCAAATGGTAACATGCAATAAAAGCATCAAGTATAGCTAATAAAGCCCTCAGCTTTGCTGTTACTGTTCTTTGTGACCATTTGGATACATCAGTGATGTCATTTTTAACTAGTGCTGCCTCCTATTGACTGAAATATAAAAGAAACGTGAATTGAAATTTTGAGAATGAAGACCATGTGCTCAGATGTGTGAACGACCTCTGATCACGTGCTGTTTTCTATGTGAATATCTGTAGAAAGAAGTAACAGCATACTTTGTAAGTTGCATGTGGATTCATTCTTCAAAATGTAAGATGTAGCAATGATAATGTATAGGGACATTTATTCAGCTACTGAATCTCAAAAACACATGTTACCATTTGGTAACACCGATTTCGTCAGTTTTCAAAATGGTGGTTATTTTGTTACCAAACGGTAACATTGTCCACTAAATATGTAGTTCTTATATAAGGAAACTTTCATTTTATTTATAAAAAATAGGAAAATATTTTTTTACTAACAATTCATTTTCTAAATTTTGCAGACTATGTTTTCCATTATTTTTTTATGGAAGGGCAGATAAGCAGATTCTCAAACTTGTAGTTCCTATTTCCGCACTTCATTCTGATGGATCAGTTAGCTCTGATAATGAGGAATCTGTAGATTTCTCAAACAAATCCATTGATCCTGATCAATACCCTAAAAATCTTCAGATTTGTGATTTTGACAATGAATCTGATGTTGACGTTTCACGTCTAGCAAATCAAGAATTATTTATACTTGTGAAATGGGCAGACAATATATGTGTTATATTTGCGTGCACGTTCTGCAGACAAGAACCAAACAGTTCTGTATCACGATGGGGTAAAAAAAGCGAAAAAGGTTCCCATTGATTGCCCATCTGTAGTCTAAGAGCACAACAAACATGTAAACAAATGGGTGGTGAGGATAACCTGATAACATCGTACAGAAGACCAGCACAAGCAAAACGATGGTACATACCGATTTTTGGATATCTACTTGTTTTTGCAATTGTAAATGCTTATCTGCTATACATGACTAGCAGTAGCAAACACCACTGAAGCATTTTCGTCTTCAATTGTGGCTACTCTACGGAATTGCGGTAAACCATAATATGGAAGACCCTCGAGTGAAGATTTAGTCGTACCCAACCCAAAATTCGAAAACCCATTCATCCCAGCTCAGATGACGATTCTAGATACGACCAAATTGCTCACTGACCTGTTCATTTCTGACACTCGAGGAAGATGTAAATACCATCAAAAAGGAACGAGCTGGCTTCGTTGTTAGAAGTTTGAGATGGTGCTCTGTTTGACAGGTGGAAAAAACTGTTTTATTATGTTCCACATAAAGGATGGCCATTAAATACGAAGAAAACTTAAATTTTTATATGTTTATGCATTTTAAGGGTATATTATGCATATTCCCATTATACTTAAGATTTTTGTACATTTGTTTATATTTTGAACGTGTGTGTGTGTTTGGAATATAGCGTAGAAAACTATTCCTTTTAGGGAAAATGTTACCATTTGGTCACAATTAATAATTTTAAAAATATTAAAAACAAATACATAAAACCACATAATAACTGTTATTTATTGCGATATTAATCCACTTTCTCAATTTAATAGTTTTCCATTAGGGGGAACTATGTTTGAACATTAAAGGGTTAAAACAAAATTTGATTCAATGTTGTCGCTCAATGTTTTCTGTCATTTCACCATGCGACGAGAAAAGAAAAACGTTCTGTTTTAGCGTGTTACAACAATTGAACGCGGCACTCTTAACAGCTGGAAATTCATTACGTCATCAGCAGAAATGTCGTCACATGATCCGGATAGGAAAAATGTGCAGCAAGTTCTACTTTTTTGTAGCCTCAATCCGGATACTTTTCGGACAGGCCTCCTATCAGTATCATCGGTATCAGCTGCCATATACAGGGTGATTTTAAAATGGTGAATCAAAAGTACCTATAACTATTCGGTGGGGTTAAATGAATATAAAGTTCCTTATGCAAAATGTCGAAATCCCAACCCTTATACCCCTAAACATCTCGCGAAGTTTGTTAAATCCTCGCGAAATTTTGCCATATTTCGTCATCGTTTCGAAGGAAATCAATCTTTCCTTATGTCATCCTTCACAAAATGCTCTTCCTGGGAAGCAGTGACTGCACTCGCTGAATGTGGAATGGGTATTGCAGATAATTATGTAGAATCCTCCACACTGTAGCCTAGAAAAGCCTAATCCACGAATCACTGTGCGAGTACTCGTCGAAGGGTCCTCGGCCACCTTGTCAAGAACTTGATCCAGTACTCGGCTTGCTCATTTCTTGGGATGATCACGAAAATTCGCGAGGTTTTAACATATAAAGGTCGTACAAATGAAAACGAAAATTTGAGTGGGGAAAAAAAGACGACGGTGTAGGATCGTAAGTTTTTGTTTTCAACAATTGCGAAACCCCACGTGCAAATTGAACAATAGGTTGCATCACGCGATAGCTCGCGCTTCGAAGCTCTGCGAGGGATCGCTTCGTCCAAACAACAAAATGGAGTCAACGAAACAGGAACAGAGAGCAGTAATTCCATTTTTTGACATGTGAAGGAGTTTCAGTTTCTGAAATTCATTGTCGTATACAGAACGTCTATGGAAATGACTGCCTAACCTTCAGTCATGTTTGGGCATGGAGCAAGAGGTTTTCGGAGGGACGGTCATCATTGCAAGATGATCAATGACCTGCACAAGCAAACCGTGCCATCACGGATGATTACAAAGCCAAAATTGACGCTTTCTTAACGAAAAACAGAAGAGAGACAGTCGATGTCGTGGTTGCTAAAACTGGCCTTAGTCGTGGAACTGTTCACTCCATTATCAGGAACCATCTGCACCACAGAAAAAAAAGATGACTTAGTTTCGAATCTGCAACCCGAAACATTGAATCATGATAATGTTTTTATATGCAACAAATAAATAAATATTTTATACAGTACATAAACTTTTTATTTATTAATCAATGGACGATTCTAAAGAATCATGTACATCGGTAATACTGAATAAGGGCTTAGAATAACTCAATTATGAAATATAAGCACGGGTATTGAGTCTCTCGAAATGTCAAGTAAACTTAGTGTCTATACTGAAGGTTCCTCTCCTTACTCGCGTCTGTGGTCACAATCGAATGCGGGACAACAAACACGGCACGTGTCTTAAATCTTAAAAAGAGTGTATTTTGTATGACGAAAAATTAAAATTATTCACCCGGAAAGTTATCCTTAACTATAGAGAGGAAGGAATTTGTAGAAATAAATTAAGCACTTCGAAGTACATAGAGGGCGTAAATTATAGATAAGTTGAAGACTTCAAAAACCATCAAAAGATCTAAATGTTTCAAAATAATAAATTATGAATTAAATTGTGAAATATAAAATATATTTATTGTAATGGAAATAAGTTTATTTCAATACACAAGGATTCATTAGACTTAATTCAAAACGCTGAAGACAAAACAGTAGGCCCATTACATGGCTAGGTAAGAGAGCGAAGTATAGTTGCTATCTGTTGCCACACATTAATATATTTCATAATATCGCTGTAGGCCTAGTAAAGATTTAAACAAGAACGATTTTACCGCCAAAGCGGATAAAGGGAGCACATTTTCGTGTTATAGAATCATACATGGTTATATAGAATTAACCAACCTTTTAAAACACTTTAGAAAAAATATATAAATATGAAAACCAAATTGTAAATTACTATTTATGTAAACAAATGTATAGAGAGAATTTAAACAAATAAACTTGAAGAACTGAAAGGTTAAATGGAGAGTGAAGTTATTCTTTATATATTTGAACAAATAAAATTTTTTTAATTTGTAGGCATTCCCACGTAATGTTAAACGAAGTGAGCCTCAATTGGTGAAGCATTATGTGTAAGCATATATTATTTTTTCATATTCAATTGCTAAAGTGTTTCTATGTTACCATCTACTATTGAAGCAAGCGATTAACTACTACTAATTAGCAATATGTCTCACAGCATTTAGTTTTAGATACTATTAAGCCTAACAGCAGTATGCTCTTGATACAAATAAACTATGGATAGCAATAGGTCTAACAACTCGTAAGGAGTTGGGGTTGATATAGTACACGCCATATCTTAACACGGACAGTTTCCAAAGGTAACATATAGCACGATTAAAACATGTACTACTAAACAATTCCGACTATCATTATTTACGCGTTATATTCACTCATAACACATTGTTACGAGTTGTTTGATATACGACATGCCATATCTTAGTATAAAAAGTTCAGACACTAACTAATGGTATCAAATGGTACCATTAGAACACGTGCTACTAAACGAACTGTCAGTATCATTATTTACTCGTTATATTCACTCATGACACGTTCTTACGAGTTGTTTGATATATTACATGACATATTTTAGCATTGAAAGTTCCAACAGTACATATGGTATCATATGGTACCATTAGGGCACGTGCTAATAGACCAATTCCCGTTATCATAATTTGCTCGTTTTATATATTACATGCATCTTAGCATTGAAAGTTCCAACAGTACATATTGTACCATATGGTACTATTAGGGCACGTACTACTAAACCAAGTCCCACTATCATTATTTACGCGTTATAATCACTCATAACACGTTGTTACAAGTTGTTTGATATATTACATGCCATATCTTAGCATTGAAAGTTCCAACGGTACCATATGGTAGCATTAGGACACGTGCTACTAAACCAATTCCCACTATCATTATTTACTCGTTATATTCCTTCTTGATACGTTGTTACGAGTTGTTTGATATATTATATGCCATATCTTAGCATAGAAAGTTTCAACAGTACCATTTGGTACCATTAAAACACGTACTACTAAACAATTCACACAATCGTTATTTATGCGTTATATTCATTCATGAGAAATACACGTGCACGTGCCACTAGATCAATATCTGCTATCACTATTTTTTATATATATTCGTTCATGAGACGTCGTGACGATTTGTATGATATATTACATGCCATATCTGGTTATAGGAAATTGTTAAGGGTGTATCATAATTGTACAATTAGAGCACGTATCTATTCCGGCTATCTCACGTTCGTACTTGTTCGTGCTCTATCCCATAGTAATGGATTGGTGAAAACAGAGTGTAAAAAAGTTAATTCGTTTTCAAGTTATCGTAATAAATACTAAGCTCCCTAGGAATAAAAAAATTCTCTTGATTTAGAGACCAAACTGCCCTTTCAATAATCGTCATTCACGTGCATCCTTCACGCGCACCATCTCATTAACGTTTAGAGCACGCGCAGACCCGAACCGATGTACTCATTATGCCGGGTACCTCTGCTGGTGTGCTAATAAAAACTGTTGCTCAGACAACAATGTTCACGTGTCTTTTCAGTTCCGACGTATGCTTCAAGCAACACCTCCTAAAGAGAAAGCCTGTGCACGGAAACCGTCATACATTGTTACATCATCATAGTAGTGCAAATTCAGGGCTTACTATTAGTAGAAATACGAATAACAATGCACTACTATGATGATGTAACAATGTATGACGTTTCCGTGCAGAGGCTTTCTCTTTAGGAGGTGTTGCTTCAAGCCGGCGCCAACAATAGTTAAACGTGCATCAACAATGGAAAACTGTTTCCGTAACACTTTTTGGTGTCGGTTTTCGCATCACGTTTTTTGTAAATAGATGTCCAGCCTTAAAACATTATCATGTTAAAATCTGTGCACAATGAGTCCCGTATCATTTGACATCAGAACAACTTGGAGTCCGAATGGCCATGTCCCTGCAACAGTTTACTCGCTATTACAGGAAGGAGAGAGTTTTCTCGACAGAATCCTTACAGGGATGAAACTTGGTGCTTTCATTTCCAGCCCGAAAGCAAACGTCAAAGTCGTCAATGGGATGGGTCACCACCCCCGAAAAAATCAAAAGCAATCGCAAATAGCACGGGGAAGGTGATGTTGACCGTGTTTTTGATCGTAAAGGCCCGATTTTACTGGACTTTCTTGAAAAATGAACCACAGTTATTTGAAAGCACGATATGGGGAAACATTGAAGGCACGGCGCGCGCCCATCAAATGCAAGCTTCTTGGACTTCTTACAGAAGGAGTGCTGCTTCTCCACTACAACGCGCGTCCTCACATCTCGAAAGCAACGGCAGACCAATCATTGATCAAAAAGTTCAACTGGGAAGTGGTGCTGCTCCAGAAACCTGTCCCTGTGCAGACTGGTCAGTTTCACTGAAAAGCCATACTAGCTGAAGAGGACATTGCAATGAAGGGTTCTACGGTACAAATCAAAAACTCTGATGCCCTGTATCTGCCTAGAGCATCCACCTTAGCCCTGACTTAACCCCATGTGACTTTCACGTTTTTGGGAATCTCAAGAAACACCTGAAAGGCCGCAGGTTTCAGTCGGACGATGAAGTGAAGGAAGAGGATATGGAATGGTTTCACACGCAACCGAAAGATTTCTTCCATAAAGGAATTACACGCCTTGTTACACAGTGGGATAAATGCCTTAACGCATTTGGAGAGTATTTTTAAATTCCTTGTATACACTTCGGATAAAGTAAATAATTTTCGTTTTCATTTATACGACCCTTATACTTTTCTGGGTGTTTAGGGGTATAAGAGTTGAGATTTCGACATTTTGCATGAAGAACTTTATATTCATTTTAACCCACATAACAGCACCAGGTACTTTTGATTCACCATTTTAGAATCAATCTGTATATAGATATTGAATATCGATTATCAATATTTTGATTGCTACCTAAATGTGGTAAGTACACGACATATGCGGTACAAAAACACAAAAAAGACAGGGAGGAATCATTGATCTCTGCCAGTTCTGTAATTCCCGTCCTGGCTGAAGATTTTTCTCATGATATTGCCATTGAGCTCAACGCAGCAATAGAGAATGATTTGAATGATTTGCAAAACCAGAGTTTTGGCTTCATCTTTGTTAGTTGTTTGAATGGGAGTGAAGTTATAATACAAACAGATTTGTCTTTGTTGATAAACAAACGCTATAGTGATGTTGGCTATAATAGAGAGATACATGAATGCAGACACTTTTCAGAAGGTTTTCACCTTTAATAATCGTTTGATTGTTTACTATATGATTTTTAATACTCGTACATTGAAATCTATATCTGATGAAGAAAAACTCCATCCCAAATAACCATTCGTGTGCACAGAGAGCACCGATAACTAGTACAACTCCGAATGTAGTCTCGCAATTCTCTCGTCAGATGGCGGTCTTGCAGCTTGCAAGAAGGGAACATCCCGTATCGCGTGATATATTTAGAAAGGTGGTCTATTTAGAAAGTAGCCCCTTTATATACGTATACTCCTCCTATGTCATATGACTCAGACTTTTTTGCCTTCACGCTTTTTAGCACATTTTATATATATATAAATGTGCTTATGTGATCGGTTTGTCCAGCTGTCCGTCCTTCCGTCTGTAGACAATCCCACAATTCATTGCGTTGCAATAGAAAGAGTGCATGTATTGAATTGCTGGAAGACACGAATTATCCTCGCATTCGGGAAAACGCGTGTTGAGAACATACATGGGTTCGGCTCTGCGCGTGCTCTAAACGTTAATGAGATGGTGCGCGTGCAGGAAGCACGTGTTTGACGATTATTGAAAGGGCAGTTCAGTCTCTAAATAAAGAGAATTTTTTTATTTCTAGGGAGCTTAGTATTTATTACAATAACTTGAAAACGAATTAACTGTTTCAAAGTCTGTTTTCACCAATCCATTAATACGGGACAGAGCACGAACAAGTACGAACGTGAGATAGCCGGAATAAGTACGTACTATAATAGCACGTGCTTTAATGGTACCATTATGATACACCCTTAAAATCTTCCTATAACCAGATATGGCATGTAATATATCAAACAAATCGTCACAACATATCATGAACGAATATATAAGAGTAACTAGTGATAGCAGGTATTCATCTAATGGCACGTGTACGTGCAAGGATGTCTCATGAATGAATATAACGCGTAAATAATATTTGTGTGAAATGTTTAGTAGTACGTGTTTTAATGGTACCGAATGGAACTTTCAATGCTAAGATATGGCATGTAATATATCAAACAGCTCGTAAGAATGTGCCATGAGTAAATATAACGAGTAAATAATGATAATGGTTATTGGATTAGTAGCACGTGCCCTAATGGTGTCATATGATACCATATGGTACCATTGGAACTTTCAATGCTATGATATGGCATGTAATATATCAAACAACTCGTAACAACGCGTCATAAGTGAATATCACGAGAAAATAATGATAGTGGGAATTGGTTTTGTTGCATGTGCCCTAATGGTACAATATAGTATTGTTATACTTTTAATGCTAAGATATGACGTGTAATATATCATCCAACTCATTACGAGTTGTTAGTTCTATTGTTATCCATAGCTTATTTGTATCAAGAGCATAATGCTGTTAGGCTTAATGTTATATAAAACTCAGTACTGTTATATATATTGCTAATTAATAGTAGTTAAGCGCTTGCTTCTATAGTAGACGATAACATAGAAACACTTTAGTAATTTAATATGAAAAAATAATAGATGCTTACGCACAAAGCTTCAGCAATTGAGGCTCACTTCGCAGGGTTCTCCCCAGGCCCTCTTGAACGGGCGCGCCGCCCGGCTGATTTTGGTGACCGCCGGGCTAAATATACGAAAAACTGCACACCACTGCATAATCTTTTATTTGTTTTTAATTTTTGTCTGCCCGGTTATTTTATCTTTCCGCCCACCTGATAAAATTTTCTGGGGAGAACACTGCTTCGTTTAACATTATGTGGGAATTCTTACAAATTGTGGGTAGCATCCCCCTCGAAAAATCAAAATCTGGCGGAAATCATGCTTTCGTGCTGAGAACCTGGCGTAAACAGCACGAAAGCATGGTTCCCGCATGCATGAGTACAACCCTTCAGGTCGGTGCGGGCAGTGTTATGGTCTGGGGAATGTTTTCCTGGCATGCGTTGGGTCCGTTAATACGTTTTGAAGAACGTCTGGATGGCACAGCATACCTCCGTATCGTGGCTGATCAAGTCCACCCTGTCATGTTGATGGCGTACCCCAATGGAGATGGCTACATTGTCCAGCAAGACAATGCGCCATGCCACAGAGCTCGTATTGTGCAGGAGTGATTCCAGGAACATGAGGGGAACTTTATCTTACTTCGGTGGGCCCTACAATCCCCAGATCTCCCTCCAATTGAGCATTTGTGAGACGTAGTCGAACGAACCATCAGACGGCTGGATCCACGACCGTCCAATCTAGCACAATTAGACAGTGCTATCCATCAGGCTTGGTGTCAGATTCCTCCCACCACATTCCAACATCTCGTGGAATCAATGCCATGAAGAATCACCGCAGTATTAAAGGCAAAAGGTGGCCCAACGAGACACTGACAGGGAGGTCATAATAATATGCTCAATCAGTGTATATATCAACGCAAATATCTCAAAAAATGTCAAAACGATACATAAAAATAAAATGTATTTTTCCCTTTAATATTTTATTGAAATTTTAAAAGATTATTGTACAATAAGATTATTATTATAACTATCAAATTGAAAATGGAGTTAACTTAAAAATAATAAGCTTGCATAACTTCGACAAGTGAAAATAAAAATGACGTAAGTATTCAATATCACGATGTAGCCAATTCTCTGCGGATAAAATATAAATGAAATATTTAAATTTAATATTATTCTTACTGTAGGAGTTGTGATAAAATATATATTCATTAAGATAAATAAAACTCCTTTAATTAAAAGAAAACAAATAAATTAAAATAAATAATATAAAACATTGAAAAAAGTCACCCAATTGATGAAGTAAATGTTGCAGTAAATGTTGAAGGACGAAACATAGATGAAACAAAGGTCTTGTGGAGAAACTCAGATGAAATACAGAAGAAACACAGGAGAAACGAAGATTTAGTGAAGATGTGACGTTCCAGTGTATCAGTCACGTGTGTTACATATTTAACTAGGTAGGGGTCGATATAATTAAAAATATTTTGTGTATTTAGTTGATTACGCGATTGTTGGGCCTTTTTTTTTGTAGTGTTTATAATGAGTGTGTGTTCCTTGTATGTGTGTGCTGCGTGTAGTGTATAGTGAAATATAAGTGCGCGTTGTTTGTTTTGTTGTATGAATGAGTAGTAAAAATCCTCCGTGGGCGATCGTAAATGGTCCTTTGTTGGAGCAGCTATTGTTAGGATGTTTTCCGAGAAGGTTGCTCAGCTTCCAACGGGGGATTGTTGCGATCGCTTTCGGAGAAATTGTGTGCGTGAGTTTTCGTTTGTTGTGAAATTTTGACGTAGAACTACGTCTATCAGGGGTGCAGCCGAGGAAAAATTCAGACGCGATTTTTCGTTCAAAAAGTGATGTACATATCTCAGTCTATATCTTTCTATCACTATATCCTACAACTATGGTCATTATCTCGTTGGAAAGAGGAAGGTTGAGTCTTGAATAATAAGCAAAAAATTCACCAAATGAGCCACTGGATCAAAAGTTACATCAAGTTAAATTTAAGTGAATTTTATGCTCGCCATCGTATTAACGGAGTGGCGCTGCTGCAGCATATACGTGTGCGGCGTCTATTGGAACTAATTGGAGCTAACCATGGCCTACGAGAAAAGGCCTGTGCATTTAATATAAAGAAGGCCTGTGCATTAGGTATAAAAACATTGAAACACGAGCGTTTTAAAATAATATCATGAAATCCTGTCACCTGCCGGCGAATTCAGTACATCATCTATATAATGTATATAAAAATGAATTGCTCTTCGTTAGTCTCGCTAAAACTCAAAAACGGCTTGACCGATTTGAATAATTTTTTTTGTTTCCTCTAATACAGGGGTGGTTTAAAACAAATAAGAATAAGGAAAACCAACCCCTAAGGGGGGGGGGGAAGGGGGATTGAAAATTTGTTAACACATTAATTGGTGTTGCATTGTATACTTAACATATTAACTGGTGTGGCACTACAAACGTAACACATTTACTGGTATGGCACTACAAAACGTAACACATTTACTGGTGTGGCACTACATAATTAACCATATTAACATCTTTTAGGGAGGGGATAACGAATTGTAGAGTGTGCTATCCATGTAGCGTGATATCTCCACCATGACCTACCTAAAACCTTCCCAGGGTCCATTGGAATTACCATGAAGAATTTCATCAAGATTGGTCTAGCCAATTTGAGATGCATAGCGATCAGATAGGTCCATGCGTGTTTCTTTCTTACATAAATCTATAGTTTAATTCCAATCTTGATGAAATTTGCAAACTTGATTTTCAAAGCAAGAAGAAGGTCACTGTCTACATGAGATTTCGAAAAAATAATACTTATCGATAATAATTCATGGATTTAAATTCAAATTATGGACCAAAAATATATATCTCCTGACGAACAATGCAAGGTAAAATTTGTGCAACAATAGACTGCTCTGTTTGTTTCAACAGTAGTGATAGCAACACAGAATTCAAAAAATGATACGGCATTAAATACAAAAATTGGAGAAAATATACCAGATTCAGCCAATCAAACAGTTATCTATGTAAGACATTTCATTAAGACATGTAAATGAATCTTAAGACCGATCATTTTGTAAACTGCATTAACAAAAATATTTTGAGGACACCCGACTTACATGCATAAATCGTTGACCACTCTCTTATAAAATATAATATTCTTCGGGCTTTCTAATTTCCTGACCATAATTTAAAGTTTCGCCTAATGGTCGTCAGCATACAGCTGGAAGGATCTTCCTCCTCTGAGAATCAGTGAGAAGGCATCGGAAATTTTAACAATACATTTAATTCCTGTCCTTTGTGGTTTTCTTAGAATTGATAGTTGTTAGAATTTAACATTTTCTTGAAAACCTTTAAAAATGAGCAGTAAATGGAAATAATGGGAGAGTTAGTAGACTATTGAGAAAAACAGTGGAAAGGCGGCAAAGAAAGCACTCCCTTCAATCGGTGCTGATTTTTCCAGCACACTGCTTCAACTAAGCAAGTGGTGAGTGACCCTGTAGCCGTCGATGCAAATGTGTCAACAGAGAAAAAACTGAGACTGCCAGATCACACAAAGTGATGAATGCACCAGTTTTGCTTCAAGAACTCGAGAGCAGAGTGTGAATTGCAACAGTTTACCAATTAGAAAAATTGATGGAAAAATTCCGCGACCTGGATCCAAACCAGGAACCCCAACTGTCATGGTCGATGCCTCTATCAATTGGGCTATCACAGACACTTGAACAGCCATGTTGTCTTAAAGACAACCAAGTTGTCAAGAAGGAAAGCCCAATGGGAGGTGGGCACCCGGTTCACAGAACGTGAATTTCTCCTATCCAAACCAACAGAAAGTTTGATGAACACACAATAAGAAATAAAGAAATTAAACTGGAGCAAACACCAAACATCAGGTAAAGACTACTTGGTTGTCTTTAAGACACTTAGTGATAGCATGGCTGTTCAGGTGTCTGCGATAGCCCAATTAGTAGAGGCGTCGACCATGACAGTCGAGGTTCCAGGTTCGAATACAAGTCGCAGAATTTTTCTATCCATTTTTCTAATTAATATAATTTACCTGATGCTTAGAGTTTGTTCCAGTTTAATTTCTTTATTTCCTAACAGTTTATCAATTGTTGGAATTGCAGAATACACAGACACAAACGATCATGTACATCCATCGCCACCCAAGAAGAGAATTTTGGAATTTTGGAATTGTGGAATTTTTAGATAAACAAATGAATTTTTAATGGTCAGGTCACACAAAATAGAAGAACTACAGCCATAGCCAGGGCTGAAAAAACGTCAGATCAAACTATTGTTTCATTTTCATTCTATTTCCTCCCAATTTCGTAGCCATACACATTATTCCACACATTGTTTCTCCTGCACTATGGGTAAATTCGCTCAGCTATACACAACATTCCAACACGAACCGGGGAGAACTGTTACAGGGCCATCCATGAGGAACATTTTAAAAATTTTTTTCGGTTTTTCTATATGAATTTTTACTGTTTTTATGTGTTAATTTTTACTATATATTCCCATTCAGATATTGCAAACTTTCATCAAAAAAGAGCCCGAGCAACGCCGGGTATATCAGCTAGTCATTTATATAAAATCAGCGACGGTGGACGTTGTCACAACAAAGAAAAAATCTAACAATGGGTTATTTCCCGATTATACAAACGGGTGGGTTCGCTTCTAGTTTTCTATTAAAAATATGTTGTAAAATAATAAAATATATATTATTTTAAGCTGATTAATTATTTTAAGAAATGAACTTTGAAGTTTTGTTAATTTCTTAAAACAAAACAATAAATCTGACTAAAATAATATATGTTTTCGTGGATCAGCCGTGGCTTTCTTCAGGACTGTGTGTAAAATGATTAACGAGGCTTAGAAGAACACTCGAGGGGAAGAGAGGGTTGGGGTAGGCGGGTAAAACAATAACAGGGGGGGGGAGTCTAGGAGATTGCTGCATTCGTAATTTAAAACCCAATGGGAATAGGAGAGTTCTGGCCCAATTACTTGTGCAAACGGAAAACAATACAAGACTGTATCTAGAATAACTCAATGGTAGATTATCAATACGGCAGGTATGCCCCATTTCATATCAATTGTTACTTTTCATATCACAGACCCATTTTTCACAAAATTGTAATGTAATTGAATATAATAACTTTTTTTAAAAATTTTGTTCTTTTTTTCGCCAAAAAATAGACACTGACGGTAACCAATAATAACATACAGTAGTAGTTCTACGGCTTAAAAACCCGCGGCTTTGGCAGTCACCAGAGCCTCCGTCAATTTTTTTTGTAAAAATTTAAGAGATTCGTTTTTTTTTTGATTCGGTCGTGGTATCGATCGAAAGCTGTTTTGTTGCATTTTTTCCGTCTTGCAATGTAGTTTAGTACTTTTGTGATGAAAATGTTTAAAATCACATGTAAAATCCATGAACTTTGGAAAAAGGAGTCGAATTCGGAAGGAAAAGTAAGATAATATGTGCAGAATATGATAGTCGTAATTTGCATAAATAACTCAATTTTTAATAATTTTCTTGGGACAATCTTATATTTTACACCTTTAACGTGACGACTTGAGCAAGACAGTCGAGGACTCAGGACGAAATGGTGCACGATGGAACCAGCGAGATGGGTCTGCGCCCGTTCAGCGAAAGCGAGGCTGGAGCGCCAGACGGGAACCTCGTATGATTCAGCATAGGTGGGCGAGTATGTCGACAATCTCCAGTGAGTGGTATAAAACAGTTAGTTAATGTGAGGGCAGCAACTAGACAGTTTTGTTCCGGTGTTCAAGTCTGCGGTGTCAACGGTCCTCCCGCCCTTGGCATGTTTGCAAGAACTTTAAGCCGTAACAACTGCGCTCAAGAATTGTTTAAGCTCAACCGTACTGTGAACTGCTAATGCTAAAATTTCACAATTCCGTTTGTAACTGTTTAGGAATAATAATATGATTAAATTCAGCTATACCTATTAAGCACCCTGTTGTGTAAGGGGTCTAGAGGTTTAAGTCAGTTGACAGTCGCATAGTAAAATATAACGGATACGTTTGCTGGAATAGTGGGCAGGCTCCTGTAACTGTATGTTGTTTACCGTTTGAAGGATAAGCTCAAGCTCGCCAGTGGGTGTGAGGGAGACATGAGGTCTACACTCGCCAAGAGGGGTTTCTGTTCTTCCCCCCTACATGTACAGTAAAGGAAGTGCATCACGCTTCCATGCGTAGGAAAGTGGAATATTTGATCCGGGAGTGCGTAGTTCTATATCAGCCACCCTCACCCTTAATAGTTGGGGCCCCAAAAGTACCTTAGTGAATTAAGAGTAAGGTTTTGGTAAGGTGTAAGCAAAAATATAGATTATGTCTAATGATACTAAAGTGAATGCCGTTCTAATGGAATACAGCAGTATCGTGGTTTCTTTCAATTAAAATCGGTCTCGAACCTTAGCAATCTTCCACCCCGGGGTCGTTCTTCGAACGTTAGGATCTTATAGATCATATTGTGGGGCGGGGGTACGCTACACGAACACAGGGAGGCACACAGTTACAGATGAAGAAGGTCTATGATGAAAGTTCGATGATTCGTAACACGTAGATGACTAACTTGAAATATAACGTTTTCGGGATTTTTTCCCATCTTCAGTAATAAAGTTTTTTGAATGAATGGAAGATATATTAATAAAAAAACAAAACAATGTAATCTAATACAATGTGTGATTTTATGATTATTTTGATTGTTGTGATCAGGATTGTTGAGTGCAAGGGAAGTGATATTATATTTTTAGTAGTAATTTCCATTTATTATTAATTTCTATAGATGGTTTGGCTAAATTTTTTTCATTCGAAACAATGTTGACGGTTTCTTTTATTCTGAGTTTCTCCACAAGACCTCTGTTTCATCTATTTTCGTCCTTCAACATTTACTTTATCAATTGGGTGATTTTTTTCAATGTTTTATATTATTTATTTTAATTTATTTATTTTCTTTTAATTAAAGGAGTTTTATTTATCTTAATTAATATATATTTTATTCTTACTGTGTTAATATTATTCATACTGTACTATATTTTGTTTTAATATCCCAAATCATTTAAAATATTTCGTGCCTGATAATTAACACTTAAAATATCCTGCAGCTGTCAAGGAAAACTTGTATATAACCGATGCACAGACTTAACTTCGAAAAAATGAGTTAGAAATGTCATTCTGGTCTTTGGTTGACATTTCTCCATTTGTAGACGCGTTGCCAATCCGTTTGTAGATTCACAAAGTCTGTGGCTGTGTTCTCATCGGTCGGCTTTAGTCTTCGTCCTCCTCGGGGCCTTTCGACTTCCAACGCCTTAACGATTTTCACTTAAGCGGCGACACAAACAACGGCTCCGAAAAACCTATCCCTTCCTATTCTTTTTTGGCTCTCCTGCCTTCCCTTTTCTTCTTTATAATATCCTTCTTTTTTTCCTTTTTTATTGACAATTCACAATTTTTTTGTTTCCGCTTAGTTATTTTTGTTTAAATTTCTTTTTGGTTCTATATAATTTTTTATTTTATTTTATGGCTTCGACTATCTCTATAATTCATTTCTTTTCATACGTTTTCTCTTATTTTTTGTATATATGTTTGTGGGGATGATTATATTTTTTTCATTTTTCAAGAACTGTCATTAAAGTTGCACTATAATAAAGAGATTTTAACGAATACAAACACTTCAAAATATGGATTGGACTTTGGTAAATATAAAATTAAGCGCTTACATACATAAACTTAAGTGCTTAAATGTCTTTGTTAATAATAAAAAAAAAAAAAAAAAAAAAAAAACGAGTTCCAATGTTCGTGACAAACTTAACTTTTCCACTTAGCAGTAATACTGGGTATTTGGCAAAAGAACACTTATAATCGTAGCTTTTCAAATATTTCATTATCTTTGAAAGGAATTCACTTTTTGCTTTGCATTAAAATTATTTTTAGGCTAATCCGATTTCCTTATTTACTTTCCGAAACTGGGATCCCACTCTTAAATCGTAAACGTCACGAAAAACCTTCATCACGAAAAATTTAATAACATGAAACTATTAATTATAGATACATGATAAAATGATAGACTCTTTTTTTCTTGCAGTAAATACATTGTCAAACAGACTGAACATTACAACTATGGCTACACGATTAACCACAATTTCAAACAAATAATTACGTTCGTATTGAAAATGGACTTCTCAGGGAAGAGTGCTTCACGTTGGAAGAGCACGATCATATTGCTGCAGAAACTGAAGGATCCATGATTGCCATACAAGATCAAGTTATCAACACGAAAAACTACAGAAAACTCATTATCAAGGATTCGACAATGGAGTTGAAATAAAATTCATATCGCAGAGCAAACCATCCAGCACGTCACTTCCAGTTGCAAAATAACCACCCAGACAGATTATTAACATAGAAAAACCAGGTTACCATCACACTCTTAGGGACATAAACACTGCATACGATAAATACATCTCAGACTCTGTCTTAGAGAACACAACACATAAATTAAATTTTGAGAGAGCTATAATTACTGAAAACCTTTCCCTTATAACAGACCAGACATCACACTTGTAAATAAGCAAAACAAAATTACTAAGTATACAGGTCTTGCACACGAAATAAAACGACTTTGGGGAACCAACAGAGTTTACATTGCTCCTATCGTTCTTTCGGTCATTTTGGTTATTCACATTCACTACAAAAGGCCTGTCAACATACCTATAAAAATTTTACAGAAAGTCACATAGTAAGTAAACTCCTACACCCAAACATTATTACTCTCACGAACATGTACAGTATCTTGGGCTGGTCTTACCTTCATTTAGGCCCATTTTTGGTTCCGCTTCTGTGGCGTGGTCCGAGTTTGGCTTTCCGAAAACAACAGCAACAAATAATAATAATAATAATAATAATAATAATAATAATAATAATAATAATAATAATAA
>JAHWFO010023621.1:529398-564248 GCA_023313115.1 Rhysida immarginata
AATAATAATAATAATAATAATAATAATAATAATAATAATAATAATAAATTGACTTGCTTTGCCTTAGGCAGTCAGCAAAGTTCACATTGTTTCCATCGCTACACAAAGCCAGGCTACATTAATCTATAACTTATCTAGCAGAGAGATAGGTCGTTATTATTAGCTTTTTATTTTCTTAGCATGTCATTGACGTACCTACAGCATGCTAGTTTAGAATTATTTTATTGGACACTTACTTGGTTCATGATAGAAACTTCCTAACCTGACTTAAGCTAAAATAGTTTGTATTCGAACAGCGGGCTAACAACATGGAGTTAGGCCACCTAAAATTCACAGGTATTGGGACGGCTACATAACAGCCCTTTCCCAAGTCAAATTCAGCTATTCCGAAATTATGAAAGCATGCAAGAAGCGAGGCTTCCTAGTTTCCAAGAAAGGAATATTAAGTGTACTAAAGTAAAAATACGGAAAGTTCGGGTTCTCGTAACTGGACGTAAGCCACCAACATAACCGGCTACTGCGTAGAAGATAGGGACCTCTGTGTACACGGTAAACACAATTATGAACCGTGATTTACAATACAAGAGCCACTTTCATAACTTGTTGCCGCGCCATTTTCAAGAGCGACGGATTAAATGAAGTAAACTGTATGAACGATACCTGACGGGTGATAAGTAGAAATACGTGTCACACTAGATGAGACGTATATTTATTTAAGCGACTGCAACAAGAGCCTAGCCATATTTTACCGCTCAAGGCGTTCTAAAGAAATCAGAAAATGGTACCGTGAATGCAAGGAAACATTTTCAGAAGGTTTCATGATAGTGGCGGGATACAGCTACAACGGCAAGTTAAATTTACAGAGTTGAGGCAAAGGCCAAATCAATGCCATATACTATCAGCCATATACCCGTGACATTCCCGGTTTGTACAGCACAGAGATAAACAAGGTATGGCTGCACCAAGACACGGCGTCGAGTCACATGGCCACGTCAACTCGCCTGTTCATGGAACGCATGCAAGAAGATACCGAAATCCGCTTCATTCCATTCAACGACATACCTGTCAAGTCGTCGGACGCATCGCCTATGGATTTTTATGGCTTTGATCTAATTAAACGGGCCCTCGGAAAGAGCGTTGCTGTAGTTGGAGATGTGGATGAAAGGGAGATTTAAGGGCCAGGTGTTATACCAGCCATTTTGTAAAAGGCGGCTAGCTGACTATTATTAACTACGGGCCTGATTGGTTAATGAACTTTGGTAAAAGCATTAAGTGTCAGCGGGATTTTGTTGGGATTTTGTCAAATAAATTCAGATTTACAAATTATCCTGAATTTACCGTTAATCATTATTCATCATTTAAAGAGTTTATCTTAAATAATTTCTGTTTCCGTTCACCCTCTCTGTTCACTCAAAATTTTACTTGATTGATTATTATTATTCGATTCGAATAGAGCTGGTCTATATCGTTTCTTTAATGCCGTTTTAAATTTTTAAAAGCATAATTTGCTTTATAATTTTAATTATTTTATATATCGCTCCTTTTAAGGACTGCTTTTACTTTATAGTTCTTTTTTAAAGGGAGTTATAACTTTATTTTCAGCAACTAATGTTTCATCATAGTTTCATGATTCAAACTTATTACATCCGAAAATAATGCCGTAGCTCCTATATGATAGACTGATGAGCTTCACGAATTAACATTTTCAAATATTTTCAAAGTATTTAATTTTTGATAAGTATATTTACTTATGTATTTACACCCTTCAAAAGAGACCGCGTGAAGTATTTCCTAAATTAAGCTATTCATTGTCATATCCGTTTTTATCATGTTAAAGTAATGAAGAATTAGATATTTCCATTTCGGAAGCATTTTCTTTGTTGCTCAGTGTTTGTTATTGTCACTCGTCAGTCCCATATTTTATTTATTGGATAGGGCAAATCGGAAACGCATGTTTTGTTGGATCTTATAATATAAATAAATCGAACGATGCCAATTTTCTGTAGTTGTCTGCTTTTATGAAAACAAAAGTATTGTTGAGAAACTGGAAAGGACTGTGGATAACGACATGACCAACTGATAACAACCTCTTGTCCACAAAAGAATTTTATTAAGCATATACGTATTTCGAACTCATTGAGTTCATTATTCAATGCCGATACAGAGTTTGGTTGAATTACAGAGAATATATATAAGGGGCCGGAGTGGCCATTATCCAATAAAAAGGTACAAATTTAATTACAAAATAAAAAAGACCAATGGGGGAAAAGCAATCTCTTAACATCAGAAGCGCGGACCTAGTAGAGATACTTCCTCCTGGTCGCGAACAATCGATATTGAATGCCGATTATTAAGATTACAATGAATAAAATCAAAAAAGGTAAAAAAGGTAAAAAGATACAAATTTAAGAAATATAGACAATTAACTTTACTCTTTAAGCAATTTGATGAGTGTCGAATCTCCTATCGGGCCTGCGTCTCCGTTTAGTAACAAGTCGGGGTCCTTCTTGGAAATCTCCAACGTCTCATAGGCGTCTAAAGCGTTCTTGTTTCTGACCTGTCTCAACAAACGGCAGTCTTGTAGAAGTATGTCGTGTCCGGTGTCAAGCATATGCTTGGCCACCGCTGATCTATTCGGGTGGCGTGGGCATTATGCTCTTTAAATCTAGTCCGGACCTTCCTGCAAGTTGCCCCTCGGTAAACTTTCTGGCATACACTGCAGGCGATTTCGTATATTCCAGATTGTGATAGAGGAGGTGTTCGGTCTTTAGGGTTCCCCAAAAGATTCTTCAGGACATTAGAATTTTTGTATGTCAGGCCTATGTCCGCTTCTTTGAAGATCGTGCGTAATCCTGCCGTGAGGGTCTTGTTGTATGGAATCGATACTCTAAACTTTCAAAGATATCGATCGAGACAGAGAGCAGAGCACACATCACGGGTTCGAGCTACTCATAGATGATATAGATTGGAGAAGGAATGTAATTGAAGGCACACTCTCTTAAGGTCAGCGGTTTTTTTATATCCTATTCTTTAAGGCTGTTTTTTCTACAGATCTTATTCTGGAAAAGCCCTTTTCAGGGCTAGCAGTCTGATTAATTCTTTACTTATTATTTTAAAAAATTATCATAATGCCAGACTCAGGCAAAGCGTTAAGTGGCATTGCAAGCCAAAAAACAAGTGATGGTAAATATACGTATGGCGAGATATATAAAGATGCCTGTAAAGATTACAGATTCGAAGCTTTTGATGCTATAATTAAGGATAAGCTAGAGGTTATGCGCCAAGAAATGTGCACTAAATACGATAAATTACAAGGAAAAGTCGAGTCACTAAAAGGGAACATTGCTGAAATCCACGATAAAATTGCTAATATGAATGCTGAAATATCTGCAGCACGTAATGAAGCCAACAAGAACTTTAATAAGTTGGAGCAGTTCCTCAAAGATCAATTCTCTGCTCTGTCAATGAAAGGTAATCAGCCTACAGGTGAAACTTCTGACTATCTAAGTGTGAATCGTCAGCCTATGGAAATTATCCCCTCCGGCTCAGGGAGTAATGATAACGATGGCAAAGACCTGATTAGTACAAATCGCAAACGGATATACAATGATACGGATAAATGGATACCTGCAAAATCTAAAAAGGCTAAAAAAGGGTTGAAAATTGACAACATCAAGGATGTTGTTGATATAAATGATACAATCGCTGTTGCTTTTCGAGAAAGCAAGTCCGAACAGCGAAAAAATGTTGAAAAGCCAAATACCAAGAGCAGCTCCTATATTCCGCCAATCATAATACGTACTCACGGTCAGCCAATCAAGCAAATCCTGGGCGAGATTCAAAAGCATGTGGCGATTAACCTAATTACTGTACACACAGGCAGAGCAGAGACGATCAAAATAAGGTGTCATGATGAGGAAACTCATAGTAAATTGGTGTCTGGCATTAAGGCTGATAACGTGCTAAAGATTCAGCATCATCAACTTAAATCGGAAAAAGTCCTCAAATACGTTATACGAAATGTAGACGTGACCTATGACCTTAACGATTTTAATGAAGACCTGAAAAAGGCCAACTACTTCCCTGAGAAAGTGATTAGGCTTAAAAAAGCCAAAGGATCAATTGATATGCCCATGATTCTGGTTCTGTTATCAAACACTGAACACAATAAGACGCTTAAAAATGTGACCCGCATAGGGCCTTTAGCTGTCAGTGTTGAAATGTTTCGAGGTAATAAGAAACCTTTACAATGCTATAATTGTTTGCGATTTGGCCATGTATCTATGGGTTGCACGGAATCCCCCCGTTGTAACAAATGTGCTAAAGATCATCAGTCAAAAGACTGCCCAAATGTAAAAGGACAAGATCCCCCAAAATGTATTCGATGTGGTGGACAGCACACCTCCAGTTACACAAAATGTCCTAAATATCCGCAAGTCAGGAGAGTGCAAAGTGCTAAAGTGTCCCCGGAGATTTCCTATGCCTCAATGGTCTCCAAACAAGATAAGAGCATTAACGTGAATGATTTTCAAGAAATGTATAAGCAAATTGGCAGTGTATGCAATTTGTTAAACGAACTGGGCAAGAAAATGCCACTGATGAGTGGAATACTTACGAATAAACACTGACAGTATGGCTGATCGATGTTATTCTATTACAAATCGAGGTAAACTTCGTTGCGTAATATGGAACGCCAGGGGGGTCCCCCGGAGGCGTATTGAGTTTTACAACTTCCTAACCCAATGGGATATAGACATAGCATTTCTATGTGAGACACACTTAAGGCCAGACCGCGACTTCAGGCTACCTGGTTACTGTGTCTATCGTAAAGACAGAATTCTTCCCACTACAGTAAAGTCCCCGTCAGGTGGTTCAGCAATTATTATTAAGAAAGGCATTCATCATCGGGAGGAACCAACCCGAGACTATATGGGAATGGAAGCTGCCTCTGCTATCATTACTGATGCCACACTGGGAGAAGTGAAACTAGTGGCTCTATATAATGCGCCCAAGCATAAATTCGATGCCAACGAGCTCGATGAGCTGTTTTCCGGGAATATTCCCGTTATTATGGCGGGAGACCTGAACGCTAAGCACTCGCACTGGAATTCAAGATGCCATAACCAAAACGGTGTCCTTTTGTATGGCTACGTGCAAAAGCAATCTGATATTATTGCAGTAGGCCCTGTGGATGATACATATTATTGTGATCATTCTCCTTCAAGTGATGTACTTGATATTGTGTTGTTGAAGGGCTTCTACAAATCATTCAGTATCTATACTGTCAATGATCTATCCTCAGACCATAAACCAGTTGCACTAAATTTTGATAACGTAAACATTGACCTCACAGAAGAACAGAGGCTCAAACAAGACTGGAAATTTTTTAGAGAAATTCTCAAAAATGATGACGACCCACTAAATAACGTACATAGTACAAGCGACATAAATACCAATGTGAAAAAGCTTACTGAACGTATAAAAGCAGCTATTGACTCTAGTGCTTCGCCCTTAGAGTCGAAGCGAGCTCATCACCTTGATCTCACCTCAGAAATCAAACAATTAATTGAGCAAAGGAATAAGGTTAGAAGGCAGTGGTACCGAACTCGTGATTCATGGCTTAAGACCAAGTATAATAGGCTCACAAGAAGAGTTCACGAGGAGGTAAAAGCACTTCGTAATGACAGATGGAATGATAAAGTTAAGAGTCTGTCGACCCACGATAACTCTATGTGGTGCATGGTTCGAGCCTTGCAAAACAAGAAAGCCAATAATATCCCACCTCTGTTAGCCCAAAATGGCAAATTCATCACTAATGATGATGATAAAGCGCAGCTTATTGCAAGTTCACTTTCAGAACAGTTTGTCACGCCTACTGATGGTCGGCAAATAGGACTTGATATGTCCGAGAAAGTAAAATCCTGCATAACTGGCTTCTATAATATTCACGGCAATGAATTCCCAAAACATAGCATTGATGTAAATGAAGTCCTAAGCATCATTAAAAATTTAAAAACGAGAAAAGCTCCAGGTAAAGACTCTATTAAGAACACTGCTTTGAAAAATTTACCTCCAAATAAAATTCAAGATATTGCAAAAGTGATTAACGACTGCTGGAAGAACACTTACTTCCCGGATGCTTGGAAGCAATCAGTTGTCTTAAGCATTCCTAAGCCAGGACAAAATCCTGCAAATCCTGTTAGCTACAGGCCCATCAGCTTGTTACCATCAATTTCCAAAATCCTGGAAAAAACAATTCTCAAGAGATTCATTGAGCACTGTGATGCCAACGATCTCATCCGCGATGAACAATTTGGCTTTCGCTCAAACCATTCCTGCCAACTCCAAACATGGAGGCTCGCAGCGGATATCAATGAGCCCCTTAATCTCTCTATGTACTGTGGGGTCGTTTTTCTCGATGTACACAAAGCCTTCGACCAAGTCTGGCACGATGGTCTTATTTTTAAAATGATTATGGATGGATTTCCTCAAGACATAATTACTCTGATACACTCGTTTCTCTCCAACCGGTTCTTTCAGGCCAGAGTTGGAGATAGTCTATCTCCTATGTATGAAGTAAAAGCTGGTGTCCCACAGGGTTCAGTCCTGGGGCCAGTATTATTCAATTATTTTATGCGAGACTTTCCAAGTCCTTCTAAATGTAAGCTCTTTTTTTACGCAGATGACGCTGCTATACTGACCTGTGCTCGTCAACCAGCCGTAGTAGTCTCGCGGCTGCAGAAGGCTCTAAAGGAGTGTGAAAGCTGGTTTAGCAAGTGGAGGCTAAAATTGAATGTAGACAAATGCAAGGCGATGTTTGTCTCCAAGAAGAGAAAGAGATCATTAGATTCTCTAACACTATATGGCAAAAAACTGGACTGGGTTGAAACTTATAAATATCTTGGTGTTGTTATTGACTCTAAACTTACCTGGACTCCCCACGCAACTTATGCGTTGAATAAGGCTAAGAGAGCCAAGTTTAGCTTGATTGCTCTGCTGGGCCGGAATAGTGCTCTAAACATTGATAATAAACTCCTACTCTATAAGGTCATTGTTCGGACTATCTTGACCTATGGTATGCCCGTCTGGGCCACAATATGTAAAACTAGATGGAAAGAACTGCAAACGTTCCAAAACGTTACCCTTAGGACTATTGCGCAAAAAGATCGGAGAATTGTTCGCAATTCCTCCATTTATAATGACTTCAACATGACTCATATTGGCAAATACGTTCAAGGGCTCATGGAATCCATGCTGCCCAATATAGAAAATCATAGCAACGAGCTAGTCTCGGGCATTTTAAAGCATCCTATGCATAGAAAGAGATATCGTGATCCAAGGCATATACTTGATATTAATTTTGAAGACATTGATAATGTCTTATTTCCAGATTACTGGACTTCATAGGTCGTGTTTTATCTAATACTAGCGGTCTGCTTCTAGTCTAGACAATCGTCAATCAAATTTTCCTCCACCAAGAGGAGGCAATTTGCTTTCATACTTTGGATGTCCCTTTGGGGGTACATCAGGCTTCTTTTCTAGTTCAGTGTATTTCCCTTGGAATATGATTATGAAGGGTGAGATTATGGAAGCTATGCTTCAAGTTCCACTTGAATACCGATACACTACACTGTTCGATTGTCGATTGTCGACCAAACTCTGTATCGGCATTGAATAATGAACTCAATGAGTTCGAAATACGTATATGCTTAATAAAATTCTTTTGTGGACAAGAGGTTGTTGTCAGTTGGTCAAAAGTATTGTTAGTGAAATTTAAATTATACGAAAGCATTAGATTTAAATTTTCCCGATAACGATGAGTTTATCCATCCGTCAAACGAATTTGTTGATACTCATGTCGATCATGAACAATTTCTAAATTGACACACACTTATCCCATTTAACCTTTCAAATATTGGAACGATGCCACCCTCTACATCCAAAATTTGGTTTCCCTGATCCTATTCCAACTCAATAAATAAACATGTAGAATTCAATAGAAAGCAATTTTAAACGAGCTTAGTTTTTGTAATGATGCCATTTTTCAGCAAACCCAAAGAAGAAATTCAAAACGTTGTATTTACAGGCTAATCAAAAGATAGTGTGTGGCTATCGTGTGCGGGCGGGCGTTATCGTGGTGCAGAAGGGAGTCCAAAGCTGCTATTCAATCATGGTTTACCCGGGGTTTACAACCCCGGAATTCTTCTCCGACGGGTTTACCCGACTAGTCATGCGTTGGAGCAATGGGTGAAAAGGAATGGGGACTATGTCAAAAAGTGAATAGTGCATTACATAGAGGACAAATGTAAGTATCAGATACAAAAAGAATTTTGAAAATCGGTTAACAAATAAAAAAGTTACGGATCAGGAGGCAAAATTTCTTGAACAACCGTCGTATTTTATTTTTATTACATAAATAAGTTGCATTTTGTAATTAATTTGTATTGCATGTTTTGAGCATTAAAATAAACACTTAAGAAACGTAAGTTCTTTATATTGGAGAAATAATTAAGCAGGGAAAAAAGGAACGAGTTCAAGTTTACGGTACGTATAGATCCTTGCTGACCATGTACACCCACTGTGAAATCCTAAAAAGGGAAGAACAGGTGAAGATAAGATCTCCGAGGATTTTACAAAAAAAAAGAGAAAGAAGAGAGAAACTGTTACCCCGAGCCGAAGTGGACCCGCCAGAAAAGGATAGAGCCAAAAGAAGAAAGATTATTGGAGAACGCTACGCGCAGAATCGGCCCAGAATCCACCAAAAAGAAATAAAAGGCTGAGTTCGAGCAAGAAAAAGGGGAGAGCAAGTGAGGACGACCCGATGAGCAAGGAGACCAAGGCGGATGAAGCTCAACCGAGAAAAGGAAAACTTGGACTGCGCAATAGAAATCGACAAAGCCTAGGAAATGCTACGGACAATAAGATAGATAATATTAATGGATCTTATTCTGTCTATTCCTATCATAAGACCTCGAGAACCGCAGCTCAGGAAGAAAACCGAGCCCGCCGACGTACGAGCGTGATTGCCGACAGTACGAAGTCGATACGAAGAGAGACGCCGGAGCGAAGTCGATTAAGGAGCGACGGCCACCCAGAGGAAACGTATCGGTCCCGACGAGGTGTAAGAAATTATCCGTCCAAAGCTCATCGTCGTCCGCCCAGACTAGAAGGAGAATCTTCAGGTCACCGTAAACAATCTAAGATAGCATTAAGTGATGAAAATTTGGAACTTACTTATGCTTGTGAACTTCTGCCCCATTGCTTAACGAACCTAGACATTTTGCAAAGTGACCCAGAGTGCTCTACACTTCAAGAAGAAGGACATCGCCTATCCTTCGATAATTCGGCACAAGAGGATACTAAGCCAAGCAGCTGACCAGCGTTATTGACCCCGGAGGGTTCCCGCTTAGGATGTCTTCGGATTCCGCAGCGGAGACGACCGACATCAATTCTGCTGACGACTCTAATTCAAAATTCGATATTATTCTCCCCTGGAGGTTGGAGGCTATCGAGATGATCGTTCCCCTCGTTGCTACAGCCGGTCTTCGCGCTGGGTGCCCTCGCGAATGTCCGCGCTTGGACTCGGGATCATCATCTATCGGTATCCTTAGTATCGTGTAGAATTAATTCCTATAGACCTCTGTGGTTGATTCATTGACTGCTTGCCTGTATGTCGTATTAAACTGATCCCTGGTTCCATTTCAAACAGCTTTCCCGCCACGGTTGACTTACCTCAAGAGGTTGCCGCCTTCCAAGTTTGCGGTACCAAACGAGTGCGCCATTCCTTCGCATCATTCAGACGACAGCAATTCGACCCTTACCTTAGGACGTCTTTCATGCCAAGCGAATGAAGACCACTTACCTGGTCTGGGAAGTAGCATCCAAGGAAAGCCCGAAATAAGCCCTCCAATTGAAGACGCAGCCAATGAACTGGACTGACAATATATATATTCATTGATTTAATTAGATTCATTACTTTCTTATTCATTGGAAAATTTTCCAAATCTCATTGAATTTTGCAATAAATTATTTTTGCATTTCCACCCCCCCCCCCGTTTCATGCCCTGTGTATAAAGAAAAATCCTTGACGCCCACACACGGACATTGTTTTTTCTGCGACATCTTACTGTACTTCCTTGACCCTCAAATTCTTCGAACTTTGATGGCCAATCGAGCATCTGTGGGATCACATCGATCGGGTTATTCGCTCCATGGATACTCCACCTTACACCCTCCAATAGCTTTTAACTAAACTGCCATCAGCATGACTCATTATCCCTGTGAACACTTTCCAGCGCCTTAATTAGTCCGTCTAGCTTCTGTCTGAGCTGCACATGGTCATTATTCCGGATATTAACAGGTGGTCACATCAAGATGACTCGACTGGTTTACTATGTATAGGCTAAGTAAAACAATTTTAGTTATTCAGATCAGACGAAAATTTAATTTTTTTCCACCTTGAAGGCCATAAATACACTCTGGGCGTCGTCCCGAAAATCTATGCTGAATTTTCTGAGATTATGCTAACAAAGACTACCATAACGGAAGTTATTACCGTGACATCTTCATGAAGTTACGGGAAGCCGTCAAGGCAAAACGCAGGGGAATGCTGAGCTTATTTGTACGCTTTGTGTGGTAATTATTAAGCCCCGCTTCGAGCACCTATATTCAAAACTACTGGACGTACGTGCGCATAAATTGGAACGATTAAAGGGCTGTGTAAGAACAAACAGGCACTCACTCAGCACACAGATTCTAACACTGACATCATTGATGAACTTGACGCACACGCACTTACCATTCAACTTCACCATGATTTACATCCACAACACAACATGAATACTAAACTTATTGAAACACCAAATGACACTCGACACGATATCCCCGTAAGCTATCTGATTTTCGTGATATGTGCCATAGAAGTAGCGTTATTAGCCCATGTAATTTTTAAAAATTATTCATTAATAATTTCAAATTTTTAAAAATAAACTGAAAGTAAACAGTTTGTTGACTGGTTTGATTTGCTGACTAGTATACATATATAGTCAATTGATATAAAAGTGTGAAGTTGGAATGAAATGTCCGTAGAATGAAATCTGTAGTCTAACGGCGGACTCCACATTTCGTTGAACATTTTGGATTCAGAGGCTAAAGCGGCCAGTGGTCGATCATTTAGATGATGCAATAAAAGTTAATGTTAGCGTTAACGTCCCACTCCACTCTAGCAAATACTTAATAAAAGGAAGTCATTAGCTAATAAAGTATAAAGCAACAAACAACGGAATTTTTAAATCTATAAGACTGAGAACGTCTGTGGTCACTTGCGTGGTCTAGCGTAATCACCGGGTTTTAGCCGATAGAAGGGAAACATTATTCGCATAAAGTCCATTTGAAGAGGAAAGGAGGGGGATTTTACGTCATACTGTTGTCGGAGTAACGTGCTAAAGATGATTGTGATGGAATGAGCTTTATGGTCGAGTATTATGAGTGTTATAATAAAAATGACTATTAATTCTTGAAGACTGATTAAGTAGTTCCTCAATTATCACCTTTTCATTATATCCAAATATCAAGTTATCTTGGATTGCAATGAATGTCATAAAACAGGGAAGACATACTGCCAAAAACGATGCAGTAACGGAAAAAGGGGCGTTGGATGACAGGTTTCGCAGGAGGATTTCAGAATCGTAAAAGCAAACTCAATCAGATGGCTAGACTACATGGTGAATCTGGGTCCGAGTTACTTGGGTATTACCATTGAGGATATACGCCTGTTGGCGAGAGACCGCAATCACTGTAGATCTTCCATAGGCTCATGCCCCCGTGACTTTAACGAATAATCGGGTTTGAAAGATATGTACATGGATCTGATGTGAAGTGGGTGCTTTCATTGAGATATACGAGGTCACTTCGAACATCCACTACAACTCGAAGTTCCATGTGACTTACTGTTTTGTATTAATTATAAAGTAATATAATACGAGGGCAAATCAATAAGTCGGTTCCACGAATTATTTTAACAGCAATTTATTGGTCAAACAAGACGACATTAAGTGTGCATGAGTAGCAGTTCATTACATATTTTTCTACATACCCACCACCGACGACAATGCATTTTTCCCCCGTGACACCAATTTGGATATGCCAGCTGCATAAAACGTCATCGGTTGCTGGTGTAACCACTGCCGCACAGCATGTGGAACAATCAACGCAATATCCTACACTGCCAAGCTTACCAAGCTACGCCGTGCCTTGCGTGATAAGCGATAGAGTGGCCACGTCGTTCACGACAGCGCAAGGCTACACGTCGCCATGGCGGTCAAAGAAAAAATCGCTAGGTACGGCTGGGAAATCATATACCATCCACCATACAGTAAAGGTCCTCGGATTATCACCTATTCGGCCCGACGAAGAAGGCATTGGCTGGCCAGCACTTCTCGTCTGATCGTGATGGTGGATAAATAGAAATATTAGTAATGAACTGCTGTATTCCTGCACACCTAATCCTTGCCCTCGTAAATCCTGTTTGTACGGTGATTCAATAAAATGGGTAAGTCACTCTTAATGATAATGCTCATGAATTTGGCAGTGAAAATTAATTGCGCTTCTTATTATAAGCATTCAGCTTCATGCTAAACATACGTACATTTCATGTGATATATGTGATGGGTATGAATTCATGAACTTCAGAATAAAATCGTTGTAACTTAAATTGTCGATGGAAAGATTAGCATTGGGAAATTATTAAAAATAGTGTTCAGACCTTGCAAATAAATCAAGTTGCCCATTGGCTATTTCTTGCTGGATAGAAAATCAAATACAAATATGAAATATCTATACAAATGTAGATACGATGCTATGCAGCAATAATAATAATAATAATTTCTTTTCATTCTATTCTTTTATTCGTAATTTTAAGAGAACTAATTCTTTTGGTGATGGACTTAGCGATAGTATAACTTTCCAGGTGTTTTGAATGAGAGATTAAAATGCTCCTGAAAGCATTAATTTGGCATTATTTATAATTTTATGTCAAGAATAGTTTTTAAGTAACAAATTTGTTTAACGCACAGTTTTTGCAAACAGAAGATTTAAAAAAAAGTTTCCCCAAAAATTACTTTTCTGCTTAAGTTTCGTTGAATTTCCAAATAGATATATGTTAAGATTAGCACACAATTAACGTATAAGATAACACCATCATGAAAAATTAAATTAAAAAATTCTATCTGTTGATATACTGAAAATTTTTTGAAAACATATAGTATGCACTATTCAAAACATCTGCTATCATTGAAATCCGTGGCACACTTTTTACTGTCATTAAACCCTTTACACAGGATTGAACAAAAGAGATTTTAAAACCGAATTCTAAAAAAATTCAACATTTTATTTTTTATATCAGCCTCAAAGAGCACCATCAAATATTCCATCACTGCGCCTGACATTCGAGAAATAGAAATTCAATCATCTTTGAAGTTCTGAGCATAAGATACTGGAAAGAATTGTTGCGGAATTTTCTAGACGTAGACGGCGCTGCCAGTGACAACCAAAAAGCCGCCACAAAAATGCTGATGAAGAACCCCCAGAAACGACCGCCTCGCTCCTTTCTACCCCATCCACCCCCATACATACCCTGTGTTCCCTCCCCCCTTCTCTTCGCCTCCACCACCTCCGCCGATGGCTGACGGAGAAGCCGCCGGGTTCGGTGACATCTTCGCCGCATTTCTTTCTCATTCAAATGGTAAACAGGAGCCACTTCAAAGATGAAGAGCGGCTGACAGAAGTGAGGGAATTGGGATGAGGAGTCGGCGAAAGAACAAAAAAAGGAAGAGCAAAAGGAAAAAAGTCAAACTCTCTCTCCCGTACACACATGCTTTCTTTTTCATTCTTAAGACGCCTTTTTTATTCCTCACCGTTTACGTTTTCATAGGATGAAAGAGTATTATTCCTGGGATATTCTTTCTTCTTTAAGATTTCGCTCAGCCCGTTCGTAATCATTGATCCATGACCAATTCATTTTTCCATTATTATTTTTTTTCTAGTTTTCTGCTATTACCACAATAGCATTTTGTTTTTGTTATTTTGCTTTTCGAAAAAAGAACAAAAGTGACATTCTATAGTCAAAATCGGCCAAACTTCTTGCAAAAAGTTGCAATATTTTGTCATATATTTTCTTAGGCCTACAGCCACTTAAGCCATTTTTAAAAGAAATATAATGTAATATAAGGTCTCTACACGACTTCAAAGCGAAGCTATGCTAAGCTGTTAAATACAATTATTTACTTTAGACAACACCCATTTTCAATTTAATATATACTTTTGCATCGATTAGCGGATTGTTATACACTGAGTGGCCAATTTTTATGATCACTTTTCCAGTACTTTGTTGGACTATCTTTTGCCTTTAATACTGCGTCGATTCTACTTCGCATGGACTCCACAAAATGTTCATAGGTGATTTGTGGAATTTGAGACTATGCTTGATAAATAGCACTTTCCAGTTATGTGAGATTTGATGGTTGTGTATCCAGCTGTTTGATGATTTTTTAACGTCATCATACAAATGCTCAATCGGATTGAGATCTGGAGATTGTGAACACTCTTTTTTGTTCCGGAATCCATCTCCGCACACATGACGAATTATATTGTTAAAAGTAACCATCTCCATTGGCATAGACCATATGCGATTCAGAGATCATTTGAAAAGTTTATTGATTAAGATATGATGTAATTTACTACATTGTTACCATTCTGCTGTCTTTTACAATTCCGCGCACGCTCCGGTATGCCCGAGCATTCACAAGTCGATGACGATCACAACTTCCACGTTGGAAACCACTTTTTTGACTGACACTCACTAGTTAAATACTATAACAATAGCTTCTATTGAAAATTCATGGATGCGGCATTTTCCCTGATAATCGCTCTATGGCTCCGAGCTCCTATAATCATCCCATATTCAAAGTCTGTCAAATCGCGTTGCATATATATATTTTCACAAACAAATGACTTCTGCTAAACTTTACTTTTTTATACCAGTCTCTCCCTCTAGCGACAACTGCATGACATCATAGCTAATTGATCAGGTGGTCATAATAAATTGGCCACTCACAAAGGAAGTACACGAACATGTATCTCACAGATTCACTCCAAATTGAAATATGTTACTCATCTGAAATTACTATTGATGCCTGCAAAATAAGAAATCACTAAATTTTGTTTCTTTTAAAATAAACCGCGAAAACGAAAAAAATTTGAGCACACATAGCCATGCAAAGACTCCGTTGTTAAAGCCATAGTTAAAGCTATGTGTATATTAATGAACTTGACGGAAGTTCTTTCTTCCACTACTCAGCAATAAGCACGAATCCATTTCGCATGAAAGCAATGGAAGTAAGAGCAAACGACAATTGAATGGATTCTCAAGTTTCTAAACAAACTTAGTTGCCTTCCATAAAAAATCTGAATAGTAATTAATAATCATCGGTAATCGTCGTAAATTTTCCGCGGTTGGGATCATGTGAAACGAGGGCAAGGCTGTCGAATGATACATTGCGCTGGTGAGGGGGTTGATACGTATGTATCGTGATGCTTTATAATTTTAAATAAAAATAGTATTCATGGATGCTTAGCTCATCCTATAAATTATTTCGAGACGAATAATTGTACAGCAAAATTACTGTTTTGTGCATAATAACATTGCTCTAATTGCAATTCTTTGGCGATCGCCGTTAACGATTTTGCTTCGCCCCTTACCGCCAGGTTTTTTCCAACTTTTGACCCGCCTTTTGAACGAAGCGCTGCCGTCACCGCCGCGTAATCCAATCGCTTCAAAGGTATGCTTGCGCGTAAAAAAAAGACTGCGTCGCTCACCTTCGTGTATTTCCTTTTGTCAGTGTATAATACGACTGTTAAGAGTGAATTTTTAAAAATAATCAAAATAATATCAAATCCAGATAAGAAAATCGCCAGAAACTGTGGAAATTATACAATGTTGTGGAAATATTGCTTTCCTTATTTATTTTATACAGTTCAAAAGAATATAATTTTACAAAAAAATCGATTTTTAACATAAAGTATAAAGAAATAAAAAGTAACCAAATACCTGTGGTTATGAAATCAGCTAAAACAAGACGCCACCGCTTTTCCACAACAAGGTTTATTCACCATGAAACATTTACGCACCCATTTTCCAATTTAGGAGTCATGTTGAAATATGGGTGCGTAGCACTCGAAATACGTATTCATGGTGAATAAACCCTGTTGTGGAAAAGCGGGGGCGTCTTGTTTTTGCTTTTTGTCGATTTTTAACAACTGACGTCCAGAAATATCGGCGGTGCTTCAATTAATTCATCAAATGATCACTAGGATCTCTATACGTCACATGTGCCGAAACATCAATTCCATTGGAAATACCTGTATAAAACCGTACTTGAAGGTATCAAATGAAAATTTTTTTCTATTAAAAAGAATAAGCTTCTTTTAGAAAAAGTCTATAAGGTGAAAGTGACCGAGATTTTGGCTCCGCATTTTCGTTGATGAGAAGTAAATTATTGTTAATGATAGGGTCGTGCTGTTCAACACGGACCGTAATGCTGCCAAATCATAGAGTGCACGAAAATAATCAGACACCATTTAAGAATAGGAATCTTTAATTTTACGGAGTTATCCACATTGAGCTACATTACTATGATTACTTCCTAGTTTGCCTTTAGCAGCGCTTAGCTAATGAAAAAAAAACATGTAGTTCGAGCTTGTTTGGTGGGTATTAAAGGTGAGATGCCTCTATTCTGCACATGCATCAAACATTGCTGTCTTGAGTAAAATTGGAGCGATTTATCAGTTCTGCAAAAGGGAATGATCACTGTCTTTTGGGATAATGAACAAATGACATCATTGCAAATAAACGGCGTAGAAATTGCAGAGCAGTACGCGTCATTGATATGAGAGAGGACTGTCTACTGTGAAGTCGTATACAAGTCGACTGACACAAAACATTTGAGCAACGCTCCGCCAAAATGAGCCCCCGCTGCTACACCGTGTCGAACTCTGTTGCGTATAAGGCTTGAAACAGGCAGGTTTAATGAAAAAATCTGATCTTCCACACCTTCAAGATCACTAGGAGAAAACACCTTTGTAGTAATTAAGGCGAGCCTGCCTAGTTAAATTATCCGCCTTATCCATTAAGATCTGATTTCCAACCATTTGTTTTTGTTTAATGAAAGAAAATGATGCCTTGGTTTGACAAAGGTGCATTGACAAATAGGACAATAAGTTGCATTTCAGCGCAGAAATTGGACCTCTCGTGATTGACCAAAAGTTATCTTCTTCGATGAGTCACGGTTTCTGCTCCATCGAATGCGTTCCTCATTCGGCGGGAAACCACCTAAAAACACACTGCAACCATTGTTGGAAAAGCACAAGCTGGCCGTGACATACTATACAGGGTGTTTCAAAATTATGTACAATAAATTTAGTGACATATTCTTCATGTCAAAAGAAGACGAAAATGTTCTATAGCACTTTGTCTGGAAACGATTTGTTTGCGTGTAATCCAATATCATACAGTAGGGAAGCACGGTAGTCAGCGGACGATATTTTCGCAGTTCCACCGTTTCGACCCAACACTAGGTTGAGTGGTTTGTTCCATTTAAACCTACTTTAGGGTTGTTCCATAGTTGTGTACGGTTGTTTCCATTACTGTAGTTTCACTACTGTACATCCACTAGGAATATCAATTTCAGAACGTTTGCGTGCTTTGACATACGCATTACGATTTACGTAAAAAAAGTCATGTACACGTATTCCAGTGCAGAATACACTGACATGCACCTAATGTATGTCTTGCGAACGGAAATGCTGTGGAAGCAAGAAGACTCTACTAAGAACGCTTTCCGAATAGACGTTTGCCAAATAACCGAACATTTGTATCTGTCGACAGACATTTGAGGGAGCGTGGTTCCTTTGGCCGTCAAACAGGACAAGGGCGGCCTGTAGCACATTCTCCGGATGAGGAGGATGTGATAATTGACATCATACATGATGAACCACAGACAAGCACCCGTCGTATTTCTTCCATGGTACACATTCTGCACTCATCTGTTTGGCGCATTATTCACCGTCAGCTTTTGCATCCATACCACCTGCAACTGGTTCAGGCACTGAACCCAACGGACTATCCACACCGAGAACGATTTTGCCAATGGATACAACGTCGTCATGCTGCAGACCCTAGTTGTCTCAGCCAGATACTTTTCACGGACGAAGCAACCTTCACCCGGACAGGAATCGTAAATTCTCACAACCAGCACCATTGGGCAGATGCTAACCCGCATGTTACCAGAGCTCGGGCGCATCAAGAGCGTTTCTCCGTGAACATTTGGTGTGGAATTGTCGGAAATAACTTAATTGGCCCTTATGTGTTGCCGCCACGATTGACTGGGGGAACGTATCTTTTGTTTCTGCAGAATGCATTGCCAGAATTACTGGAAGATGTTCCTCTTTTGATAAGATCTAACATGTGGTCCATGCATGATGGCGCTCCAGCACATTTCAGCCATGTTGTGCGAGCACACCTTAATGCTGCATACACGAATCGGTGGATAGGTCGAGATGGACCGGTAGCCTGGCCTGCAAGATTACCCGACCTTAATCCCTTGGACTTTTTTCTGTGGGGTCATGTGAAAACGATCGTCTACAGCACAGAAGTTCCTAACATTATGGATCTGCGACAAGGAATTGAAAATGCATGCCAAACCGTTCGTAATGCTGGCGACGAACTCTTCCATGACATCAGACGGTCGCTCATGCAACGAGCCGAAGCGTGCGTGCGAGCTGGTGGCGGGCACTTTGAACAATTCCTGTAATTTGGAGCCACGGGTTAAGTGGCTGTATCGCGTAAATAAATCGTTTCCAGACAAAGTGCTATAGAACATTTTCGTCTTCTTTTGACCTGAAGAATATGTCACTAAATTTATTGTACATAATTTTGAAACACCCTGTATAACGAGACAAGTGAAACGACTAATGCATATGTACAATTTTTACTCGGCCACATATACAAACTGTCCAGAAAATAATGCCCAGGAACGAATGTTCTAGTTCGTTATATCTCTAACAATTAAAATAATTCAACGGATGATCTATTTCTATATTCGATAAAGGAAGATTTTTATCTCAAATCAATGCCAACAGAGCCAAGATTGGTCGATCGCTGGACGAAACCTACATGGGAACCAGAACAAGGGTCTCCATAATCGCCCCTCACGGTTCCCGAACATAATTCCATATGACTTTTTGTTATGGTGATATGCGAAAGATACCATGTTTCGGCCACCATTTTTCTTATGGTGAAAATGCATTGGTGGGAAAATTGGACGAGTTAAGAACTGGAATAATCGCAGCATTGGAAACTGTAACGGCTGACATGCTAAAAGAATGTGGAATAAGCTTGAATATGAATAAATAAAGAAAAATAGTAAAGAAAATTCCACGGCCAAGACTCGAACCAGGAACCTTCGGGTTACTATCCCGATGCTCTAACCACTAAGCCACCGTGGACTTGGAAGATATCGCTATCAAACATGCCCTAGTCCACGGTGGCTTAGAGCATCGGGATGGTAATCCGAAGGTCCCTGGTTCAAGTCCAGGCCGTGGAATTTTCTTTACTATTTTTCTCTATTTATTCATCAATAGCGGAAAAATCCTCCAAAGACCATTTTCCAATTATTAAGCTTGAATATAATATAGATTTTGTTCGAGTGGCTGATGGGGGGGGGGGGGCAGATATAACATTTGTATTATTCGTGAGTTTAATAAAATATTTACTTTTTCATTACATTATATAATAAAGAATTACAGCAAAAAAGTAGGGGCTGTAATTAATTTCATTCCGTCAACTTTGGAAGGTAATTTTATTTATAAATTAACATTAAATCAAAATCGAGGGAAGCTCTTATCGACAAGGAGATTTGAAGTACTGGATACGTATTTCAAATCTCCGTGTGAATAAGAATTTCCCTCTGATTTTGGTTGTTCCATTCCAGAGTGTTTGCTTAATTTTTGTAACATTAAATAAATCAGTTTCAATATAAACATGCATTGCATTTTAATTGGTGTTTTTATGAATTCAGAGTTTGGATTTGAAAGTTTTATTATGTGATTACGAATACTTTAATTTTTTATTTTCGTTCTTTCTGTGTGTGTTCATAGAGTTTACCTGTAAATGCAATACGGCATTGATTTCAGCAGGAAAGAACATACGTAAAACGTTTCAGGAAAAAACAAATGAACATCATCGTACACAGATAATTTGATTTGGATATGAAAATAATAATGAAAATTATATTTTGAATTTTCAAGTATAGTTTTTCTTATTTAATACACGATACTATCTGGATTCACTGTATTATTCTATTGCTACTTAATCCCCTTGACTTACGACTGCCCTCGACAATGGCCTCACCCTGCGACAATGGCACTGCATCCTCACAAGCACGGCTATCAGATTGATATCTTGCAAATCGATATCCGTCACTCCATAAAACCGAAGTCCAACGTCATAAAAACCAAAGTCGACTGTCTCCAACCTCTCCAGTCCCTGCCATCACACAAGTAGACATAAACTTAGATTTATATCTTTGCCTATGCGATTTATGAAAAAAAATACATTCTCGTATACTCTAACTCCAGAGGAAGTTTGATTTGTTTTCATCATTGTTTTGGAACTCAGTTTAAGCAATAGATTGAAATTAAGGATGTCAGAATAGAACTGTTTATAAAAATATATGGAGGCTGGTGAAAAGAAATCTTTATCTGCATATTGGAGCGGGTTAGAACTTTTAGCTAAACCGTTGAGGGGAAAGTTTATTCCTTAATTTCTTGGATCTCCTTGGCAAATGAAATTTAGTTTCGATATTCTGCTTCTTTTACTGATCACTGTAACCGCTCTTCATATTGTTTTAAATAATATTTAGGTAATCTAATTTTTTTATCTAAGGTATT
The DNA here is from genome assembly GCA_023313115.1 of Rhysida immarginata. NCBI lineage: Eukaryota > Metazoa > Arthropoda > Chilopoda > Scolopendromorpha > Scolopendridae > Rhysida > Rhysida immarginata. The sequence continues at coordinate 550,402 of JAHWFO010023621.1, forward strand.
CTATCGAAAACAAAAACTAGTATTTTGTAAAATATGAATTGGGCTCCACATTTCGAGTAAAATATGCATTGAACATTTGCGACAGTGAATAAATGGCAAGAGGAAGTGTCAGAAGTTTGATGTACCAATGATTTAGAAGGATAGAAAATCATCACGATGACTTTATTTTTGTCTTGTTAACATCAAAGGCATAATTCGCAACATTCAACGCAAATGGATTTAACCTGATCTGTCGCATTCTAAAGAAATACCGGTTCCCACATTCAGCAGTCTGTCTATGTTTCCAGAGGATATTAGAGAAACATCAACGTCTGACGAAGCACAACATACTACCACTGAAACAAGATAAGAGGAAAAAAAGGGGTATTCAAAACACGCTTTTATAATGTTTTATTATTTTATCTTTTCAAGCCGGCGTCAACAATTTGAAAAGCTAATTTATAACAATCGTTCCTCCGACTTATGGAGAGACGACTGAAATGAACTGGTGCCCTAGAACACGAACCAGTGTACCGATTTGAAAAATGTTTCCTTTAACATGAATTGTCATCGGTCCTGTGTATGTGTATAAAGTTTCAGCTCTCTAGCTTGTCGGGAAGTTGGTTTAATATTGGTTACAAGATTTGACGGATACACAAACCTACAGAAAAGCAAGTTGAATAAAAGCGTATAATAATAATAATAATAATAATAATAAAAAGCAATAAAAAGCAACAATGAATTTGAAGGAATTTCAGCTAGCCCCCAACGTTTCAGTTAACAAGAGCACATATATCGCTCCATTATTCACCTTTTACGACCGCGAGAGATTAAATTTGGAATATCTATGAAAACTAGAACAACTGGAAATTCAAACCAGCCTAACATCAAAATTTTTATATTTTAGCGCAAATTTGTTAATACGTATAATATAGAAATCCTCCTGTAAAATATCTGTTTGATACTGGGCACATATAACTATAGTAAATATAATAAATATCAAAAACTAGATCTCATACATCAAAATTGATAGCGTTTTTGAATTCAGCGTGCCAAATTTACTTGGAAACGCTTAAAACATCGCAGGCCCAAAAATGTGTTGCCCAGTGTAATAAATGAATATTACACTTAATTTCAGATTCAAGTGATAAATCGAAATTATAAAATTACTGATTGAATTGAGAAATTGTAAGAGTCTAAAAATTCTAAAAATTTTTGAAAATATAGACTTATTTCTAATAAAATTCTTCGAAAACTTACAAGGTTTCATATGATAGAAATAAAATCTTAAAACGGTTTCTGAAGATCTAATATATCGAATATTAAAAATGTATCTTAAATTTATTAAATCTACTTATAGGCAAATCCTTCGCTCGATGCTGTTTTTAAGAGCAGCTTAGAATCTACACTATTTTTTTTAGCACATTTTCATATAAAAGTCCGTCCCTCCGTCCGTCCGTCTGTAGACATAATTCCAACAATGCATGGTGTTGCAATTGGGAGAGTGGGTGTAGTGAATTGCTGGGTAAGACGAATCATCCTTGTATTGGAGAAACGCGTGCTGAGCACTTCGTTTCGGCTATGCGCGTGCTCTAAAAGTTATTGACATGGTGCGCGTGCAGGATGCACGTGATTGACGATTATAGGATGGAGAGATCGGTGCCTAAACCAAAAGGATTTCTATATTCGTAGGGACCTTATTATTTAATACGGTAATTTGAACACGACATTCTGTTTTCACCAATCCATAAATTTGGACAGAGCACGAACAAGTTCGAAAGTCAGATAACCGGAATATAATAGCACGTGCTCTCATAATTCTCTAAAAATTTCCAGTGTCAAACAACTCGTAACGAGGTGTCATAAACGAATATACGAGGAGTGAACATAAAGTAATGTCACGTATTTTTTTCTCGAAAATGACGGCAGATATGAGAAAATTGCGATATATATAAAAGTTATTTTGGTTCATTGTTAAAGTTTCTTGTTAGTGTCGTGTGCATCCGCCAAGCATTAGCGACGTGACAGTTCAAACAAGATGGCGGCTGTTATTTCATCCTCCAGAGCTTTTGAGCGGCGGAGTGTTATGCGTTTTCTTTGTGCAAAAGGACTGAAACTAGTCGATATCCATAAGGAAATTGTGTCTGTGTACGAAAGTGATATCGTACAGCTCGGAACAGTACAACGTTGGTGCAAGGCTTTTAAAGAAGGACGAAAAGAACTGCTGACCGGCCGCAGGAATCCATGACTGACCGCAACATTGCCGCTGTGGAAGCGCAAGTGCGGGAGAACCGACGGATTACCGTGAGAGAAATTGCTGCAACGTTGTACATTTCATATGGAACGGCGTACGGCATTATTCACGAGAAGCTCGGCTTTCGAAAAGTGTTATGCAGATGGGTGCCTTGATGACAGCTGACGGCCGAACATCAAGGTGCTCATTTCGATGCTTGTTTGCTGCATCTCACCCGATACCAGGAGGGTCAGGATTTTTTTGATCGAATCATCACAGGCGATGAATCATTAAGACACCTCATCTCCCACCACGAAAAAGTTCAAACCTGTGCCATCAGCCGGCAAGGTCATGTTGACATGTTTTTGGGATTGCCGTGGTCCGATACTGGTTGAATTTTTTCCACCGCATACCACTGTGAATTCCGAACACTACAGAGGCACATTGAAAAATCTTCGAGCATCCATACTCAGGAAAAGACCTGACTTGGCAATGGAGGACATCGTACTGCACCACGACAACGCACGGACCCACACAGCGAAATGGGTCACTGACCTGTTGCGGCGATGGAACTGGGAAACGCTGCTTCATCCTCCATACATTCTGGACCTCGCTTCCAGTGACTACCAGATCTTCGGACCGTTGAAAGTCACTACCCGGTCAACAGTTCCGTGACGACGACGAGATGAAATCGGCAGTGCGCAACTGATTCCACACTCAACCGGACGACTTTAATCGACAGGGCCTGGAAAAACTTCTCTACCGCTGGGATCGTTGCCTCAATCGGCTTGGAGATTATGTGGAAAAATAAAAGTGGAATTGTTCTATCGAATGTACATGGGATTATTTTTTCCCGGTCAGGATTTTAGAGAAAAAAAATACGCGACATTACTTTTTGATCAACCCTAGTATAAGAGTAATTTTTGATAGTCTAAATCGGTCTAGTGGTACATGTTCCAATGTAGCCATATGGTATCATTGGTAAACGTTCAATGCTAATATGGTACCAAGATATGGCCTGTAATATATGAAACAACTCGTAACGATGTCTCGTGATCAAATATATCGAGTAATTAATGATAATTGGAATTAGTTTAATAGTACGTGTACTTGTGGTAACATATGATACCCTTGGAACTTTAAATGCTAAGATAATGGCGAGTAATATGTTATCCAATTCCTTACGAGCTGTTGGACCTATTTTTATCCATAGCTTATTGGTATCAAGAGCCTGTTGCTCTTAGGCTTAACATTATCCATAACTGATTAATGTTAGACATATTAAGTGCTAGTATCAAATCGGGCGCTTCAACAATTTACCATAGTAACGCTTTAGTAATAGAATATGAAGAAATAATAGACGTTTACACAGAACGCTTTAGCAAATTGAGGTGTAAACGTTAATTTAACATTATAAAAATTAAAGCAATTTTGTTTGTTCAAATATACAAAGAATAACACTCTCCATTTAACCTTTTATTTCTTCAAGTTTTTTTTTTCGTTTAAATTCTCTTTTTACGTTAGATTACTTAAATGGTAATTTACAATTCAGTTTTCATTTTTATATATTTTCTCTAAAGTGTTTTAAAATGTAGGTTAATTCTATCTCGCTGCTATATCACGAAAACGTGTTCCTTTTATCCGCTTTGGTGGTAAAATCATTCTTGTTTATTATCTTTTGTCTACTCCTTCCTTAATCACAATACTCTCTTCCATATCTCTTCGGCATTGGATTAGTTTTATGCGGTAAGATGGATAAACAACTGGTTGTGTATCAATCTCACCGGTTTTATCAGTTCGTTGATGTTGCTCACGTGATTAGCCATTTGGATTAAAGGAAAGAGAACCGTTTGTTCCATCTCTGTCAGAGTTGAGGTAGGGAACTAAATTACTGTGATATCTCTCATCCAATCAAACATCTGCAACGCCTTGCAATACCATCCTAACCTTTGCAGTACAATACATATGTGAGACGTGTACAAGTAGATGATATTTGTACAAAATGATTTTTATCAGTTAATGTATTCACTGTAAGCGTGAAATTTACGCATATAATTCAGTTTATTTCTAATCTGGTGCGTAACGACAATTGGAAAATATTTGTCCATTCAACTAATGTAAAGAGACTTCGTAACATGATAATAACTAATTTTGAAATATTAGATAATATGATTTAGGTTTTCAAAATATATGGGATTGTAACGTCTGCCAATCGATCATGCAAGAGACCCCCCCCCCCCTCCACACAAACAGACTAGCTCAGTATTCCAAAAGGGTCATGAAATTCTTCAACATAATCAACTGCCAGAACGTCGGGTTCTTTGAATTAAATAAAATTGTAGAGGAAAACTCGAGAGTGAATTACTTCAATTGAAATAACAAGGCAAGGTGTTAAAATCAAATAAAAGAATCTTTATTTAAGAAAATAAAATCAAGTTGAAAGGAGTGGGTAAATGCAAATAAACTTAACTACAAAACCTAAATTCTAAGACTATATCAATATGCTAATGAATGATCAAATGAATCTAAATGCAGCTGCTAATTAAATTTAAGTTAAACACTAAAAAAGCTATTCAATTCTAACTTGAATGCAAATAATATTATTCTCTTATTTAAAATTCCAACCTGTGCTCATGTGATCAATCTATAAAAAGGATCTCATCCAATCTTATTATTAATTTTCACTTATCTCTATCTCAAAATAAAATTACAGGCTCTAACAAATATATTCACTTACAGTTTGTGTCCACTAAGCAGAAGTTTCTATATCCATATCTGTATTATTACACTATATCACTTTAAACAATATACATATCCAGGGGCACACACACACACACACATATAGATCACAACACCAATATTTCACTTCTTGTGAAGCACACATTAATTCCGATCTGAAGACTATTCGCTTTGCTTTGATACAGGAATCTGGATCTACTACCTCATGAGTCCGTTACTTCTCAAACAGTCTAAGGTGAGATCAACAGATACCTGCACAGTCTCCAAAACTTAATGTATGGCTTGTAGATTCTCAGCTACCTTCTCAATTGATATGGATCCTTGAAGTAATCTCCTACCTGGTTGCTTTGTTTGTCTCACATAAAGTATCGCCATTAATTTCCAAGTCGTGGGATATCTACATTTCATCTCCATAGTTTGATCATCTTGTCATCTTATTCACAGAAACGGGGGATTTGCATATTTCACCTCTCAATTGGGAGTCATCTCATTTTATCAATATATTCTCATTTTAGGGAGTATCACATAATATCACTTCCCCGCTTGAATTCATCTCATTTCCTTGTCCTATTTAACTACTGGTGGGACATCCCCTTTTGATTTGTAGAAAAATGCAAGGAGAAGGGTCGCTTGACGGTTTCTGACCTCCAACTAATTGAAGCTTACAATCATCGAAAGAATCAGATTCGAAGTTTACCTCCCCAAACAAAATTCAAACAAAACGCGAGCCCTACCATGCGTCGGCATGGGAGCCCGGGGATATTGGTCTCACACCCCAGGGAAAAGAGGAATAAGAGGTCTCACACCTCTTATTCCTCTTTTCCCTGTCACACCCCCCTTCAAGACTTCGTGCCTTTTATCATCTCCGAGCATCCGTCCTCACTTTCATCCACAAAAAAAAAAGAAATTGAGAGTAAAAACTCCCAAAATTGCATATTTGCCTAATAAAACTTCATCTCCTCTTGAACACATGAGAGATAACATTCATTATTTATTATAATACTTCACCTTATTATTCATGTCATACACCAATATGATTCTAAAACACTATATTTCGCAATAATCAGTAATTCTATTTCCACTGACATCCCCTCTGGATGAAAACGTATTATAAACTCAATTCTTTAATCAATTTATATCTCAATTATAATCTATTCCCTTACACAAATTCTTATAACAACATCGTCACTATATTAAACACGTCATAATGAACTCCTCTTCATAAGACAACAAATGAATTTATTTATGAATCTATTAATATTCAAATTTCATTCATTAAACACGTGAAACTTCACAGGATTATAAATTATTGATGATGTTCTTTATATTTTGAAAAATCTGCTATAACTCTGTGCAAGAATTTTGCTCTAATTGGTTGTATACATACGTTCTTTTGTGATTACAATGATATAATGAAATTTCTAACATTGTCTTACTATGAGTTCTTCAATAACATATTCAAGACTGGTCGCTTTTCTATTATGTATAACACGCAGAAATAAAAAGCGCAATATACTAAATAATTTTAGGGTCAAATTTATAATTAATAATGCATTTGAATTATAATTTTTGCAAAAAAAAACAAAATATTGATTTGGATATTATTGAATGAGTTTTCTCTCCATGCTATCAGGTCGTTGCATATCAAATGTCGGATTGCATATCAAATGTCAGAGGTCATCTTTAATGGCCCTCAAGAAAGCACACCTTCGCACGTGCTATTCGAAATAACCCCCATTGCAATCCAGACATTGTTGCCAACGATTTGGCAGCTTCTCGAGCCCTCGCCGATAGAATCCATGGTCACGGGACTCAATAAACTCCCGGAATGCGTTTTCGACGTCTGCTTGGGTTAGGAATCTTTTCCTCCGGAGAAAATTGTCCAGGCTCTGGAAAAGATGGTAGTCGGTAGGGGAGAGGTCCGGAGAGTACCGGGGGTATGGAAGCACCTCGTAGCCCAGAACCTGTAGCGCCTGCACGGTCGTTCGTGCAGCGTGTGGACGCGCGTTGCCATGCAGCAGAAGGACGCCTTTGCGATGCACAAGTGCAGGCTGTTGCTGATACAGTTTTGTGTGCTGAAACTGTGCTGAAGCGCGGAACCCACCTCGAAATCTGACATTTGATATGCAACGACCTGATAACATGGTAAAATTCCAAGTATATACTATACAACTACTACTTTTCTATAACCCATGGCAAAAAGTTTGCGAACATTAACAGCATAATCAGCTTGCCATAGAATACAGTTTACGTTTAATTCCATAAATTCAGCATACTCAAAAATATAAAATTCTCATCAATTACTAAGTCTCAGAACGGCTATGTAAAAAATTGTTATAAATAAATTAGAAATAAATTCATAGCAAATTAACGCGAAAAAAAAATCGTTTGCAAACATTAAATAAATATGCGAGGTTGAACTTACTGAACATGCGTGATATAAAATTTTTTACGATTTTGAGGCCTTTCAGTTTTGTGCACCAACATATTTGTCACATACCTTTATGTCTTAACTTTAGTAATCAAGAGTATCAAGTCTTACTTAGAAAAAAAGGGAGGAGACGGGAAATTGTTTCAAAAAAATTTTTAATTTGACAAAAATTCGTACTGAAACAAATGAGAAAGAACTCGTATATTCTTTTAACAAAGAATTAAATTGTGATTGGAAAAAAATATAATTTAAAAATTCACAGAGTGCGCTTGGTTAATATACAAAATATTCTAAGAAGAACGCTAATCCAAAGGGTAAACGTCTTGTCTTGATCAGGTAAGTTAAGGATAAGTACATTCTACACGGGCACCGCAATCAAGGAAGTCGGCAACCGCAAATGGTGAGTCCACGAAGAGCCTCTGCCTAACACAGAAGAAAAAAACAAAGAACATCGATTAGTAAATCAGTCATTTAAATCTGAGACGAGCAAAAAGCCTGACCAAGAAGAATAAATCTGTAGTGAGCATAAAATATAAATTACAAACAAGATATTAAAGAATAAGATGATCATTGTACCACAACAATATGGAAGAAGTGAGGCACTATGGAGATCTCAACTGTCGAGCCCGCGCTTGCAACGCTATCCTGGAAGTGATGTGGAGAGAACGGATCCCTCCGGAAATGGGGGTAGGTATCCGCAGCTACGTCGTCCTCGAGTAAATGAATTGGGCTTTCTATGTGATCCTTGGCGTGGGAACGAGAGCTATCAAAAATTGGTGAAACGGGGTTTCTACTATTACTACAAGTCTTTTCACCCATGGCGGCGGGGGGCGTCGATTCTTCAGAAACTGCAGCTTTCTGAGGAAAATGCGTACGTCCGTCTGACTGCTTGTAACAATAATAATAATAATAATAATTTAATAAAAATTTAATAATAATGTAACAACAACGGGGGAAGAGACCACCAGATAAACTGGAGGGTCGAACCCTGTGTTGTCCCCCAACAGGCCCAAAACGGGGTTAATGAACAAACAAGTAGAAGAAAATTAAATCAACTGAACGGACAAGGACAAAAAGTAAATCAAATATAGTAGAATAAAATAAACATAATTTATAAGACGTAAATCAAATAATTTATTATTTATAATTTATAATAATAATAATTCCTACACCCAAACATCAATACTCCCACGAGTGCATAACTTTGCCTCCCTCGCATTTGAGTCCCTTGGGATTTGGCCCTCTTTTGGGTGTCCGCCTCTGGGATTGGCTTCCGGACTTGATCCGAGTTTGGCTTCCCCAAACAATGATAATAATAATAATAATTTAGCTGTAAAGATTATCTCTTTTTTAAATTTTATTTGTAGAAAATGTAACCATTTCAGCCATTTGGCCGATTTAATTTATACTTTTAATATTTCTGCCATTGATGGAGTACAAACATTTCTGCCATTGATCCGGCTTCTAAATTGGTTAGAACGTTTAACAGTGGTATCCTTAATAATAATAACGTCGATATTTTTAATGACACTTGTCTTCAACTTTTTAAATAGCTTGAGTTTTTGTCCTAATTTAATAACAATTTTTTTTGGTTAGTTGTTTGTCTTAGTGTAACGAACCTATCCGTGGGGTTTAATGGGTTTAATAAGAATTGCAAAATAGCGCATATAAATAAAATTGGTTTTATTAATTAAGACAGTATTGATTTGAACAATTACATCTTATTATAAGCATAGATGGATCACGCAACCCTCTTGCAAACTAGCCTGTGCGATAATCAGGAAATGCTTAACTCTTAATTCGAGTAGTACAAATACGAAATAAAAATAATAAACAAATTTACAGATTTCTAAGACTAAAACTTAAAACGCCAACTTTTAACGGCTAAGCCAATTGCCTAACGTCAGTTGTATATTATTAAAACACTCGAGAACCGACAGGGAAATAACCCCTTTCGGAAAAATATCTATTGTTCAACCTAAGAAGTTCACACCACTTCGGAGTGCACTTCTTTCCAAGTATAACTTTAAATTCTATGAAATACCTTTGGCAATTCTGATAAAGTCTAAAGCTACCGACACAGCTATCACACTGGTCCCATGAAATAATTAGGTGCTTTAATAAAAAGTCTTTTCCTATATTATCTCTAATTGCCTCATTTCATAACAAGTGAATATTAATTCAATTAACTGATCCGGTGAAAGAAAAGTCATTCTTATCAGACAGTGTCCGCTGTCATGAATTGTACTGTGAGCGACGAGGCCTCCTCGTCCTGAGCTTTGAATTTTAGCTTTTGTTGAGATTTGTCGGGAAGTCCCTTTCGGCAGCCGATGCATCTAACATACGACTCGTGACGTCCGGCTTCTCCTTCAGCTATTTTCTTCCAACTGCGTTGGCAACGAAGAAATCGTCGCGTAGCCCTTTTGGGGGGAGGACTACTGGAACCCAGGGTCGTAGTTGCTCGTCTGGGATGAGGGTGACCAAACGAGAACCTAATGCAGAAGGAACAGAATAAATATATATTAACGTTAGCCGGAGTTAAGTTGCCTGCACACGCAGCATTCGCCCAATTACACCCACGCACAGAATCACTCCAACAACGCGCAGCCCGCAACTCGCACTCACTGGGTGAGAGAAATTTGTGAGTCTCGCAACGCGCTACGCAGGGAACACCGGTGCTATGCGCGCTTGCGTTGCTATCGTCCTTCACGTCAACGCAAATCAGCCTTGCGTCCCTCCTTTGAATTTGTGGAGATGCTCTTCTATTAGCTGAACCTCCAAACTCGTCCGCTATACGTAAGGCTTGGTTGGCCGGCTCTTTAATCCAAACTGGCCGACGCCTTTTCCATTGACGCGTTCTAATCGGGGCTGGTGAGCTTTCCCTTTGTGGCGTTCGGGAGGTAATACCTTCCTTATTCCCGCGACGAACACGGCGGCTCTTCTTTATTTTCGTATTATGCTCGGTAAAAGAATTCGAATATCTTACCTGCCGCTCGTGCCCGCGCCCGGAGGAACCTCGTATCGCCGAACGCCCGGAAAGCTCCACTGCCTCACCCCGATCAACGAACACGTCTTTCTTCCTCCGAATCTCAGGTAACTCTCCACTACCTTCACTCTTCTCCTCTCCTCGTCTCCTTTTCAATCTTCCCCTCTTTTTCATTGGCTCTCGCCGCGTCTCTCCTCTAACCTCTCTCTCTCTACCAATCTCAAGACTCTTATTTTCCACCTTCTTTTTCACATAAGGCGCTTTTATTATTGGCTTTCGACCCTCCGCCGTCGTCTGCTTTACACTTTTCTTCACATGAACTGGGGTTTGAGTGCTCGCTATCGCGACCCCTCCCAAATCTTGTGACACAATCCCTGGGGCCCTTTCACAAGAACTGGGGATTTGTGACGCTCCCCCAGTCCCTTTTGTCTTACTCTCTCCGAAATAGCGAGACAGCGCATCCGCGAAAATATTTTTTTCCGCTTTTATATAATGCAGCGTGACTGGCAGCTCTAAAAGATTTTGCACTGCGTGCGTCTGCATTCGTGAAAGTTTCCCCTGCGCCAATATACATGACACTGCCTGATTATCGGTATAAATGCAAGTTCTAACTTGTTGTATATATGCTCTCCAGCAGCTAGCTGCATGAAGCACCGCCATCAACTCCCGCTCGTAATTAGAAAAATGACGCTCCTCCCTCCTCCATTGTCTGGATTCGAAAGCTAGAGGAAACAATTTCCCTTTGTGCATCTGGAGCGCTACTAGGCCAATCGCTACTTCCGACGCGTCTGCTAGAATATGCAGCCTCTTATTAGGAGAAAATACCTTTAAAATAGGGGGTTTTGTCAACGCCTTTTTTAACGTTTCAAATGCCCTTAGCCTTTTCTTATTCCACACAAAAGGCTCTCCTTTCTGCAGCAGCTGAAATATGGGGGCGGCCACTTCCGAGAATTTGGGTATAAATGCCCTATAAAACTGCACCGACCCCATAAAAGACCTTACCTGCTGCAGGGTTTTGGGCACCGGCCACTTAACGATAGCCTGAACGAGACGGTTGTCACATGACCTTCCCTTTCCTGAGAAGTGGTAACCCAGGTAATCAACTTCTCTTACCCCGAACCTGCACTTTGATAACTTTAAATAGAATCTATGCCGTTTCAACCTTGCTAAAACCTGTTCAGTTAATTTTTTTAACTTGCTTAAATCTTCCGCATAAATTAATATATCGTCGAAATAGCAAATTACCCCCTGATCCAAAATGTCCCATAAAGCTTCATTCAATGCTTTCGAGAATGTAGCTGACGCCCCCTTTAGACCAAAAGGCATCACTAGGAACTCGTATAGCCCATACCGCGTCTTGAAGGCCGTCATCGGCACATCTTGCTCTCTCATGCGGATTTGATAATACGCCTCCATTATGTCCAATTTAGTGAAGAACTTAGCATTGGTGAGTTTATCAATTAGACAATCAATGCGCGGTATGGGGTATCGGTTATCCCTAGTGATCCTGTTTAACTTCCTAAAATCAATACACATCCTCAGCCCTCCGTCTTTTTTAACTACAAAGAGGACTGGGGATGCGTATTCAGCTGTGGACGGTCTAATGAGTCCCTTACCCAGCAATTTCTCTATGTTCCGCCGGACCTCCTCTTCCTCGTCAACACTTAGTTTGTACAGCGGTGAATCAAACGGCACCGCGTCCTGTGTAGGTTCCAACTTGTGAACAGTCTCCCTTTTCGGAGGTAGCCCCCCAGGCAGCTCCTTGGGAAACAGGACATCATATTTTTTAACCAACGACCTGAACTCGGGGTTCACTTGCTCGATCTCGTTAGACAGCTCCTTGGCAGGAACTTTTTCCTGCTGCTTTGCAAATACCGCAAAGATGGGCACTTCTGGCTCCTTGGATATTACATGCAACAGCTCTACTGAAGAAATCTGGTGCACCTCGTCTTCCTGGCATTTCCATGCTGGTAACAGCATCTCCTGGCCCCGGCACTTGACACGGCATCTTTGCTTACGCCAGTCTACATTTGGCTGAGCGGACTTGAACCATGTCACCCCCAAAATAACATCGTACTTCTCTATGGGCAACACATTAAAGTTACCCAGGTAGCTGTACGCTCCCATTTTAATAGACAGACCCTGTACCTCTGATGCTATGCTCTCTTGAAGACCTGTCAAAAATGATGCGTGTCTCTTGGTTGCTACAGCCCGACTACGGATGCCCACCTGCCTTATCAGATTCTCACTGATAAAATTTTCCTTGGCCCCCGTATCCAGCAAAATCTTAACCGTTTTGTTTCTTATCCTACCGGCCACTACACAAAAGTCCCCTTGCTCCCTGTTATCAACGAAGCTGACTTCAGTGCCCTTATCCTTACAAAATCTCTGGATGTGTCCGGGTTTTTTACATCGGAAACATATGATAACTTTTTCTTTCTTTTTCTTGCCCCTGTTCACCTCCGCGGCATCAATATCCATGGGCTCACCCCCGAGTCCGCCCCCTGGCATTATCGGCCCATCCTGTGCTTGGTGCCACAATTCAAGATAAGCGATGGCCTCGTCTACCGCCTTGAATTGCTTCATCCTCATGCTTACTTTTAGCATTCTGGGCAGTCCCTCTAAAAACCATAGGAGCTTATCATGCTCCGAAGCCTGTTGTATACCTCCCAGTATGCGTCTAAATTTAGCAATATAGTCCGTTGCATTACTGCCCTTCATTTTCAAATTCAAGATGTCTCTTCTTAAGGTAACTTGTGTTTGCCCCTTCGAAAATGCTTTCACCAAGGCTATCTTAAACTCTTCCCACTTTATTTCCTTCCCTGTAGCAAATTCCGTGAACCATAACAATGCACTTCCTCTTAAAGAGCCTATTACTGCTTTTGTGCATCCCACTGGTCCTATATCTTTACAATTAGCCACTAGTTGAAAATGCTTTAAAAATAGATCAACATCCTCCTCGGCCCTTCCAGCAAACGTCGGGAAGGCTATCTGTTGTAACGCTTTCCTCTCTGCGTCCATGATTAAACCCACTGTCTAATCCTATCCTTAACACTAAGTCTACTTACAAGTTGCCACGAACTACTTAGCCGCCCAACCCCACGCACTGGATTGAAATAACCTGCGAGCAACACCCCTGCAGATCGACAACACTGACCAAACACCAACGAAGCCAATGATTGGAGCCCCGGAACCTAAGTGGGAAATAAAAAAGAGAACAATTACTAACTAGAACGACCAATACTATCCTAAGAATCTAATAACCAAATTATTTATAACTGTGGAAGCGTAGCTTTTTTTTTTTTTTTTTTTATTCTTAATAGGAAACTATAAACTTTGAAACCAATTTTTTCTTTTTTAGTTCCAAAAATCGCCGCACTCGTCGATTGGCGCGCTGCTACCAAGCCGCCCCCCCACTGTAACGAACCTATCCGTGGGGTTTAATGGGTTTAATAAGAATTGCAAAATAGCGCATATAA
>JAHWFO010023621.1:564648-649601 GCA_023313115.1 Rhysida immarginata
GTGTGCTTTAAAATTTTTATTTTATATATTTTATTTTATTTAAAATTAAATTGAAATTGAGAAAATGTAAGGCCATGTAGCAGTTGAACATTAATTTTTATTTCCTATGAAATTGATGAATATTACCAAAAAATCACTTTTTTGTGCATCAATGAAACAAAGATTGGGAAAATATATAATTTCACATGAAAATCAGGGTATACCATGTAAAAAGCGGATTATTCGCTATTATGAGTATGTCTTCTACAGTGTAAAATGCAGCATCGTCCCACCACAAGATGGCTGCCAAGAGGCGACGCGCTTTTGAGGGCGTAAGCGCTCTGTTTACTCTGTGGGAGAAGCGTTGTAAAATGCATAAGCGGAAGCGACGCAGAAAAAAGCGCGTGAGCGAGGGTCTTGAGCGGGAGATTCGGATTCAGGGAGAGAAAATTTGGAACGGTACGAATAGGTCATCTAAAAAGTCTCCTCAACGAAAGGACTTGGAATTTAAGTCGTGCGACCACACGAGGAGAGTATTAGCTATCTCAACGCGAGTGTTTCTCCGCCCAAGCGAACGAGGTTTAACCAGCAACGCTCAAGACCTACGCCCGCCTCAGCAGCCGCCCTTCGTCGTTCTGCCAGCCATTATCCGGGATGAGAACCCGTTGCGCACATTGGTGACCGTCGCAGGTCTTCAACTAGACGAAATTTTGGAAGTGATTCCAGACGTTTCGCACGAAGAAGTGGGACTTCCGGAACCCACCGTATTCGTCATTCCCTGGACTTTTGCCGGCTAGATATGGGAAGGGCTAGGCCACGTCTTCCCTTATCTCAGGTGAGTGCCATTCCGCATAGCGTAAGCTATTTCTATGAACATTAATGTCTCTCCTCATTATCTCAAACGTTCCGCTCCCGCTCGAGAACTCGCTAAGATTCATTAGTAAAACTAATGGCGTAGTTAATGGCGTAGTTAACGTTACAACATTGCTTGCTGTTCCTTTGACGCGTCGTAATCGCATAAGTAAAAATTAAAGAAATTTTAACTAAATTTAAAATTAATGTAAAGGGTGAGCGGAAGCTTTATCTTTTACTGAAGCCAATCGAGTTTCTATATTAATGCCCTCTTTTCTATCTCCTTGCTGCAGATTGCGTCATGTCCTTGGCAATTAATCGCCCTACGGAGTCCCCTTTGGATTTATGCAAAGCTTCATGCAATCTTTGGGCTGCCGTCTGGAGAGGAGGAAATTCCTAGACGTTTGTCGTCAAGGTCATTTTACGGAGAAGTTTGTTCGTTAATCCTTTCGATTTTTGTTTTTGCTCAACCGATTTATCTCTGTCAAATAAGTCCGTCTAACGACGGTTTAATTTTGTATTAGCATAACTTTGCTACAATTATTTACTATTATGTAATTACTTGTAATTAATTTCCATAACTGCCGAATTGTAAGGTCCGTTTGCGACCGTTGTGGGGGACAGTCTCTAACTGTCTCGTTTCCTACGATTTAGTAGGATCGTATGCCGACTTATCCAATGTTATCTATTCAGTTTCATTTGTACTGATTTCATGGTAACCACCCCTTACAGTTCATCCATCATCATCCATCCTGAACATTCTTCTAGCCATCCTATAAAGTCCTTTTCTTTTTCCCATGATTTTTGGTAATTTTTTTAATATTTCGCCCATTTACCCATTATACTGTAGGAACAACCAACAATATTTAAATAAAATAACCACTTCTATTCAACTCCATGCGCATTATAAAATTAAATAAAAGATAA
Organism: Rhysida immarginata; assembly: GCA_023313115.1. Taxonomy (NCBI): domain Eukaryota; kingdom Metazoa; phylum Arthropoda; class Chilopoda; order Scolopendromorpha; family Scolopendridae; genus Rhysida; species Rhysida immarginata. The sequence goes on from JAHWFO010023621.1 coordinate 566,407, forward strand.
TTAAGTGCTAGCTTTTAAGCTATCGAAATGAAAAACAAAGAGAGAAGATAAACCTAAAAACTGTGAAGTCTACTTACAATTGTGAAGTCTTCTAAAATATTTAGGCTACGCTGCTGCTTGTCGATCGACTACTGATGCTGCTGTACCTTATTTATCAGCATATACAACCTCTGACAATTAAGTTCGGTGAATGAGTTCACACAACAAAAGGCAAAACAGATAGAGCCACATTTACTTTATTGTCCTTCGAAATAATCACCCTAGAAGGCAATGCACTTTTGGGATCGGGTGTATAAATCCTGGAAGCTCCTGGTAAATTCCTCCTTAAGGGTGGCTTTAAGTTCACGTGTCACATTTGCTTGAATGTCTGGAATGTCCGCAAATCTGTCCCTTTAAGGCCCGTTTCAAGCGTGGGAACAAGAAAAAGTCTGCCGGTGCCAAGTCTGGTGATTAAGGTGGATGAGCTATGGATACAACCCCTTTGTTGGCCAGAAACTGTTGCACGATTACGGCAGTGTTCCTCTTTGATCCATTATCCACAGTTACGTGCGCACGCTACACCTTCAACTGAAGAAACGATCATCTGCTAAACCATTGCACGCACAAACGTGACCTGTCTAAACTTGCTTAAACAATGACTGGGCTTGTATTCACATGCATTGTTACTCGCGTAAAGCTCGCACAGATTAGGCTGTGACGTCATGCACCGAACTTAATTGTCAGAGGTTGTTTATACTCAATTGCGACTAAAGCACCAATGGGAGGCCAGCGCCAAATTTCGAAAACGGATTGGCTACTGTATCCAGTAAAAGAACAATGATATGACCTAATCACGCCTCTGGTCTTCCATTGGTCTTCTCGTCCCGTCCTCGTTTTAATAATTGTCATACCATAAAGGAGGATGGTCCGAATCACTGTCTTGTACAGTAGTAATTTATTGTCGATGCTGAGGGCGCTGTTTCTGCCCAGGAGAGCTACAATACTGTACTTAGTCCTCTTCGCCTTGTATAGAACGAAAGTCACGTGACAATTCCATTAGAGTCTTGAGTCGATGATAACGCCAAGGCACTTGTAGTTGTCAAACCATGCGAGCTTCTTATTGAATAGAACCAAGGATTCCGGGAGACACTTAAGCTTTTTGTTGAAGTACACGACTTGTATTTTCCGACGTTAAGATTTAGTTACCAGGACTTAAATCAGTCTTCGAACTTCTTCAAAGCGTTATGCAGCCAAGTGATAACGTGAGATGACTGGTGGCATTATCATCAGCATAGAAATATAAATTACACTTCTCGGGTTTTGGGAATTCGTGCACAGAGAACGGGCCCGAGGACAGAACCCTGTGGGACACCGGCCTTTACCTTGCGGAGCGGGGGAAGTTTTCGTCAACTTTAGCTTGATAGAACCTGTCGCTAAGAAAGGATTTCACCATTATAATCAAATCAGGAGGGAACCAGTCTCTAATCATCTTGTAGATTAACCCCTTGTGCCACACTTGATCAAAAGCTTTACTGACATCAAGAAAAACCATGCCACAGTATCTGAAAAGTTTAGTAGGGTGCTCAGATCTTCAACGAGCTTCCATATTTGCATCTGACACGAGTGGGCGGCTCGAAAGCCACACTGTTCTTTCCGCACTAAACCACTGGTGAGACAGTAGTCTTTGAACCTGGTGAAGATCGTTTTCTCCAAGACTTTGGACATCGACGGGAGTAGACTTATGGTTCGGTAGCTCGCGGGAATTGCAGGATTTTGACCCTGTTTGGGGATACTTAACACAATAGACTGCTTGCAGTCGGAAAATAGAAAATCTTCCAGCAGTCGCTTATCATATTCGAAATGTCGTTAATGATGTTCTTTAGGAGATTCTTTAAGGCGTTATTAATTACCTTGTCTCTTCCTGGAGCCTTCCTCTTTTTCAGATTTCTGATGATGGTAGCTATCTCTCCGGCCTCGATGATGATCTTAGTTGTAGGCTGCGGTACTTCATAAAAGTTGGCAAGACCATCTTCCACAGTCTGTGACATGAGCAGACTCTAGGGATTAATATAATTATCTGCAATTATTTGAGCTTTATTCTGATTAGTTTGGACGTAATTATTACCTTAAGGCGTGCGAAGTGGAGGAAGCATATCATTCTTCTTCTTCTGAAGAGCTCTAACCATGTTCTTGTTGCGAGCCGACAAGCTTTTGAGCTTGTCATTCCATCTAGCGTCGCGAAGCTCTTTTACTTCTTCTTGAACTCTTGCACTAACCTTTGTATCTTGTTTTTAGCCGAGATAAACGATAGCGCTGCCAAAGCCTACGGGTCTTGTTTCTCTCTGCAATCAAGCGTTGGATTTCTGAAGTAAGCATAATTCGATGAACGGGCTTGTTTACCAGTGGATAGACACTAGCTTCAGTGGCACTGTTTATTCGCCTGGTGATGTCTGCAACACGACGATCGATGTCATCCATACTGTTTGCTCCATGGAGATGGCAGTCAAGGTCCATGAGGATTTCTCTGAAGAGCTTCCACTCTTGCTGATGCTTGACTTCTTCTCTGAAATTGATGTCGACATTGTCGAACTTCAGCGCCACAGGCTTGTGATCAGAAGAAAGATAATCCATCGTGAAGATGTTGTATGGATTGAAGAAACCCTTTATTAGTGATATGTTAAGAACATCCCTAGTAAGGGAATGATCACAGTAGTAGGTGTCCTCCACAGGTCCAGTAGCGATGATGTCACCTTAACCTTGTATATACCGGTAGAGAATCATGCCGTTGTAGTTCTGCGTTTTGGAGTTCCAGCTTGGGTGTTTGGCATTTAGGTCACCAGCTAGGGCAACTGGAATGTCACCACTGAAGAGTTCATCGAGGTCGCTAACGTCGAGAGAATGTTTCGGTGAATTGTAGAGCGCCACGAACTTCACTTGCCCAAGGGCGACGTCGTTGATAATGAAGGAGGCCGATTCCATACCTGCATAAGACTTGGAGACTTAGGCTAGGGTCACACTGGCGTAAAACGCCGCGTAAATACGCCAGTGTGACCCAAGCCTAACTCTTGGTCTTGAATTCCCTTCTTAATGAAGATCGCAGCGCCCCCAGAAGCACATTTTGCAGAGTTTGAAGCCATATGATCGTTACGCTACATACAATAACCAGGTAACTTGAAGTCTTGGCTTGGTTTGAGGTGCGTTTCACAGAGGAAAGCAAAGTCGATTTCCTGCTTTATCAGATAATTGTGAAACTCGATACGCTTTTGGGGAATCCCCCTAGCGTTCCATATCACGCACCGAAGTTCACCTTTGTTGATTACAGTATAACGTCGTGCAAATCCCCCTAGCGTTCCTAGTATAAATTATTTGGTCGTAAGGAGTCCACTCAACTGTGGGTAACTTTTGCCTAGATTGGAAAACAGATGAAAGATACGTCCTACTTGTTTACATATACCTGGTAGGTCGTTAATGTTGAGTCCTCTTTCCTCCGACTTAGACACAGCAGCTCAAAGGATTTGTCTGCTGTCACCTTTGAACTAAGTATCCTTTTAACCTGGGGGTATTTTTGACATTTGTGTAGCTTTAAGTGTGCTGTCCACCACAACTGACGCACTTTGGGGGGTCTTGTCCTTTAATTTTGAGGCAATTTCTTGACTGGTTTCCCCTCTGCGCAGTTGTTGCAACGAGGATCTTCCGCGCAGCCCATGGATACGTGTCCGAATCGCAGGCAGTTGTAGCTTTGTAGTGGCTTCTTGTTTCCTCGAAAGACCTCCACTAACACGCCAGCGGCCCAATACGAGTGATGTTCTTCAATGACTGGTTGATGTAGAAGCAGGTTTATATAGTAAAGAATTCTACAATCTAACAAATCAAGGAAAAACCGTTATACAATGAATAATGAGGTAAATTTTTACTAAGAGTGACAATGTCTATGTGTCACTAGGAGTAACCTGTTCCTTGTCAAGTGTCTTTTTAGCTGTAGCCAATCAGAAACATATAATGGGTCTCCATCAGTGTTTGACAACTTGGCTTGTTCTTCATTGGCTATCTCGAAGGATTCCAGAAAATTCAGTAGTCTCCTGTTATTCGTGCTGTGCAGTATTTGGAAGTCATTCTTGTCACAGGTGTGTCTTAGATCCAATATGTGGACCGCAAACCTGGAGACCGCAAACCTGGAAACCGCGAACCTGCCATTTTTAACACCCGTCGAAGACATCAAGTCACCAGATCTCTGATACTGATAAATGATCCTTGACACAGCTGTTCTCCAAGAGTTGAATATCATCATGATCCCCAGATCTCTGACTGAAAGTTCAAACACAAACAACCGTTCATTTACGTACATGTTCTTTTAACTTCAGCATGGGAATGCTTATCCACATATTCCATGAGCTGGATATTGGATAGAGTTGGAGTGTTGTCTACGGGATTTATCTATTACTTTCTTAAATTACAATAATTTAGGTTAAGAAATAGAACTAGAATGTACTCACTATTATGACTCAGGAAATTAGGATTCAGGAGTAAATAATATCTAATATCACATGAAGACCATATATCTTAATTACGAGGGGAAGTCAGTAAGTAAGTTACGAATTGTGATTTAAAAAATACTAAATGGGATAAGAGTTTGAAACACAACTATATTTTCACGTTATTATCTTCCTATTTCTCAACATAATTCCTGGTGTTGTTGATGCAGTGTACTATCGACGTAATGGTCTTTCGATAAGAAAACTGGGCTTTGCTGCCTGAGCCAGTTTTGCACTTCATTTTCAACTTCCTCGTCATTTGCTATTTCCGAGCGACACTCACCTCTATGGTCCGCTCAAAAACTATCTTGGCGGCTAGTGTTGTACAAATTACTAGAGAATGAAAGTGAAGTGCAAAACTGCTCTTTGCTGCCTAACCCGGTTTCACACTTCACGTTCACCCTCCCTAATAATTTGCAAAATGGTAGCTGCCAAGATGAAAGTCGCTTTGAGAAAAGCAAATGATGAAGAGGTTGAAAATGAAATGCAAAACTGGCGCAGGCAGCAAAGCCCAGTTTTCTAACGAGAAGGTATCGAAAGACTATTATGTCGATAGAAAAAATGCATCATCATCATCAGGTATGATGCAGATATTAAGAAATAAGAAGGTAATAAGGTGCAGATGTAGCTGTGAATACCTAGGCTTTATCAAGAATACCTAAAGCCAGGATTAAAAGGCGAAACCGGTCGGAATTCTGGGTAAACGTGATGCACCTAACGAACTCATCAACGCGGTAACAGCATTCGATGTAGCTTCCATGCTAACGCCCGTCACCGATATGAGTTAATTGTTATTTCACTTACGTATTTGTTTAGCGCCATTCTCGTTTTGTATTATTATTTTCTCATTATTTCTATTGCTCTCTCTCTCTCTCTCTATCATTTTATTAATATTCCTGTAAGTTTACCTTGTATTCTTATTTTACTTGCATTTTGATTTTATCTGTGATTATTCTTATTCTCTTTGATTCGCTCACTGCGTTTTACCAATCATGATCGTGGTCCAACCAATCGCAACTGTTTTACCACTATATTCTTTACTTTAGAAAATTATTTTGTTTTGTATCCAACCAATCAATGACTGTTTATACCAGAGACCATTAATAAAGAGACATATCATTTTCTTAATTTGCATGTAATACGGACATTAGAGAAGTTCAGATGACGTCTAAGTTCTAACGATTAACTTTTCGATTCTAAGTTTCGCTAGATGTTCAAATTTTTGCAACGAGCAAATCGACGAGCGAAAACTATCCTAGAACTTCCCAAATTATTTTTCTAAAAGCATGTCTGGTCAATGGTGTGCTGCAAAATTCTGTGTCCAACGTCGTGGTGTAAAGCACCTTTCGTTTTTTACATTTCCAACGGATACTGAGAGGTACGTTTATTTACAGTAAATATCTTATTTATAAAATGCTAACTTCCATAATGATAACAACAATCCAATCTTTAGTATTTCCAACAAACGAATACACACTGGCTGGTTTCACGGTTCAAAATAAACGGTTTGAAAACAGTTTATGTTGGCCAAATAAACGAAATTCGGTTATTGTTCGTTTATTTGCGTTCTTCCGTTTTTCTGAGTCAAAACAAAATGGAAGACCAACGCGTGCCGAAGCGGCGTCGAATCCGCAATACAAATCGCCAGAATGGTGTAGGAAACGCCAGAACATTTAGTCAATCATCTACAATCTCATCTTTGTCATCAGAATCTTATGCTTTTAGACATTGGATAATAGTTAAATTACAAACAAACTCATTCACTCATTGACTGAATCACCCTGTATTAAGTAATTTATCAGTAGCGAATGTCTAGAGATTTTAAATAGTTACCCCCATTTCATAATATTATGTATCTCAATTTCTGAGTTTGATTTTATTACTTGTAGTTGAGAACTTCTAAGATTTTTATGCCATTGTGTAATTTTGTTTGTATTTTCTATTTGATTCAATGTTATTCTTAAGTAACAGTTACCTTACTCAGTTTGTTTTGACTAATGTATTACTAACATATTTGATATTACTGTCTTTGATTTTGTAATTTTTTAGTTAAATTAGAAGTGTAATTGATTTAAATTAATGTTCACCCGAGATCTTTACTAGTCGGTCTCTGACCATACTAGATCCTGGGTGACATCTTGATTGTAATTTAATTAATTCTAATTAAACAAAAATAAACATAAACAAAAATAAACAAAAAAATTAAACAAAAATTTACCTTTGGAGACCAAAAATTTCAAACCTTTGGAAAGAAGATCGATTTCGTCTTTATCAAAGATCAGGTCAGTCTTGTTGGTAACGATCTGCTGTGGAAATGGAGAGGGAGGGAGGGATAGACACTCAGGAAGTGAATCTTCATTCATTCCTCGCCTTTTTGAATAGCCATTACCCCACAATCCAGTTCACAATTGAAGTGGAGAAGGACGGCATGATCCCCTTCCTTGACGTCAAGCTTATCCGTACAGGAAATAGGGTGAAATTCGACGTGTATCGGAAACCAACCCACAAATCGTTGGAGACACAAACTGGCAGCTTTTCTCTTCCTCATTGATTGGGCCCTCAATATCGTCTTAACCGATAGTACGTTCAGGGCTGAAGTTAGACGCATTCAGAAGGTAGCCACCATTAATGGTTTCAATGGAAAGTTGCTAAACGATTTGGTTAGAGACGGAGATTCAAAAAGCTTCTCAGGGAATCAACTATACTCTGTCCAATGGAAGAAAAACTGGGCGTGTCAGTTAAATTTCCAATTTCAATTGTTAAACATTGCTAATTTTACTTAGCAACAATGTCTAACAATTGAAATCGGAGATTTAATTAGATACGCCCAGTTTTTCTTTCGTTGAACAGAGTATAGACTAGAAAATAAGGAGACACAGAAGAACAGAATTTCGATCTCCTACAACAACGGCCTTACTAGGAACCTCCAAGCCGTCTTTAAAAACTATCAGTTTGCGGTTTTGTACAAAAACCCCAATTCTTTAAGGAATTTACTAGGCAATCCTAAAGACACTACACCACCACTTTTGCAAGCTGGCATCTACGAAATTAAATGTAGCCAATGCCCCAAGGTTTACCGCGAGGCCACGTGCCGCAATGTATTGACGCGGTTCAAGGAACACACGGCCCACACCAGATTCGGCCGTCCGGAAAAATCGGCGATCGCGAAGCACATGTTGGACACGGTCCACGCTGTATCGCAGAAGGATTGCCGCCTACCTAAACCGGATCTTTTTTGAATCTATTCGGATGTAATGTTGAATCAGTATTGATCTTGTGTAGAGGCGATTGGTTTCCCTTTTTACCTGTGTTAGGGTTAACTCTCTCATTGGCCGTTCAACTCGTTCGTTGATTGGTCGGTGGTGAGGATTAACTGCCTTTTCGTTTAACTTATAAATACCCTGTTTTGTAGTGCTGGGCGATGTTTGCCAAAAACATCGAATTTAAAACCAATGTTAACATCGATTTTCGAAACCTAAAAAATCCACTTTATTAGGAGCTTTAGCATAAAAGAATGCGTCCTTGTTCTGTACGTTTATCCGTCCGTCCGGACGTCCGCCGTTTGCACGATGACTATCAAAGTCTTAGCTCGGCCGTATTAACTTTTCAGAATTTTTCGTGGAACCCTTCAAGTCGAATTCACGTGCTAAAACAGTGAGTGTAAAGAATTCAAAGATAATGGCGTGTCATATAACAATCGATTTGTTAAGAAGGAATACATTGTTACATTCTGTTCATCTGCGCGCGCACGTGAAATCGCTTTGTCGACGCACCATTGCTCAAGTGCTCATAATCTATATTATTAAGTAGCGGTAAAATGGAGCTACATAATGGTTTTATGTCAGTTCATCCCCTTCATAATTTCTACATTTTTTGAGGTAGAAGGTTGAAATTCGGAATGTAGCTTCCTATGGGCATGTACATCTGCAGTATTTAGTTTGGTATTGATTGGTACAATGGGGTCGGAATTACGGGGGTGGGATTCAGAGAGGACAACATATCTATGTGCTTTTTAGGTAGGTAAAAACGTGAAATTTAGTATCCAAATTCCTCTAGGCAAGATCTACATTACTATGAAGTTTAGGCCCAGGTGTTCCATTGGGGTCGAATTTGCGGGGGTGGTAGTCACGTGGTATTTAGAACTATACCAACATATGGCTTGTGATATATCATACGTTCAGAAATGATGAGAAAGGAAAGAAAATACGATTTTTTTTACATTTTCTACACATTACGTTCGAGAAAATTAATATTTGATTAAAAAACTTGGGGAAAGGTAAATAAAAAGTGTAGATAAAGGGGTAAAAATAGATGACTTCAGGATCTGCTACTTGCCTTATCCTACTCGGGGGGAGGGGGGATTAATTTTTTTAATAAATGTATAAATGTATTTCTCCTTCACTGCTAAAGCTCCTCCTTGGAATGTTTACAAGATTTTATTTAGGTTACTTTTTATCTTAGTTAAAAGAAAATAACATTAATCTGGAAGCATTAAACTGAACAACTATTGCTTTATTGCATATTTTTGTTTAAAAATAGAAACATGTGAACATTTTTTGGTTTCAATGAATTTCGTTTAGCTGAAATCAATGTGCCGGCTTTCGAAAAAATTCGCTGAGACGGATCCGATGTAGCGAGTATACATAACTAATGCTTCACAAGGATTTTCATGGTGTTACTTAGACTCCAGTTCTTCCAGCAATCCAAAGGGTTTTCTTTTCTTGCTAACATTATCTGTTCATCATAGTGCCGGCTCTCTTGCATAGGTCCAACAGCGCTTGAAATTATTTGCTGACTCATTAAAACTTGCTGATCGAAGTCAGCCCAAATATCTTCTGAGAGATTCTTTACTTCTGATGAGGGCTGCTGCTGCTGCTCCACGACTTCGTTACCAGAAATGAATCTCAGTTCTTTATGAAGGCGTTTAAACTACTAGCCCAGCACTACACGTCACACACTTTTCAAGAATACATGACTGACAAAGAAAAAATCAACAAAAAAAGTTAAAATTAAAAAAAAAGGAAATTTATACGTTTGAAAGGAAATTTACGACCATCCCTAATCGTTATAATAAAAAACATCGATGCCAACATAGATTTTGAAATAACATCGAACATCGTCCAGCACTTCTGTTTTGTATTTTTTCTCCTGTATTAGGTTGAATATTGATCTCAAAGAGATCGAAATACGTATACGCTTGATTAAAAATATTTTTGTGGACAAGAGGTTTGTGCTTTTTATTAAGATCAATAACCTTCTTTAGATTCTGATATGGGAGGTATAATATACACAGTACGAATTATGTGGAGATTTTTGCAGATAAATGCACATAAACTAATATTTATAAAATTTATTTAGCAATTTAAGTTTTACAAGAATAGATGAGAATGTACGTTTGTGAAAATAAAATTGCTTGAAATTGAAAATGTTTTTTTGCAGTTTCTATTTAAATATACGATTTCCAGATAATAATTTTAAAATTAAAAACATACGTTATAAAAAGAAAATGTTAAACTGAATAAAACTTATACTCTTTAGAATGAAAGTTTAATAGTAATAAAACTTAACTGAATAAAACTTATACTCAGAATGAAAGTTTAATAGTAATTATTGGATGATCTTATGAGGATTTTTACACGCCAAACCTCAGATGTTTTCTTTCCTATTTTCATCAATAATGAAAGTTTGATTGGGCGTGTCCAGTAAATTTACAATTTCAATTGGACACGCCCAGGCAAAATTTCGTAGAATAATTTTTACTGTGACGTAAATAATGCCTTGTCTCGTTGTTACTACTTGCTTCATTCATGCATGGCCCTGAGTGTTTCATTAGTCACGGAAAGAGGGCGCTTATTAACAACATATTACATTTTTACTATAGGAAAAGTATGAAATGACATTCTCTCCTTTGAAAGTCTCTGGTTTATACCATTATCTTTGTATCAATGTAATCGGCATATAAAGTGTTTCACCTGTCTCATTATTTATATCCTTGATAAAGCCGTGAATAAAAGGCGACACCGTTCGGAATTTTGTGCGTTTTTTTCCAGCTATGTACTGAAAGGCCTCCATCAACTTTAATAAAGTTTCACCTATATTGTCTGCTGGAAATTCAAATTCGTCTAATAACATCCCATAATTAAGTTTTCGTACTTCATGAAAACTATTTTGGTATATTGATGATGCACGCGCTGCATAGAATGTAGTAGCCAACAGAAAGAATTTTTTGAAAAGAAGGCTCATGGAAACTTTAAGCCTTGTATGTGAACATACCCCGAAGATACTCGCAAATTTCCTAAATTCACTCCTTTGCATCGAGTAAGAATTGTATGAAGGAACGGTGACAGACTCCTTTTCTTTGGCAAGCGATGCAATTTTTATGACGCTCCATTCAATTTCAAAGACAAGCTTGAGGGAAACAAAGAAGTTCGTCTTTCATTTTTTATCGCTTCACCATCTTTAAAGTGCCTACATCATTTGAAACCTTTAGCTCATCTTATTGCACGACATCGTAGGATTTAAGAGATTGTTTAGCAAGCCCACTATAAAAGACAGCGTACTCGAGATTTTCTAACAATTTTCATATAAACAACGGTAGAATTTTTAATATTAAGCGATGACTTGTTTAGAATATACACTGCTTCGATTCAGCGAAGTTAATATTAAATTATATTGATTTTGCGCAATTAATATTCATATTTTCCATACTGTGTCTTCGTTAACATAATTTAATAATGGGGCGTATTGATCTTAGAGACATAATCTTTAATTTAGGAGGACACAAGTTTCAGTGAATATTAAAGAAGAAAGTACTGGAAATTTTAATCTACGTAAAATGAGTTTTAAAAGAGCTATAAATGTTTTCTATTTGTGATAAATGCCTCTCTCTACAGTGCCATATTTTCAACGTTAATCTGAGAATTCGGAGAAATGGGCTAAGGTGTTGAAATTTTAGCCCATAATTTTGATTATAAAAGCGGATAAAGTACTTCTGGTCGGAAAAAAATGTTTTAATATACTAAAACTGTATGATATCGGTTATAAAATGTCCTCTATAATCTGTTTGCCCATTTGATGGGATGAACCACTTTAAATTTGTGAAGTTATAACTGAAATGTTTAGTTCTAATGTTTCAATGTAAAAAAATTAATTTATATCAATTGGCTCTAAAGTGAAAACGTCTAATCTACAAGGAGGGGAAAAAGGAAATTTGTATCCAATAGTGCCTTTTCTTCCTCCTTGTAATTTGAAATTTTCACTTTATAGTTAGTTCCATTCCACAAAATTTAATTATTATTTTGTTATATCACTTGAGGCCAAATCAAAGAATTTTATGAAATATGTGAAAAAAACCTCAATTTGGGTAGTCATTATATGCTGACAATCTTGGTAGAAAAAGTCAGTTAAAGTACCTAATGTCACAGTCATGTTCCTCGAGTAGGGACGTGTGCGTTGCGAATGGATGTTTGCCCGAAATTCCTTTGCCCGTTCCTTAATAGGGTAAGACTATGGCAAGTAAAGAAAGGTAAAAAATTTAAGGTGCTGTAGAGTCATTTGAATATTCAAATTAGTTAACAGCAAATTTAAAGAAAATACATGTTGCAAACTGATAACCTTTCCCTCTTTTTCAACCAGAAAAAAACACTCCTTTTCAACAAGTTTGAATAAGCGATCAGGCATTGAGTCTACAAGTTTCTGAAGCACAGTTATTTCTATATTTTCCAATTCCAAAATTATTGCTTCCTTTAGTTCTTTCCTCATTGCTATATTACTTGCCATTTGTATACACTTGTCTGCATAAACTGCTCCAGAGGTTTTCCTTGGACTTCATGTCTGGCGAATTAGCAGGCCACTGCATTACATCCACTCCATTGGATAAAAACCATTCCCATGACGATTTTTCAACATGACTGCTTGCATTATCTTGCTGGAACTCCCAAAATAACCCACTAATTTGCTCTCCAAATGTTCATCCAGAAGTTCTTGGTAACCAACTGCTTTCATACGATCTAATGGAAATGTAACATTATAACCAAAGCCAGTCCAAACTATTATTTATCCCCCTCCTTGCTGTCTCTTTGAAAATTTCTGTTCTTCTTTTCGAAGATCATGCCAATAATGTCTCCAGCCATGAGGAACCTTCAGATTAGACTTTTTTTCATCGCTGAACACTCTCTGCCATGCTTCTTTCCAGGACATTATTCCTTTGCCCATTTCAGTCACTGTGAAATGAGGTTGTTTTGTTCTTTTCTTGTATGTTAGGAATTCATTCCTGGTAACAGTTCTGGACAGTGTTGACGTGTGAACATTGAAGTTAGGATCGTTAAATAACTGAAGCGTATAACATCTATTGGTCTAATTGCCATATTACAGAAAAACGAGGTAATGGTATTTTTTGGTTCTATGTGCCTTGCGTAATAACATGTAAATGGTCCAAGTGCCAAAAAACACTTGTATAGCTTTTCACGGCTGCCGATAGATGTGCAGCAGGTCTAACTCCGTACCGTGCTAAAATATTTACGTGCTGTTTTCACTCTCAATGCAAAATCGTGCAAAATGGCATCCTCATTGGTTGTTTTGGGTATTGATTTGGACCAAAATTCCTAACCTACACTTCGTAAGAGGGGTCAAGGAAGTATACGGGACGAGAGAAGAAAGAGCAGGGAATCATGAAAAGCATATAGTTTCCAGTCTGGGAAAACCTATCCAGCCACACAAGCTCCAGTCTATGTAAGTACAAATTAGCCACTTTGTAAAAAAAAAATGGCTAGCGACAATGCATTGTTATTTTCCCCTCATACTGTTGGTAACATGCAAATGCAAATTTGACTGCAAAGATCTATCATTGGAACATCGGCTCTCCTTGTTCCAGCAGTTTTATAAGCTGCCGAGAAATGAGCAGGGAACCTACATATGAACGTCAAAACTGTCATGTTTTTGATAAAATTACCCAATTATCGTCGAGCCGGCCCCTGCAATCGAGCGGGTAGGCTTCCCGTTATACTGCCCTGTACTTATCTGCAACACCCTGTACATGAAAAAAGTATATAAGTTTGGTAGTAATACAGATTATTGTACTCCTAGATCTGATACAGATTTCACCTGTGAAAAGGCGACGCCACGGGAAGTACGATCACCCATCGCAGAACCATAGACAATGCACGGTTTCTTACACACTTCTAAATGGACAAAGACAACACGTGCAAGTACTGTAATCTACTTCGTATGTGTCTACTCCCGCTTTCCAAAATTAGTTTTTATTAAATTTTTTAATATCAGGTGTGCCACGTTACTTTTGAAAATACGTTTGGAGTCAGTCACAAGCGCATACAAATCTTGACTGAACGGAAAAAGAAGGGAGAAATTAGCTTTAAGGACAAACGTGGGAAGTGCAATAAGATGAGAAAGTATACTGTGGAAATCCGTAAACAATCCGTGACCATATCGAGTCGTTTCCAATTGAAGAAAGTCATTGCATTCGTGAAAAAAGCGGTCAGAGAAAGTACCTGAGCAGTGACCTGAATTATTCCAGTATGTATAAGGCATTCAAAAAATTAAATCCGGACACAACAGTAACATACAACTACTACAGGGAGGTGTTCCAAAAAGATTTTCTGAATTTAAAATTCGGACATCCAAAAGCTGTGATATATGTAAGACCTGTGATATATCTGCTGCCACTGTTAGATCAGCGTCACCAGGTTTGGTTGAACATAAAAACAGAGAACGTGCCCTAGAATTACATCATAGTAAAATTGAATTTTCTTGAAAGGCTAACACCGAAGACATGATAGCCAGCCAAGATCCAGCTAGTGATACTTGCACCATAACAATGGATTTATAGAAAGTACTTTCAATCCAAACCTTGACTCATTCAGACATGTACTATCTACGCCAGCTGTCGGTATACATTCTACGCATTCACATCTGTGATACAAATGATGCGTATATGTGCATTTGGCATGAAGGTGTGCAGGGAAGAGGAGAAAATGCAATTTTATCATGTTTGTTTAAGGGCCTGAAAGGGGGCAGTATCACACTAAAAAAAACTCATTGTCTGGAGTGACAACTGCACTGGACAAAATTAAATCGAATGATCATTTTCCTTTGGATGTTCCTCGTAAAACATTAGATATTCGAATCCATTGACTACAAGTTCTTGGTAGTCGGTCATAGCTGCTTTCCCTGCGATCGAGATTTCGGTCTCATAGATGATAGAAAAGTTTCGAAAACTTATGTGCCTGATGATCTAGATGCTCTAATTCAGTCCGTTCGAGACCTTAAATCATTCATGACTGTCGACATGACCGAAAACGACTTCTATGAATTTCAAGCAGCGCCTGATGAGTATATCAATATAGCCAAACATCGAATCAGCTCAGCATCCTGGATAAGGGTAAGGAAAGACGATTCCATGACCATAAAAGTGAAACCTACCTTCAACGACATGGAACCATGGGAAGATATGAGTCGGAAAGCAACGTATGACATCCAACGAGATCGTGTGGGAAAAGTTTGCACCAAAAAAACGAACTCACAAGGGAACCCCACATAGCCGAACCGCTTTAACAATGGAGTCTTTGTATGGCTATGTATGCTGAAATTTTTTCTTTTTTGCGGTTTATTTTTAAAGAAACACACTTTCGCACTCTCTTATTTTGCAAGCATCTATAGCAGCTTCAGATGAGTAACATATTTCAATTTGGTGGAAATCTGTGACATACATGTTCGAGGAATTCCCTTGTAAGTTCTGACAAGAAAAAAGATCTGAAGAAAGTAATTGCATACCTTCCGGAAGAACACCGTCATTTTTTACAATGATCTCTGTTCGTAAAAACTTGTTAATACCATTACTTACATTATTCTTAATTTTGAAGTATTAATAGTTTTACAGTACACAAGACGATGTACATCAAGATTTTACACCAATGAAATATTTTGAATTGAAATTAATTATTAGCCAAATGCATTACTGTATAAAATTAAAACTTTATTTTCAGTATTGATTCGCTATAGGTTCAGACTTAGACCCTTTGGGACCGAGCACATTTACTGGCACTTGGACCATTTATGAGATTTACAAAATTAACCTACTTTTTACAGGACTATAAGAAGTACCAGGTAAAGAAATTATGGTAAGTTAAACTTTCAATATTGTATGTATTTATACTACATAATCAAATAATGCATTACTGTAGAATTTTAAAAAAATATAACGTTATTTTTAAATTGCTCAAAACCAAAATTTTGGCACTTAGACCTAATAGATGTTATACGCTTCAACTCTCTGTTGTACTGACTGAGCTGTCTAATGAGACTTCTTTTTTTCCTACTGTTGAACTTCTTTGGCCCTCCTAATAATTTCTTCTTGCACAATTATCACAACGCTATAAATAATTATATTTTTGACAATCCAGAGTCTTTGTATGCATTTATCTTTCCTTTTTCACCAACTGCCAAACATTTTTTACGACCCATTATGTCGTGTGCAGTTCACTTGTTTAAAAATTCGTAAACTATAATAAACATCAAATCTTATTTTCAATGAACAACAATGCGGTTTATAGGGGAAAATATCTTCGCATTGAATGATGGGTACAGCTGCCATTTTTTGAGGGCAAGAGGAAGGCAATCATATACTGCTACTCATCGAAGTGCGCCGTTTTTGCCCGACTTGTTATTGTATAACGATGGTAACGAGTTGTTGCGTGTTTGGATGTATTGTATAACAATGGGGTAAGTTCAGAGCCATGGCAACCATGGGTCTCGATGCCCTCAAAAGATGGCGGATATTCAACGTTTATGTTTTGATATTTCTCCCTATTGAAATTAATTTCATTTGTCAAATTTAAAGGAATTCTTTGGAATAGTCCAACATATAAGGGGTGAGGTTATCATTTTGCAACATGTTTTCTTTAAATTTGCTCTTAACTAATTTGAATATTCAAAAAATTCTTTAGCACCTTTTATTTTGTCCATTTCTTTACTTGATATTTTGAAAATATTAAAGTTTTTCCACAATATGTTTAACTTTTTCTAAAATATCAACAACTTGCGGTGAGGTTATCAGTTTGCAACGCACCTTAGATCGGATTTGTAGGCTCCCAAGACGGGCATATTAAGCGAAAAAGAAAAAAAATATAATAGCCATCATGGAACTATACTACTGAAAATATACAATAAAATAAACATAAGGAGAATTTCAATATTTTAGTTTATTATTGCTTACCTTCTCATTAGTAAGTTTAACGCGAGGATGATGTAAAATCGAAGCGCGTTGCTATAATAACTAAAATATCGCAATATCTGGACCCTCTTCTATTTACTGTATTCTGAAATATAATAAAATTGACAAGTTTCTAGGGGAGAAGGGTACGAAATTAATGTTTTTTATCTTATTACACAGAATAGTAAGATTCCATTTTATCGGATAATTGACGGATGTAGGAGAGAAGGACGAGACACAAGATCCCTGGTACCCGACAAATAATAAATATTTAATAAAAAATAAATAAAATAAAATAAAATTAATAAATCAAAAATAAAACATTTTTCGGATAAAGACTATCCTTGCTTTAGAGAATTATCCTCCCTGCTTTGACAAATGATAGTCTCTATCCGAAACGTCTGCTTTTTATTTTTGATTTATTTATTTTATTTATTTATTATTAAATATCTATTATTTATTTTATCGAGTAGAAAGAGAAAGGGAATGCTGCCAAAAGGTGTTATCATCCTTCATGCAAACGCAACCGCTCACTTTGACCATAAAATATTGCCTCACCCAGCATATTCTCCGGCCATAAAACCTGATAGCTTCTTTCTCTTTAATCAATTGAAAAAGCCAGTGCTTGGAGGCGTTTCAGTAGTGATGAAGAGGATGTATTTAAGATTATAAGTTTTAGAATGATGATATAACATAGGTCGTATGATTTTACAAGGATATAATAATTTAAAAGATCTTAAATATACAACTCCACCCAAATGTGACCATTCATCTATTATTGTATCACTTACGCTTCCAACTATACACAAGAGCGATTTATCTAAAAGTGTGATTCCAACCCCAAATTATTCGAATGTTAACTGAAATGAATTCCATGCACAGTTAAACTTATTAGACCAGGAGACTTATACCGATTTTCAGGACGTTAACAACCAATTACAATACTTTGGCAACTTTGTGCTAAAATGTGCCGAACTGGCCGGGTTTAATTACGTGACTAAAAGTCCCAACTTAAAACATCATAAAATCTGGTGGAACTCACATGTTTTGTCGAAGTGGAAAGAAAAAATCGACTCGTAAAAAAGCTTATCAAACTGGAAAAATTCTACTACTTATCAAAAATATAAACTTGCGTCCTAGGCTTTCAAAAAGGTGGTACGGGAAATAAAAAGATCTGCGAACCATCCTAGTTCCCCAGCCAAAATAGACAAAATTACTTGCGTTGGATTAATAATCCAACTTATCTCTCTCCACCAAAGAACCCGACACACTCTGCAACGAAGTGTTCTGATACCTACCCAAATCCGTGCATACCATTCGGCCATAAGTTCCGCAAATTAGTTTTTTCGTTGAAGATCAAGGGTCCTTGTTACCCCTTACGCATGACTGACAAGCTACTCCAACACTTGAACCCGACTGGTTTAAAAATGATTCACACAATATGTGTGAATATCGTACGAACAAAAGCCTTTCCCCGTGAAGCTAAAGTGGCAAAAAATTACCTCAATCTGTAAGAAAAGCGATCCGAATGATTACAAGAACTTTAGGCCGATAACTGTGTTGTAAAATTATTGAGAAAGTTATATTCCAGCCCCTTATTTGTTATTTATGAGAGAAAATTCCTCCTCAACAGCCTGGCAGTCGCCCTAGAAACAAGGTTACTTGGCTTCCACTTTTAATTTATTTAAAAGTCACCGTAGCTTATGATCAAGGGAAAAATTTATTATTGCTCAAACGGATATATCCAAAGTTTTAGACTCTATCTCCCGTTTAGAACTTATCTATGACCTGCAAAGTTGGGCGTCTCTGAAATATGCCTAGCCCTCGTACAGGAGTACCTTAGCGACCGAACCAATATCATCTCAAATTACCCCCCTTGTGCGGAACCGTCCATTCGGGACATTATACAATGCTCGAGTATCGGACGTGTGTTATTTGCGGCTTCCACAGCTTCAATCTATGACCACTCTTTTAACCTGAAAATCCTAAGTTATGTAGACGATAATTTTTTATATTCTAACTTTGATCTCTCTGAGCAACAGAACATTTTAAATCAACTAAACCAGGACTTAGTATACCGGGCTTTGCAAAAGTTCTGTTACACTCTTTACATCCCCCAAAAAATGGACTGCTCATGATTTGGATAATTCCAATTCCACAATAGGATCAAATAATATATTGGAAATTACGTGTTAACCTCTGAGTGATCCTAATGTCCACGACAAAAGCGATGGAAACGAAACGAGTAGAGATCGCTGCTCTCCTGCGCGCGGGCCACACGAAGTCCGAGATTGCCAAGCTCCTCAAAGTCAGCCGGATGACCATCCACAGAGTTGCGGACAGGCTCAAGAATGGGAGAGACCTTAAAGATCAACCTCGTTCAGGTAGACCTCAAGTCGTCAACCGTTTGGCTGTGAGAAAAGCCTTCGAACAAGACCCGACGCTCAAAATGACTGCGCTCGCAAAGAAAAAGAAAATTTCGGTGTCCACAGTGTCCAGAGCGGTCAAAGAAGAAGGTGGAAAGAGCGTGAGGCCTCTGCTGACGGATCGGATACGGGAACAACGTCGGGAGCGCTGTCGACGTCTTCTCAACGACTTGAAGAGTCATGGCGAGCGAATTGTAATTTCCTCTGACGAAAAGACCTTCACGGTCGATCCTGTCGTCAACAAGCAAAACGACTGCGTGGTAAGCATCGGCCAGGACATCTCCAAGGTCCGCTACGTGTCTACAACCAAGCACCCGGCTTCTGTGATGATGCTCGGAATCGTGGCGTCGAATGGCGAGAAAATGCCACCCGTGTGGTTCCCAAGAGGATACCGGCTAACGGCGGCTGATTACAAGGACATCCTGGCCACAAAAGTCCTTCCCTGGGTGAAGAAATGCGGACTACATCTTTCAACAGGACGGTGCCCCTGCCCACACGGCCAACACTGTGCAAAACTGGTTGGGGTCCAACATGACCTTCTGGTCGAAGGGCTTTTGGCCTCCGGAGTCGCCAGACCTCAATCCACTTGACTACAGCGTGTGGACGCATGTCGAGGGGAAGGCCTGCAAGGTCCGTCACAGCAACGTCGAGGAGCTGAAGACATCTGTCAACCGTGTGTGGACCAGAATGAGGAAGGACTACATTCGCAAAGTTTGCAAGGCTTTTCGTCCTCGTCTGGAGCGGGTTCTTGATGCAGATGGTGGCTACATTGATTAAATGAGTAATTACAATGTTTTTCTACATGATGGCACAATAAAAACATGTCTAACTGCATCGTGAACATCGTCGTGTCCATTTCTTTGAGGGTCGTCACGAGTGTAACAGAACTTTTGCAAAGCCCGGTATTTGTCAGAATGGTACACGAAAAGAGTCTCTCCCTTAACCGAGCGAAGAACAACATTCTTATATGTGCCAAAGAGCAGCAAACAACTAATTCTTTGAAGATTCTTGGCATAACCTTTGACACCCATCTACTGTTTAACGAAGTGATTGATCAACTTATTACGTCGTTGCACCGCAAATGTTATTTGTTTAAACGCTTACGTACCTTCTCATCAGCTACTCAGTTACGCCATGTAATTGCGGCTTCTCTATAGTCCCTAGCTTAGCTTATGGAGCCCTATTCTGGTCTTCGACCACAGCTGCTAACATTAAACGATTAACCACAGCTTACAATCGTATAATAAGGATAGCCTTTAGACTTGGCAAGAGAGAATCGGTTTCTCAGACCTGCACCCATCATCTTCTTCCCACGATTACCACCATAAGTAATACAGCTTTAACGTCTGAATTAGCCAATGCACTACGATGTGAAGATCATCCAGCATCTTTTGTGAAAGCCTGGCTGTGTGAGGGAAGTGCTTATCGCAAGACTCGGTTGTTTTTGTTTGAAATTCCCCACCGCATTTCAACCTTTGCATCCACCTTGTAGAGATAAACTACATGATCAAAGGAGTTGGGACACCTGTTGCTCTACCGTAAAGCCGCAAAAAGCTTTTTATCAGTAGTGTGTAGGACCACCCCGAGCTGCTATCACTGCCTCCACCCTACATGGCATATCCACAAGTTTACGGTATGTGTCCACAGGTATTGACCTCCATTCCTCGAGGAGTGTCGTGGTCAGTTCCTGGGCAGATGTAGGGCGAACCATCCTAGATCTCACACGTTGTTCCAATTCGTCCCAAAGATGTTCGATGAGGTTGAGATCAAGGACTCTGGACGGGCCAATCCAGTTCTTCAACCCCCATCTCGTCAAACCAGTCGGCTATGGATCTTGCTTTGTGGCAAGGCGCATTGTCGTGCTGGAAGAGGAACGACCCGTTACCGAAGTGTTCCCATAGCGCTGGAAGTGCCCCGTTATCCAAAATGGTCCTGTAGCCATCAGCAATGAGGTTTCCATCCACCTTGATGAGCGGGCCCACTTCAGTCCAGGAGAAACGCCCCAGGTGTTTACAGGGGTGTCCGAACTCCTTTGATCATGTAATGTATGTGTGCAAAGCTTTAATCTTCTGTTTTCTTTGCTCTCTGAACAAATTTTATGGACAAACCTCATCTATTGGATACAGTTTCCTGATTGACAGTTTCTGAAAATTGGTAAAATAGTAAATAACACAATTGAGAATTTCTTTAACAATTTATTAATTTAAAATTTATACATAATTTCCATAGGAAAATTTAACAAAGTTCTCTTCTTTGGGTGCGAGGGAAGAGAGACAGGATGTGAAATGTACAATTCAAATTAAGCGTTTCCTTTTGATATGTTAGACGGAAGTTTCAAAATTTTAAAATTTAAAAAAAAATGTTCATGTCTAATTTGTTCATTTAAATTTATACATCAGTTAAAGTGAAAAATATAATAATAAAAAATAGAAAACTTGAATGTCAACCATATAAATTAAATATAATTTAAAAACATGAAGCAGTGGTTCTCAACCTGTGTACGCGTACCATTGTCGGTTAGGCAAGCGGTAAATTGGTGGTACTTGAACGGGAGAGTCTTTTACTATTCCGTCTGCCATTGACCTCCAGCTTCCAGTGTTACGCGGTTGTATAAAGGTTGAGAACCACTGACATACAGCACTCACTCGTAAACAAACCTATAGAAAAAATAAAATCGGTAAGTTTTCATTTATTTTTTGAATATTGCTCATAAGTATTCGGGAAGAAAATCAAATTATCCACCCATACAAAAATATTGTAAATAGCTTTCTACAAATTAATGTCGTATATTAATATTTCATTACATTCTCCTGTAAATTAATATAACCATGCCGATGCAGTCATTCAAGGGTGGAGTTCATTACATCTAATACAATAAAAATATTTTATGATTGAATATTTCCTATGATGACAAAGAAATAGCGCATTCGCTATCTTAATGTTTACAAATTTTCGTGAAAATTGTCTAGCATTAACATAGACAGAGCAAGCAAACTTTGAACAATTTAATGAACTTATTATAGTAAACTGCAGGAACCACAAAATTCATCCCTAAAAAACTACATTTTCCCTTTCTTAATGTGATAGAAAACGCATGGGTTTATATTTTTTTCTTAGCAAGTGAAGTGAAGGAATTCTGCAAAATGGAACCACTTAAAAATATATTGAATGCAAACCACGAGGATTGGCAGGCCATATCTCGGGTCTTAACTTTCACAGCAAAGATCAGTTCTTGTCTGATTTGGCAAAGAGCCAAATAAAAGATCGACGCATAACCGACCTAATTAAAACCCATAATTTGTTATCACGGTGAAGCGAAATTCATCACCTTGTCAAAATGTGAAAATTCTAGAAAGCCAAAACGGTATCGAGATGCATAAATAACATTATCTCTTACAGGGCGTCCCAAAAATGACTGATGGATTTTGAAAATCAATAAAAAAAAGACGGAATGCGATAGATATGTATCGTTTGCAGCCTTATGCTTAGAAAATCAGAGAATTTTATCCCACCAAATTTCAAGTTTAGTTAACATTTCTACCAAGAGATGGCGCTGCAGGCGTGTGCTGTTGAGATTGCAAGTCCGCTCTACCAAAATGGTTTTTTCAAATGGGGGTTACATTGAAAATATCATGGTTTAGTTTTTTGCCACAGTCCTTGCAACATTTTCATACTGGTTTTTATTTTTTCATAGTTTTCAGCGCCACCTCTGGGTGAAAATGTTAACTAAATTTGAAATTTGGTGGGATAAAATTCCCTGATTTCCTAAGCATAAGGCTGCAAACGATACATATCTATCGCATTCCGTCTTTTTTTTATTGATTTACAAAATCCATCAGTCATTTTTGGGACACCCGGTATCTCACATATGAATTATGTAGGAATTCTGGTGCATTTATTTCACCACCTTCAAACAGTCTTTTAATCTGGTTTGTATTTTTAGTTTTTTCACTAATTATTTTATGCTCTTCTTTTATCTCGATCTTATATATTTGGATTTTACAATGATATTAACATCGCTGCTGCTGCAGTTTTCTTTAAAATGCATTGTGTCTAAAAATTGTACTATTTTTTTCTTATGTACATTATTATTTACATTTATTTACACAAGAAACAGGTATTTCAAAAATTTCTCTATTTTATTTTCAACTGATACTGTTATTACAGGGCAATCATCCTAACGTATTAGCATCATTGGGACTTGTGAAGTGCCGATTCACCGATGCATACTGTTAAACAACAGCAGATCACCTATTTTTAGAATGCTATGTAAATCATTACAAGTTGATATTTGGACTTTACACTACGAAAAGCACTTTTTTCTTGCGTTGGCTGCAATTAAATACATAATAAATGCAGAAAATAACCGGTATAACTTGCCAACGTTAGCAATTCTTCGATTGCTTCAACGAGTGTTATTGAAACAGCAGTGGCAGATGGTTAATGGTTATTTGGGTCGTTAATAGTTTGTGTTCCTGGAATATTATGAAAATGAAATTTAAAGAAATATTCAATATGCTGTATTCAAAGTGGGTCTTAAATTTAGTATACGCATATTTCCTACTAGAAGCGAACCCACCCGTTTGTATAATCGGGAAATAACCCATTGTTAGATAACCCATTGTTAGATTTTTTCTTTGTTGTGACAACGTCCACCGTCGCTGATTTTATATAAATGATTAGATGGACTTTATACAGGGTGATTCAAAAGTAGGTCAAGAATGAAATACCATGTACAGTTTGTAGCGGGGAACAATATTTTTCCTATAAACATGGGTCCGGAAATGCATCCTTACAGAAATAATGCAAATTGTACGAGGTAGGAATGGATGTGCGTTACCCGGACGGCAATGGTAGGGTCCATGTAAATTAGGATCTAAACATGTAAATTGTTTCTGTGCCATGGCCACCCCGGTCTCCTGACTTGACACCTCTGGACTTCTTTTTATGCGGCCACATCAAGCAGTCGGTGTATGCCACACCAGTCGACAATCCCGATGACCTTGTAGCTAAAATTGTTACAGCGTGTGGAGAAGTCAGTGATTCTCCGGACATCTGCACCAGAGTTCGCAAGAATCTCGTCCGCAGATATTTTGAACAGCTACTGTAATGTCATTCCTACATTGTACAAGTTGCATTATCTCTAATGATGCTTTTCCGGACCCATGTTTATAGGAAATATGTTGTTCCCGCTACAAACTGTACATGGTATTTCATTCTTGACCTACCTTTCTGAATCATCCTGTATAAGTGAGACCCCTGTAATTTGGACCATCGTGAAAATCGAACCAGCCTTATTTTGCACAATTGCACGTTAGATGGCGCCACTATCCAGATTGGAAAATGATCATAGCCCTTACCTAGAAGGGTATGAAAAACACGGGTTGTATTGCTTGAGTAGTGGTGAAAATATATCAAATTTTCTCTTTTGGTATGGTCTGATGTTACTTTGAGGTAAGATAGTAATCGTGTATGTAACTATAAGTGTCAGTGCCCGTATGTTTCAGGGATGGGTTAAAGAAAAGGGGTCTATGTACTTGTTAATAGGCATGGTTTTTAGTTAGAAAGGTTTTGAAATTTGGTCGCCATTTTTGATTTTAGAATTGCTGGCGTGTTGCTTAATTTCGACCTTATGTATTTTGTGTAAATTAGACCAGGATCGATTTACACGCCGAATATTTTGACGCTTTTTTGACATATCCAACTTTTTAACTTTATATTTATGACTTTATTTAAGCTTAACCCGTACGTTATTTAATTAAAATATAAGCTCATCCCATCTAATACGTTCCATAGGGTTGCTGATCATTTGTATTTTTCACAGTGCACTAATAAACACATAAGTTAAAACAAAGTTTCTGCTATTACTCGGCCTAATGTTGTAATTGGACCACCTGGTTCAATTTACACTACTCGTTGTGTAATTCGGACCGATTGCAAAAAAATTTTAAATTTCATATGAAATCCATATCATTATAGTATTCCATATATTCCATAAAAATAGTGCACCAAAAGATAACCCGAAATGTCCACTATATACCTATGCTTGAAAACTGGAGCTACGTCATTTTGGAATAGAAGTTACAGCCCTTTTCCCTTAGGGGTCCAAATTACACGGGCCTCCCTAACATATTAATTTTTAAAATAGTTATATTAACAATGTTTTTATAACAGATACGAGGAGTGTAGCATACATTTTATTGATTAAGAAATTAAGTTTCAAGTGCGAATATGAACATTTTTAAGAAAGAAGAAAATGTTTAAATTTATTCTTAGGATTGTAACTTGAAGAGACTTATTGGTATTTTTATTTGTTGGTGGTTAAATTTCCCTTTCAGCATCACTTTCTGCTTTCTTCAAAGCAACGAAGATTTTCAAACAGAGGGTTGTTGACAGTTTATGGAATTTAGTTCACATTTTTTCCACCATGTACTCTAGAAGTATCTAACAAAAAAAAAAGTGTATAGGCGGTTATATCCTTCTTCAATTTTATTGAGTAGAAAAGCAAATACTTTGGCAGTACGAGAATACTGAATGCAATATCTTGGACATGGAATGCAATACTTAAGAAAATAGATTTTTGAGCGATTTTTGAAAATCTCTTTTTGAGCGATTTTCTAAAATCGTATGGATTCATCCAAACCGTTTTAGGTCAATTCATCGGAAGTGGAAAAGAAATTAAGTAAATAGACCACTGACCATGGTGAATTGACTTTTTTTATGAAAATGTTTTTTTATACCTGTAATGGGATCCAGTCCAAGACAACCACGATTTTTTATCATTCTTTCCACCACCTAATAATGGCAGCCACGATTGTATCGTGGCTACAGTTTTTTTTTTTTTATAGGGATTTATGCAAATAGCATATATCAGTTCGGAAATGGGATATACCACGGAATTAAAACCATCCTTCTAAACATTTATCAGGCTTTATTTTTCTATATTATTGCTTTTAGATACTGTTTATTTTATAGCTGAAATTTAGGTATAAAAATGTACTATTCAAAAAAAATAGGTTTTTGAACAGTGAAGGGGACAGGTATCAAAACTGCATTTCTCAATGTTATAGTATAATTTTCAAAAATATAATCAGCTCTAATAGTGTACCCCTTTTTTTTTTCCTACGGGACGAAGAAAGTCCATACTTCTCAATTTTGGCCTGTTTTTGAGACTAATAAAAAATAAAGACTCATATAGCTTAAAGCCATCTATGATAGGTCACTTGGCAAAAATAATGGTTGTCTTAAACTCCTAACCCATAGGGGTTATCGCAGAGAAATTAACGAGCATCAGCCTTGGTCCAATTCATATGGATTCTCTTCAGAATCAAAGAGGAGTAATACATTTCGTATTTTCTGCCATTATCAATTGCAAGAACTAATTTTCAGTGAGAGAATCACAATATACTTTTGGTATTTCGTACTGACATTTTAGTTTTGGTGTACTTTGAATGTTTTGTTGTACATAACATTTCCTTCATTTGAAAATTCATCGTTCTTTGCTCCAATGATATGTTTTAAAGAACAATGAATAAACAAATGTAAATAGAAGAAAGACCAATAAATTCTAAACGACGAATTGCCGGAATTTGCATATTTTTAAGTAAAATTATTGTTATTAATTATTTTATAAATTAGTAAATGCATGCTACAAACCCTTTCTTAATTAATAATAATGTTTATAACAAAATAAAAACCAAATTACCTTAACTGTGGATAAATAACATCAATGGTAACACAAAGAGCCAAAACCGCTTTTGCACAACAAATATTTTGTTGTGGAAAAGCGGTTTTGGCTCTTTGTGTTACCATTAATAATAATGTTGTTGATAAAATTATTTGAAAAAATGAAACAAAAATGTACAGGGCTGCTATAAATGATTCAGTCGATTTCAAACATTATATTTTCCAAAGTATTACACCTATTATATTTTCCAAAGATATAAATGTTACGTGAAAAGTATTGTAGACTTACTTCGTGATTATGTCATGATTCGTCAGTTGCCAACAGAGTGTTGTGCCTATAGTAAATGGTAAGAAAGCGGAAAATGTGTTTATGTGTGTTGAAATATGCGAAATGTACATCTATCATTATAGTGCGTGTGCATACAGAAAAATATAGATAAAAAACCCACACGTAAACAGAATTTTGCGATAGTATCGGCAGTTTAAGGATACTGCTTTTCTGTGTAAACGGAAAAGCACCAGTCGACTAAGCGTGTCAGCTGAACCAGTGGTGACCAGAAGGGCAAATATAAACATTTGTCGAGTGAGTGTCACGGTCCGTTCAGAAGATGGGTTCTACTTACCGTCTAAAGGGGGGAAGGTAAATGGATACTATGGTAAATTTATTATTAATAGTAACAGTTATTATTTCATAATCAGATGTAAACAGAGGGATAGTCGTAAAAGAAAACTGGTTAGAACGATATATAGAGATCCCACCTCCCCGCAGGAGAACGAACGTGACATCACTTGAGAACGCTTCTGAAGAGCGCAGGAAGAGAAAGTGACGTGCGGGAAAGCAGTTTCAAAATAGCCCGCTTTCGATTATATTATCAAACCCGGGAAAGAAAATACTTTCGCCCTGAAAGTCGAGAGATCCACAGGAAGTGGAGGAGAAAAGAGAGACAGTTGCAGAAACGCTTACAGTAGATAGACTTGGCAATACGATCTTCCTCCTGTAACCACTTGAAAATAAAGTTGGTACTGCTTCTCGGAGGGCGCTATAAATCTTCCGCTGCTAAAATTTCGTTTTTGCTTTCGTCAATCAACTTTTCGCTTGCTTTGCAACATCTGAGTAACATGGCGATGTCCATGAGCTACGAAGTGGTGTGCTAAACTTTAATTGCATTCGTAATCCTTGTCAACTTCGCTTCCTGCTTCGGTAATTCCGACTCAGATTCATTCAGACCATGCTCAGAACGCAGTCAGACTCCATGTGCCCACGTCAGATGTTCTGACAAGACGTTCTAAATTGCCGAAGGCGCCTTAAATACAATATACAAGTATAAAAGATAAAAATATCCAAATGGCGTCAGTTTCCAACCTTCATACTTTCCAACAAACGGAAAAACACTGATTGTTAACATCCAGGATGGAGACAATGAAGATTGGATTGTTGCTAGCACCCCTATGGTCAGGTGACTTTTCCGCTTCAGCCTCGTAACAAGGGACATACATATAGTTGTACGAGCACTTTTTTTTTTTACGCGCAAGCATTCCTTGGAAGCGACAGCATTGCTTTCAAGTGAAGTGGATTCGTGCGTGTTATTGAGTAGTGAAGAAAGAAGTTGAGAGCGCAGTAATACACACATACACACACACACTGCTTTAACAATCTCCCTGTACATTGAGGCACTTGTCCCATCGTTTCACAAGCCCAAAACCAGTAAGATAAAATTCTTTGGTCTGCTGTCTGAACCAGGCGGTGACAGAGGACCAACTTCATCATCGCTTCGATTAACAGGACCGAACAGCTTCATCATAGGGAAAGTATTCACTCGAAATATGACTTTTAAGAAGGCCGAACAAATGGAAGTCGCTTGGAGCAAGGTCAGGGATATACGGAGGATGCTCGAGCACTTTTCACTTGAACTTTCTCAGCATCTCAACATTGTCTTGTTGGTAGTAAAAGGATGTTCACAGTCTTCTTAGATTACGAGGTCAAACTGTTCATCACATAGCCCTGACTTTATCCTCACGACTTCCATTTGTTCGGTCCTTTTAAACATCATCTTTCGAGTAAAAAATATAGAAACCAGTAAACTGTGGATACTTTCAGTTAAGATGAAGAATAGGGAAACGCTCCACTTGTCCACAAAAGATTTTATTTCGTTTGATAGGCAGATATCGTTGAGTTTGAGTCAGTATTCGAAGAAAAGCAGCTAGTATATAAAGAAACGGTTAGCCTACCAGGAAGCAGCATCAATCATCTTTCGGCTGATGATGAAGCTGTACAAAGGGAAGTCAGCTCCTGGTTCAGACAGAAGACCAAAAAGTTTTATTTTACTGATTTTGAGGCGCTTGTGAAACGATGAGACAAGTTCCCCAATGTACAGGGAGATTATGCGGAGAAACAAAAGTAGTTTTCAAATCAGTACTCGTATTTGTTTCATTTCTATATCCATTTGTAACTTACTTACTGACTTCCCCTCGTAATACTTCGGTAGATACAGTGTTTTGAAATTAAAAGAAGTATTTAGATATTAAATTATTAGTATTTGAAATTAAAAATGAAATTTACTTATACTGGGATGCATAAAAAAAGTGAACGCAAATATCCAGGAACACTCACTAATGGCTGTCCTAAAAAAGACCATTGCTTCGAACGAAAAAAATTTGAAATTACTCCTGGAAATTATGTCCAAATTATGGGTAGAACCAGATTACCTGTCGCTGGACAACTGAGGGCTGACCTGCATTAATTGCCATTTGCATAGGAAATAAAAATTAAATTTAAATAAATCCACTGGTATTTGTAAAAAGTATTTACAGTAACTTTCTTCCAAAGATCAAAAAAGCAAAAAAATGATGCAATGAACCAGGAATACAACAAATTTGATTGCTCCGTCTATAAGAAAAACAATAATAAAGTTCTAAAACCTTAATAACGCATGACAATTAGAATAAATTAAAATAAATGCATAAACTCATTAAAATCGTATAAAATCAATATATTATAAAACACATGGCCAATTAAAAAATTCTACGACTAGGCAAATATTATTCTCTTTGTTAAGGGCTATCGTTGCGAACAATATTTATTTACACATAAAAAGTGATCAGTTACGTACTCCAAAGAAAAAAAATCAACCTAAGACCTTTTATAAAAAACCTACCATTATATACTGTTTCGAAATTATAAGAAATACAGAGAAATTAGGAAAACAATTAAGAAGAAGGAATCGTGACTATAACATAAAATGAACACAAAATAGAAGGAAGATTGTGTTCTTCTATTATTGTTTAAATTTTTACAGGTTATCGCTATTTACAGGAAATAATCGCTTAGAAATCGATTAGAAGCTTTTATTGGGAACAGTTAATTTGAGGAAAGGCCACGAAGAGGCACTTGAAAGATGTTAAAACTCCATTGCTCTTATCGAGCTCAAATTTGTAATCAATATACACATTCTCGCAATAACATAACAGAAATAAACCGCTTGATTTTTAAAGGAAATTTTTTTATAATGAAAATAGCCCTGAATAAATGCCTGAGTATTTGCATCTGATGAATTCTCTAATTATTAATTGAAAGCGAGAAAACATAAGAGGAAACGTGGGGGGTAGCAAGACAAAGAGTTAATGCCTGCCGATGACATCGGGCGCTGATTTCGTAGATTCGAAGCTCTGTTGTCTGTCCGAATCCATCTGGATGATGGCCTTTGACCTGAGCCGACGATTGTCAAAGACGGGCTGTCTCGAAGAGGAAGGCGGGAAGACATCGGCTGCCTCCTCGCCGTCTTGGTCGCTCGTGTTTGAAGTGTTTACGGCCTGCGATTGGTTGCCGAGAACGCCGTCGGGGGTGGCGGTATTGTTTCTGTAGAGCGGTGGGGGCGGTGGTGGAGGCGTGGGTGAATGGGCGCTCTGACTATCACCCAAGTGATGGAACTGGTCCAACCTAACGATTGGTGGCGGCTCCTGATCGAAAACAACAGCGTTGCCCCCGTTGGAACGCTTCTGGAAGATCGTCAGATCCACTTCCGGTACGTAACATCCGTCGTCGAGATCTGGTTGATCGAGTTCGATGGGGACGCAAAAGCGAGAGGCTAGCTCTTCGCGCCGCTGGTTTAGGTCATTCCACTGGCGACGACATGACACTATCATTGCTACGGTCAAGGACAACAGCAACAATAGCCCGATTATAAGAATTAGCAGCACTTTATCTTGGTAAAGAAAACTTTCTTCATCTGGAAGAAAATGAAACGAGAAAAAGATATAAAAAAGTTATTTACTTATTATTGTATGCAACTTCAAGCTACAAAGAATTTAATTACTTTGCGTTTTTTTATTATCATAATTGTGGAGTAATAGATATGTATGTTTTACAAGGCAGAAGGTAAAATACGAAGGTCGTTCAATAAGTAATGCAAAACAATTTATTTCTCAGAGAATAGCTGTTTTATTGAAGTTCTAACTAACTCACTTACAAGGGACGTATACGTAGTTGTACGACATACTTTTTTGCGCGCAAGCATATCTTGGAAGCGATAGCGTTGTTTTCAGGTGAAATGGATTCGTGCGTATTGTTGAGTAGTGGAAGAAAAGTTGAGAGCGCAAGAATACACATACAGATCGCTTTGTTTGCTACATGTGCTGAATTTTTTTTCGTTTTCTCGGCATTTTCTTATTTATCAAGCATCAATAATAGTTTTAGATGAGTTACATATTTCAATTTGGTGTAAATTTGTGAGGTACATGTTCGTGTAGTTCCCTTGTTAGTTCACAATACCTTTGACTACAAAAACCTATTTTTCGACGTTTGTACAGAGTCTGTCGTAGCCAGTCTCCTTATTCTGACAGTGACACACCCAACGACTCAGTGTATTGATCGACTACCATGCCTCCGTAGAAATTCCAGAAGCGCTTGTCAATATTTGTAGCTGTCTGCTAATTCCGCATTCCAGAAAAGCCACCCTCTTTTCGTTGGGCCACTTCACGAATAGACTCCATCTTAAAAGTTAGCTGTTTCGTTCTTCACAATGAAACTACACTACACAGACAAAAGTATTTGGACACTGCATGTTTTCAAAAAAATTGCTTTATTATTTTATTTAGTAACAGGCAGGCCCTCATTTTGCTTGTATTACAGAGGCACGTGTTGAGGCATACTTTCCGAAAATTATCTGTAAGTCTGGGCAGGAATGGCACTCCATTCCTCTTGCAAGATTTTTAGAAGAGATTGTTGCAAGACGGGCGTGGAACGTTTTTGTACCCGTCGCTCGAGTTCGTCTGACAAGTGCTTGATCGGATTGAGATCGGGGATCTGAGCAGGTCAATCAAGCAAATTCACCTCACTTTTACGAAACCAGTCCTGCACACGCTTTGAAGTATGACATTGAGCTCGAACTTGTTGAAACATCGAGATAATCATCAGCGTTCATGATACAAGGTACAAAAACCAATGGACCGAGTCCTACTCACCATGATGGACCCTATACACCGTTGGAACAGCGCAGTGTGGAAGAAACCATTCTATGGATTGTCGCCACACACAAACACGTCCATTACACTGGAAGAATGAATATCGTGACTCATTACTCCAAAGAACAGATTTCCATTTTTCATAGGTCCAGGAACGACGGTCGACACATCGGGCCAAAAGATGCATTAACATTTCTAATCATCGATTTGTGTACAACTGCTCTATCATGATAACCGATCCTGTGCAACTTTCTGCGGATAGTTTTGTTATTATCGGCGCTTCCAGATGTATTTCCAACCGTTTCAGGGATCGAAGCGGCATAGGAAATGCGAGACGTCTTGAAATGTCGCACTAGACATCTATTGTCACTTTCTGCCAGATTCTGCGTTTTCCTGGACTTTTTTATAATGTTGTTGCACCGTCTTGCTTCTCTCTGTTGATAACATACGATACAGTCCATTTTTGGATGCCCAGTTTGGATGCAATGCCTCGTACAGAAAGAATACACAAATAACATACTATGAAGAATCCACACAAGAGTTAATGGATAATTAACAAAATATGAACAGATTTTTTATTATACCGTTTGCATGTTTGAAAATTTACTGGGGTGTCCAAATACTTTTGTCTATTTACATGAGCGAGTGCGGGAAGTTTATATTTTTTTTTTCAGTGGAGCCCCGATTATCCGGACCCTGATTACCTGGTTGTCCGTATTATCCGAGTTATTTATTATGATGATTTTAATATAACAATTTACACGCTGTAAACCCATTGTTTATCTATTGTATTTATTCCATGGTCTATGCGAAAGATCTTTTACCCACATATATTCGATATATACCAAACGCGCGGTAGATTAGTATTGTCGTCTAATCCAGTGATTATAATTACTGCAGCAAGTCCGTATAATCCGAGTTTTCAATTTTCTGAGGTAATGCGGTACACTTTAACTTTGTTGTGCTGTATTTTTTCAACAAAAATTGGCCGAGGGAAAAAAATCTGTTGGCTTATTTATTGAACAGCCCTAGTGTCTAAAGTATACAATATACAATTTAAAATAATACGAGGGGTGTTCAAATAACCTGGACTTTATTTTTTATAAAATCAGAAAACTACAAACACACACACACACACACACCAGTTATTTCTCAAAGAACACTCCCTGCTTCTCCACACATTTTTCCAGCGTTCTGGGGGCATCTGGATACCGATTCTGTAGAAATCTTCAGGCTCGTGTCGAAACCACGTCAGGACAGCCTTTTTCACTTCCTCATTGGAGCCGAACCTCTGCCCTCCCAAGAACTCTTTCAATGGTCCAAAAAGGTGATAGTCGCAAGGGGAAAGATCCATTCTGTATGGAGGATGTGGTAAATGTCCCACTTCAGTTCCGACAGTGTGTCCATAGTCAGTTTTGCTGTGTGTGGTCTGGCGTTGTCTTGCAGAAGGTAAGGAGTCCCGGTCGCTTTTTCCTTAGTGCCGGCTTCAGGGACGTCCTCAAAATATCACTTCATTTATGGTTCAACGTTATACTAGAAAATCGACATGAATAATACCCTTAACATCCCAGAATACATTCGCCATCACTTTCTTTGCGGACGGTGTATTCTTGAATTACTTGGGTCGTAGTGAGTCAGTTTGTCGACACTCCCTGTGTCGTCGGTGGTCACAACACGCTTTAGGAAGCTGTCACCTTTCCTGTCATATCGCTGCAGCAGCATGGAACAGATTTCCACCGGGTAGTTTTGTGATCCTCGGAGAGTTGCATAGGGACCCTTCTGGAACAAATCTTGTTGAATTTCAGTTTATCGTGGATGATGGTCTCCACACAGCCAGTACTGATGTTCAGTATTGAAGACAATTCTCGGACAGTTGTTCTTTATCAGTTCATTTGTTCGTGCGATGATGCCCTTATTGACAGCGGATGCTGGTTTTTCCTTATGAGGTTCATTGCCGGTGGATTCTCGCCCTCCTTCAAACTCTTGGCACCAAGCAAAGACGGATGAACGAGACAAATTTGACTCGGTGAACTGTCTTTGAAGTCGCTGATGAATTTCAGAGGATTTCACGCCTTCTTTGTGGAGAAACTTGATGATTATTCGTTGTTCCATTTTGGTCGTCACTTCGTTGTCCGTCATTTTCTTTAAATAAACAATCGGTTGTCATGGCAACCGGATGAGTGGTGCTGCATAAGCATGACAGGCGGTAATTGCTATCCCAACAATGAAGGTTTACATTTTTACAACAATGAAATTTACAAAAATAAAGTCCAGGTCAAATTTGAACGCACCTCGTACATTGTGTAGCAGACAACCCATGCCAGGGTTTCTTTCTCGGAAGTTTGACGCACTAGAGCTTTGGGGAGAGGGAGGGGGGTGGAATTAGTAGAATTTAATGGTGGCTATCCTATTTTCCGAAAAAAAAATAAAGGGGGAACTTGGCTCGAGTAAGGAGTCATTGAATAGGTCTTGGAATAGACAACTTTTGTAGGAAACGTTTTCTTCCAGTTGGCTTTCTTCAGTAAATAAACACTAAAACTGCTTTCAGGTCACGTGTTTATCTGTGTTTTTCCTGCGTATCGTTTGTTGTTAGTATAACAGATTAATACTGAAAATGCCTGTTTCCAATGAAGAAGCGTTTGACAGGTTGATGGAATTAGGAGAATATTCCCAAAACTATGATACTGCGGGGAGATTGTACGTTAAACGATATTCTAATCGTACACATCATTCCAGAATAATTTTTCAGCGGCTTGCGGTTTGTTTGAGGCACACTGATCAGGTGCAGCTCCACTACAACACGGATGCTGTGATCAGAAGAAGGGTGCGAGGTGAGAGAATTGCTGATGTTCTGGCCGCCGTTCAACAGGATCCGACCGTCTCCACGAGACGCCTCTCTCGTAACTCAAGAATAAACCACATAACTGTGTGGCGGATACTAAGCAGCAACGACTTCCACATTCATTTCCAACAGGCGCTTGGAGGATGTGGTTACCTGAGGAAATTGGATTTTTGTCAGTGGTTTAGAAACCAGTCATTTATCGGCGAAGCCACGTTTAAAAGGAATGGGGAGGTGAACATTCATATTGCACATCATTACTGGGCCTACGAAATCACTTCCTCCTTGGGCGAATGACTTACCAGTGTGTAGTGTGAATACGTGGTGTGGCATTATCGGAGGCCTCAATATCGGCTCATATCTCTTCCAGAATAACTGAACGGGGTATTTTATATCGACTTTCTGAAAAACGTGCTGCTTGAACTCCTTGAGCATCCGTCCTTAGTGACGACTATTTGCATGTGGTTCCAGCAGGATGGCTGCCCTGCACATTTCTCGAGAATCCAGCGAGAAGTAGTCGATCGCATCTTCTCCCTGAGAGAGATTGGAGGGACTGGATCCGTAACATCACTCACCCCCCCTCCCCTTTCAGTCTCCAGACCCCATTCCCCTCGATTTTTTCCTCTACGTAAGGCTAAAAGAAATTGTGTACCAAGAACAGCCGATAATGAGGGAAGATAGGCAGGGCCGAATAAGGAGGAAAATGGTAACGCCTGTAATAACGCATAACAGCAATTTGTAGATATGAATTTTTTTGTACAAAATTGTTTCTTTTTCCAAGACCTCTCCGATACACCTTTCTGGACCCATCTTCCCATTTAAATAGTAAATTTTTCGCATTGTCTTCAATCTTGTAAATTTTTTCTTGGACGTCGAACTTCCTAGAAAACAGCCTAGTAGGGGTGGAATAACACACCTTGTATGATCGTTAATTGGCTAGTTTATTATTGTATAAAAATTCATTTGAAGTATTCTTTTCATTGATACGCCTGTAATAGAACTAGATCCTGTGTTCAGTTTGTCCAGATGTCCGTCCGTTCGTCCAACAAAATTTCAATAAAGAGAACGCGCGAAACTTAATATACAGTTATTAATATTTACATGTATGATCTACAGGGTCGAGACACATTAATATGACCACCTCTCCTCGAACATGTTGGAATGTCCCATGGTATTATTATTATGTATTTTGCGTCCAAGTGGACAAAGTTAAACCCCCAAACTATGAGGTTTGTCGATCAAGAAAATAGTTTGTTAAGATAACGTGAGCATGTCGTATGTGATCATTACAGGGTTTTCTGTCACATTTCCAAATTTTTTGACGATATTCTAGGGGAATGGCATTCCAATCCTTTATACAATTGAACGGAAAATATCTTTCTTTAATGGAAGAAATGATGGACGGAGGTTGAATCAAGAGTTGGTTTTGTAGTCTTGATCGTGGACTGCTAATAATCCAAGCTGTGATAAAGTTGGCAGGATGGGAATGATGGTAAAAGGCTTTAATTAGTTCTTTCAATTTAGACAAAATGACAATCGTATTAAAGGTGGGAAGAGTTAGATCGTTACATATTTGCGTCATAGATTGTTGGATGTAAATATTTAAAGCTGTGCGGATAATGTTATTATATGCCACCTTCAGTTTCTCGAGTACGTATTTAGTTGATATCGCCCATATCGGTAGGCCATAAGTAATCTTGGGAATAATTTTTGTTTTTATAATAATAATGATTTCTTTCTTTGTGAGGGTTTGTCGTAATTTTAGAGTCAGGAAACGTAGTCTGTTAAGTTGTACTAACAGATATTCCGTATGGGCGATGAAACTCAGGTTACTGTCAAATATTATTCCAAGAATTTTCTGCGAGTTAGATTGAATGGGTTTCTTCTTGATAATCAAAATGGTGGTTTTCTCTTGGTTAATCATCATTCCTCGCGCTTGACACCATGCTTGAATTTTATCTATATCACTCGATATATCCTGGTTGACTTTACGTTCCGAATAGTCCTCATACATTTTCGTGAGGATGATGTCATCAACATATGCTCTCAATCTAAAAGAGAGCGATAAGTGGAATATCGAAGCAAGGAAGGTAGCAAAAAAGATGTTACTTATTACGGATCCTTGTGGTATTCCTCGTGTTGACGGATGAGAAAATTTATTATAAAATGAGAAAATTTATTATAAAAAATTTTATTATAAAAAAATGAGAAAATTTATTATAATTATAATAAATTTATTATAAAATTTATTATAAAATGAGAAAAATCAATAAAAAAAAGACGGAATGCGATAGATATGTATCGTTTGCAGCCTTATGCTTAGAAAATCAGAGAAATTTATCCCACTAAATTTCAAATTTAGTTAACATTTCTACCAAGAGATGGCGCTGCAGGTGATCTGTAACAGATATAGTTAAAACGAAGTACGGTAAAACCCCGTTACAACGTACCTCACTTTAACATACATTTCAGAATAACGTACAAATTTCAAATCCCCGTCCCAAACGTAGGTATTTTAATGCTAAAAAGTTTCAGAATAACGTACCTCACTTTAACGTACATTTCAGAATAACGTACTAATTTTACATCCCCTTGGTTAAATTATCCCTTCAGTACAACGTACATCGTTCACATGTCTTGCACTGATTGGTCAATGCAGCCCATGCGAAAGCTGCAACTGGGCCAATGGGCTAATTAAGCCGAGTTCACATTTCATTGGTTGATCAGTAACCCGGAAATCTCTGCATGCTACTCAATCTAGCATGTTCGATTGTCGATTGTCGCATGCGATCGGGATAGGTACGGGAATGTAACCGGGAAAAGTCAGGGAATTTTTCATTTCAACATTTCACTACATATTGTATATCCTATAGTGTATTTGTATTGAATAAAATAAAATGCATTCATGTATTCTTATGTTTTTTTATGAATATATGCATTTTTCACAAGCCCACCCCCCAGTTTCAGTATAACGTACACCTCAGAATAACGTACAAATTTCCAGGTCCCTTGAAGTACGTTGTAAAGAGGTTTTACTGTATTTCAGCTCGCCATTCCATAGTTCGTCGTCAAGCTGATAGCATGTGCTGTTGAAAATGTCATTGTTTAGTTTTTTGCAACAGTCCTTGTAACATTTTCATACCGGATTTTATTTTTACATAGTTTTCAGCCTGATTTCCTAAGCATAAGGCTGCAAACGATACATATCTATCGCATTTCGTCTTTTTTTTTTATTGATTTTCAAAATCCATCAGTCATTTTTGGGACACCCGGCAGATGAAAAATCATTGCATATCATTAAAAGCTGACAACAGCAGACGTGTAGTAGCATCCGTTAACACAACAGTTGTCGCCAGCATGGGTAGAGCAAGTGACCTGTTGGACCTCCAAAAGGGGATGATAATTGGCTATCGGGCCAAGGGGGGGCAGCATTTCAGAAACGGCCACCTTTGTGAACTGCTCTAGGGCTGCCGTTGTGAAGGTGTACCGCGACTGGACGAACCAGACAGTTTCGAGCAACCGAAGAGGTAACTGTGGGGCCCCACGGGCCATCGATCCTAGAGGCGAGCGTTGGTTACGACGCTTGGCTAAGACCAATCGGCGTGCCACTGTTGAGCAACTGACATAGCAAATGAACAGTGGGGCCACTAGGCGTGTCAGCACCAACTCAGTGCAACGATCCCTCTTGTGGTTGGGGCTCCGGAGCAGGCGTATTGTAACAGCACCCATGTTGACGCCTGTGCATCGCCGAAAACGCCTCCAATTCGCAATGAAGGGTTGCTTTCTCTGACGGGTCGCGGTTTCTAGTGAACAGAGTGGACGGACGATGGAGAATTCGCCGGGAAGCATCTGAGAACAGGCATCCCGATACCATCGTTGGCAGACGACAGGCTGGTGGGGGAGGTGTGACTGTTTGGGGGATGTTTTCGTGGTATGGTTTGAGTCCACTGATAACGCTGGAGGGTACACTGAATGCTGTTCGTTATCTGACGATCGTCGCAGACCAGGTACATTCCTTCATGTCGACAATGTTTCCTCAGGGTGATGGCACCTTTCAACAGGACAATGCTTCCTGCCAAACTGCCAAAATTGTCCACCACTGGTTCGAGGAGCATGAGGATGAATTCAAGCTACTCCCATGGCCACCATACTCCCCGGACCTCACAAACCTCATTGAACATTTGTGGGACCATCTCGATCCCAAGCTGGACCCTCCACCACGCACGGTGATGGAATTACGGGATGCAGTGATCGCCGAATGGTTCCAGATACCTGCAACCACCTTCCAAGGACTTACTGACTCTCTGCCACGTCGACTAGTTGCTGTGCTTGCCGCCAAAGGTGGATATTCCGGATACTAGCAGGTGGTCATATTAATGTGTCCCGATCCTGTCTAACTTTACACCAATGTAAACTTATAAATGCCTTATAACTATAATTCAAACAACATATAATTCTGTGTATCGCCAGTTTAAACAACTGATACTTTATAATTAAGTTTATAATAAAAATTGATAAGAATTTTTCATTACTTTACTAGACTTACATGTGTGAGCGCAATTCTCTTCATCTGTGTTAAATTTACAATTTTGTCTTCCGTTACATCGAAGGCTTGAATCGATACATGACATGTCGTCGCAGTCAAATTCATGATCTGTACACACTAGATAGTAAAAAAGAGAAATTTCATTCGAAATTCTATAAAGACAAACAACTGTATAATGTTAATGGCTAGAGCCCATTGGTTGACATACGAGGGTGAGTCAAATGAAAACCGCAAAATTGTAATTAAAATTCCAAATTTCACCCCACAGTGTTGTAAGTCTGCAGATCCGTTAAAAATAAGTTGTAGAAATATCCGGTAGGTGGCAGAAAAATAGAGACTAGCAAACAACGTCACCGCAGCAGTTTAATGATGGCCGCTCCAAAGAAGAACAGCCTTCAGTTATCCGATTTTTGAGTAGTGAAGGTGTGAAACCTATTGAAATTAATAGAAGAATGAAGCTTCAGTATGGTGATGCATGTTTGTCACAACGGCAAGATTATGAATGGAGTGTGAAGTTCAAAAATGGTGTACGAGTTGTGACAGCAGTATCAGACGCCCCTCGCCCGGGTCAGGCAGAATGAGTTGTGACGCCAGAGAATATTTGCAATAGTTGAAGCCTTAATGCTGGAAAATCGCCGAGTAACGATTGATGAAGTTGTTTGGGCCACTCAAGGACACAATGGGCGGAAAGAAATTCCATTCAGATGAAGAGGTACAGCAGTCGGTGCACGAGTGGCTGCGCAGACAACCAAAAGAATTTTTTCAAGAGGAATCTATGCGCTTTGTAAACGCTGGAAAACATGTATTGAATGTAACGGAGATTATGTAGAAAAATAATACAGTTGTTATTCATGTTTGCTCAGTAATTAAAATTATAACATTTTTTGTGGTTTTCATTTGACTCACCCTCGTAGTAAAACTAAAGAAGAGGACATAACAGTAATAGAGGTTACTATAAAAAATTATGCTGTTCCACCATACAAAGCGACCAATGACCCATCGTTGTCTTTTCATTTCCATAGAGTTCAATCTAAGAGACCAGGTGTTCTTATCGACTGCTCATTTATATACATACAAGTATTATACAAAACTTTGTGAAAGTTCACCACAAAGAAGAAATCGTCTACAGATCCGCAATGAAGCATTCATAAACAGCTTATTGTTTGTAACACGAGTCATTCACAGACCATTATAACAAATTACTACAAATACGCTGCTTGTCAAAAGCAAAGCAATTTGACTTTTCTGTCTTTATTACTTGAGAAGAAATATTAAAAGCTTCTGAACAGCCCTTGTGCATAAAATCAATTACATTAAAAGGAAGTACACCATTTCCTTTAATTTTTAATTTCGATCGGCTGCTACACATTTTTGATAAGGTTAATAAGTTTTGAAAATATTCCTGCAACCCATTCTTTGAAGCCTACTTCGTGAATGATCGTCGGGTCAGATGAACTCCACGAAACTTGTCAGCTATTTATAAACTTACGAATTTTCTGACTACCCTGTCAGCATATGCTTTCTCAAGCAATTTTCAAGCATAGTGAAGAATGACGGGTATGTTGACCTTATCATATGAACATCAAACAAACACACTTACTCTTGCTGCTGTTGGGAAAACGATAAAATGATTCTTGTTATGTTGTTATGTCATGGAGCTACAAACAAATGATGCTTGTAATTTCCTTGTGTGGATTTCTATTTAAAACAGTAAGCGCCGATTCTTGAAACATTTGGAAATCAATCAGTGATTTGGCTATCTGGCAAATGAGCTAGTATACCGATATGAAGGGGAGAAGTTAAACTGCATAAAAATGTAAGAAACTTCCTGATTTTGAAAATATAAAAATATCTATTGCCAAAGTAATTTCCCTACTTCCGATATACAGTGGAGATTATCTAGAGTTTTTGGAAGGAAGAGTTGTTTGTTCTTTTAAGCATATTCTCGTTGAAAAAGAGGAAAAAAAATTGCACTCGTTTCTATTCGTATTAAAAAGAGTGTGCATTTTGCTTTCAACTCTGCTATTTATAAAAAAAAAACAAACGCTTTCGGCTGCTTTTCGGTCACCCTTCATCAAATATCAGAAAAAAATCGTAAGAGCTGCTTTTTTCCGGTTTATTCTGAAAAAGAAAACTGAAACAGCATCCGAAAACTTTATCACTGTAACTATAGGCACGAGAATCTTCTACGGATCCGCGATTATCCGCTTACTTTTTTTTGTTAGTACGAAATTCTATTTTTTTACTGCCTACGTTTTATCTCCACCACGTTTTCTGATTTTCATTTCATATTTTTATATTCTTATATAGCAAATTAAGCTTCGAAATAACATTATTAAGCAGCGGAAGAATGGAGCACTTATCGGTTTCACAATGTCCGTCTGTCCCCTTCATATTTTTCATGT
Source organism: Rhysida immarginata (assembly GCA_023313115.1). Classification (NCBI taxonomy): domain Eukaryota; kingdom Metazoa; phylum Arthropoda; class Chilopoda; order Scolopendromorpha; family Scolopendridae; genus Rhysida; species Rhysida immarginata. The sequence goes on from JAHWFO010023621.1 coordinate 608,506, forward strand.
GAAAAGTTAAAAAATGGAACATTGCTTACTATAGCCGCCCTACTTCACTATTTAGTTTGATTATGATTGGCTCAATGGGGTCGAAGTTACGGGGTTGGGAGTTAGAGGGGACAAGTGATCTACGTGGTATTTATGTATGTAAAGGAGTGAAATTCGATATTCAGATTCCTCTAGGCGAGATCTACATTGCTATGCTGTTTGGGCCAAATTGTCCCCGTAGGGTCGGAGTTGTGAGGGTGCAGTCACTTGCTCTTTAGAACTATGGCGACATATGGCGTGTGGCATATCATTCGATCGATAATGATGAAAAAGGAAAAAAGATAGGGTTTTTTTTTTCTTTTCTAAATACTATCTTCGAGAAAATCAATTTTTTGATAAAATAAATTTTAGGGTTAAAAAGGGTAATAATAGATGAACTCAGCGCTTCCGCTTACCTATATCGTCCTTGGGGGGATTAACTTCTTGCTGGACCTTAATACATGGTGGGCTTAAATTATTAAACCATAGTAAACGTTTATAATGTTCTAATTAGAAAAGCTGTCTCTAACAATGTAAGCAACTCTCAAAGTTTTTAGCAGTTGCCATTAACATAACTAGTCCCGGCATGCAACATAATCAAAATGGCGATTCCTGAGCGCAAATACTTGTTCTGTGGTTATGAGAATTAAAATCTCCGATTAAAATTCAACGACATTACCGTTTGGAAGATGGGGAAGACCCAGTTGATAAGAGATCATTAAATCGATGGCTCAAACAATTTCAAACGACAAGAAGGTGTTGCAACAGAAGGGTGCGGGAAGACCATCAACGTCGCTTGAAAGTGTTGCAAAAATTACAGAAGCGTTCACCCGCAAGTTTGGGATTGAACATTCTACGGGACAATACTATCTGTAAACCTTTACATACTCCTTTGAAGCTGTAAGGCTTTACATACTTCTATAACATTCACGTTATTAAGCAGGGAAGAATGGAGCACGTATTGGTTTCACAATGTCTGTCTGTCCCCTTTATATGTTCCACATTTTTTGACTTGGAAGGTTGAAACTAGAGAAAAATCAATTTTTTGATTAAAAAATTGGGGAGGTGCAGATAAAGGGGTAAAAATAGATGGGGTTTATCCTATACTCTCCTTGGAAAGATTAACTTCTTTTCGTAAACTTGAAAAACTTGAGAAGCCGCGAAGTTTTGCGTTTGCAATAGCAATGCTTGACAGAATTGACAATGACAATCTTTCCTTCTAAGATTGTTTTTAGTGATGATGCCGCATTCCGTGTGCATAGAATAGTTATTAGACACAACTGCAGGTTATGGGAAGTGAAACATAAGTGGGACAGTGAGAAAGTGAACGTTAGGTGCGCACTATCGCGAACAAGAAGTGATAAAACCGTTCTTCTTCGCTTACAAAACAGTCGCTTTGACAAGTGAATAGTACAAATTACTTGGACATTACCAATCATGGAGAAACATCAGCCCAGTTTCCAATTGGGTGGCGCACCACTCCATTCGGACTTCTCGTTCGGCAGACACTCGATCACCATTTTCTAGATACAGACCAGTAGGATATGATAGCCGAATCTCTTGGGTGCCACGTTCATCCGACATATCCCCCGCCCTCGATTTTTTTTGCTATGGGGATATGTACTGGATAAGGTGTATAGTAAGAAAGTAAACGACTTCCGTGAACTACGCCGACGAATCGTCCACACCGTATCATCCATCACCCACGAGATCAATAACACTTGGAGAGAGATTGAGTACCGCCTGGATATTTTACGGGCCAAAAAAGGAGCTCATACCGATGTGGACTGAATCGTGGTGATATGGCTATGGCTGTTAAAAAATTTTGAGAGTTTTTATTTTCACTTTTGCAAACCGTATAGAGATACTTTTCTTTTTATACCGTTATGAACGTTTATGGACCAATAATTTATGCCCTGCCACGTGTTTTCTTTTTCTTGTTTTTTTTTCTCATGGCTGTAATAGTCTTTTCTTTGTAATAGTTCTGTATATAAAAGCTAATGTATACACTAGACGCAGTTCTTCTGTAAGGTCACTTTTAAAATTGCCGCTGACTGACCATAGGTTGCCTGCAGAACCGCCTAGGTTCTTCTGGATCTTGAAATGTTCGACGGAGATCCTGGTCTATGCCGCTGTCAGTCCAAAATTGCAAGGTTGTGGCTGTAAATGACGGACTGTCCATTCCAATTCGTCCTAAACATATTTGAGTTGAGAGTGGGTGATTGTGTGGCCAATCCATCTCTGCAAAATCAATCATATATTATTGACAATTCTGCGGGGAAACAGTGGCCATAGATGGAAGCATCTGCTCAGCGATGTTTAAGTACTTGGCACAAGTTAGGCGATAATCAACTGTGATTAAGAAACCAGACAATTCGAGAAAATATTAGCCCAACACCGGATTATCACTACAGGCCTAAACCGCTTACATCAGACAGGATTGTCCTTATACGGGGTTACAGGGAAAGTCGACCCAGATATTTAAGGACGTTATTATTTAGGTCGTTGCCGACAGATTTGACCCTATAGCCTACTATCCAAAACTTAACCGTTTTCTAGATATGTGGCTTTTAAATAAACATTTAATCTTTGTGTTTGATTTGCCTACTTAACTAATCACCCATGTTCTCGCGTAGTGTAGGACAACGTGTAATCGTGCATGAGAATGTCTCAGCATGCTGAGCGTTCATCTTCATCCCAGAGTTAGACTGTGTTCCCTGGCGAACGACCAAGCTGAGATCCCCCCCCCTTCCCATTAATATTTTGTGATCTTAACATCGCTGAACCTTTGTGGTGTAATTTTGGAAGGAAGTGTGCGCACTAGACTTTACTTCTCAAACAACCTTTGACACTGTTCTGCAGAACAAATGGATACGAGGATTCCTTAAACATTTGCATGGCCTGTATTTGTTCATCTCAAGTCAGATACAAGCTGTAATTCAGACTAATTTATAAGTGCGGGCCAACTTTCAACTTAAAAATTTTGAATTTCCCCCACCTCCTTCCATGATATATTAACGCAGACCATTTTAAAAATTAATTGTCAAAAACCAATCCTTGTTAATTTTTATGATTGCCAAAATTAGGCTTTGGAAGAATTAATAAAATCAAAACTTGCCTTGCCAATTTTAAAAAGCCAAACTTTACGATACAGAGTGAGGCATTTATCTTGAGACAAATGAATATCTCGGAAACTAAGCATTGAACGAAAAAATGTCCAAAATCAAAAGTGAATTATTTCGCGGAGGAAATTCTTTAGTTAAAAGAACCCCCCCCCCCCTCTTGCGAGGGGCCCGGGAGAGGGGGTATCTTTGAAATCTTAAATAGGAACCCATATTTTTAATGGTATATTCAGATTGTACACAATATTCGAAAAATGTTTTATTCTTGGTGTTTTTTCAATTGATCCAACCGTTTAGGAGATAGAGGCCCTGAAAATGTGGAACTTTTAAAGTTTTGAATTCAATTTTATCGATGAAAACAAAGAGATAGAGAGTGGGTCTTACAGACATTCCTATTCTACTTTTTTAATGGCCTTTAAGAATCCGAAGTTAGAATTTCAAAAATTCAAAATTTTTTAGTGCACAAGTAAACTTTTTTTTTTTGGGGGGGGGAGCAGTCCTATGAAGACAGAGTCTATGCGTGCGTATTGAAGGATTAAAAAAGACCATTAAAATGTAGAATAGGAATGTCTGTAAGACCCACTCTCTATCTCTTAGTCTTCACCGATAAAATTGGGTTCAAAACTTTAAAAGTTCCACACTTTCAACGCCTCTATCTCCTAAACGGTTGGATCAATTGAAAAAACACCAATAATAAAACATTTCTCAATTTTTGTGTACAATCTGAATAAACTATTAATAATAGGGGTACTAATTAAGATTTCAAAGTACCCCCTCCCCCCAGCCCCCCTCCTACGGGGGGGGGGGGTAATTTTTTAACTAAACAACTTCCCACGCAAAATAATTCACTTTTGATTTTGGACATTTTTTCGTACAATGCTTAGTTTCCAATATATTCAGTTGTCTCAAGATAAGTGCCTCACCCTGTATAGATCTTTTATCTCTATTACAGCTTTGATTGTTTTAAATAAATCAGGCGAAGTGCTATTAGAGTAATCATTCAAATTTAAATGACCCTTCCTTTATTTATCTGATAATACTAGAAACCATGCAAACTCTTTTGACTGTTTATTTTATTTGCTGACCAGACCTTATTTAAGAATTGCACCTTGTATATGTTCATCGTTATCCTAGTTTTTTTGTATAATTAACTGCTTCAATATAGGATACCTCACACTGTTAAGTCAAAATTCTACAGACGGCAAGGGAATGTAAACTGAGTATTTTGAGATAAGGAACTAATGTTTGGAAATGCATATTTCAGCCACCACCAGATATTGAACGAGGGCGTGTCTAAAATGTCTGACCGGTCGCCGACAATTCACGTGGTACGATCGGCGATCGGTCGGCGGCCGTTCGCTTCCGTTTGTTCGTTTTGGACAGCGCGGTCGTGAGCATTCTGTTTCAAAATGGCGTCGCAGCAAGGTTCTTCATCATTTAAGTTAGTACAAATTGTGTACATATAAATTTTCTTCACCCGTCTTTTCTTTATCGTATTCATTCGTTATTTCTTGATGCTGTCCAGATTTCGTCATCTCCTTTCTCCAAAAATATTTATTTACATATCGGGCACTGGAAAAACTTAAATTTGTCTATTTTCATCCGCCATTTTGATCCTACGGACCGAGACAGCCGACCGGTATTGAACTCCGGTCGCGATTAGTGCGACCGGTTGCTTTATGAAAACGCTCATCGCGACCGGTCTTTACTTTATGGACAGTCTGTTCGCGACCGGTCGTTTTAGATAGACCCCGAGTAAAACGTGTGAAGAACATTTTTGTAACAAACTAGTTTTTTATTTTAACATGATAATGTTTTAAGGCTGTACATCATTCTACAAAAAACGTGATGCTAAAAACGACACAAAAAAGCGTTATTCCATTGTTGTTGCACGTTAATGCATTGTTGGTGCCGGCTTGATATACTCGCCGGAACTGAAACTCGATACCCGTGCTTATATTTCATACTTCTGATACGATAAGCCCTTATTCAGTATTACCGATATACTGTGCATGATTCTGTAGACTCTTTCATTGATAAATAAATAAAAGGTTTAGGCCTATATACTATATGAAATATTTATATGTTTGTTGCATCTAAAAATATTAACATGATTCAATGCTTCGGAATGCAGATTCGAAACCAACGTAAGTCAGTTTTTTTTTATTCACAGCAGGCAACAACTTTTTTTTTTATTTATAAACAACTTACACCTCATAACAACGACTTAGCAACAATTTACAGCACAGACCAACTATTCAAAGTGGTGACCGCCAGTCATGAAATTTTGCATGAAATTTGCCGCACTCTTTCAAATACATCTCTGGTGACTGGTGTATAAAGAGATAGGAGCTTGAACCCTTGCTAGCAGTGTCGTATCAGATTCCAATGGGGTTTCGTAACCCAACGAATTTGATGGGCCCCAATATAGAAAAAGAATTCAGAGGAGTGAGAACTGGTGATCGCGCTGGCTATGGGTCAGAATCTTTCCTTCCAATCCAATGTTACGGAATCTGTTGTTCAGGTGCTCCTGAGCATCAAGATCGAATTGAGCACCAAATTTCGTGACGCTTAGAATATGCATTTCGACCACTGGTTCTGATCTTAAAATACTCAGTTTACAGTCATCTACCACTTGTAGAATTTTAACTGTAAAGATTTGTGATGCCCTGTATAATATTTGAAAATTGCTAAGATTACCTTGAGTTGTATTGATTCTTCTGTAGATGGAATAATGTAGTTGGAAATAGCTAAATGCTCCCATAATAGGTGTCTCGTAGAGGTAAAGATAGAGTGGGAAATCTTTGACGCTTCTATTCTTTGCTTGGGTTCCACAGAGTCTTTCAATCCGGTGTTCGTCGTCCAAACGACCAGCATAAATATTAAGGAAATTCTTCTCACAATTATTCGGAGCTCGAAGTTCAAATTTCCAGAAATATAAGCTTACCTAATATTATAAATTAAAAATGAAATCAAATAAAGTTTATTTTTAACAAGTAACAAAGAAAGAAAATAATTTCATACATTTTTAATTATAATTACGTCAAGAATAAAAAATTAGACCTATTCAAAAGAAATGATATTTCATGTCTGCACTGGCAGAACTCACTCTAACATAAGGTTCAGTAAAGTAAACCTAGCATTGCGTTGACAGGTATTTAGCTTACAGTTTCAATTGTAGTAATATTGGACTAGGTTCACGCTGTTTATTGTGTGCGTTATGAAGAATCGAAAAACGACGTGAGAGAGTGAAAGAATGGGATCAGAATGGGAGTCATTTGGTCCAAAACACATATGTGTAAAGGAAGTATCTGAATTTGCTAATGGTGCAAAACCAGTCGAGTTATACAGTTCATCTACATAAGTTAGCGAAAACAATTTCGCTATTTCCAGCAGTTTACTATGTTAAAATAATTTGTTTAAAAGATACAGTTTTACAAAATGTGGGTCAGAAACTGCGGACTATCAGTATATGATTACTGCTACAAATCTAAAAGGTGTACAACATAAAATGTTTACATCTATAAAAAATAATGTAAAGTTTACATTTACCATAAAAGTTTTGGTGACATTGATTACCCAAATGCAATTGATTTCATTTCCTTGGAGGGAATATTCCCGATAGTCATCAGAAAAGTTATCAGTTCCTATAATTCCTTCCGAGTTTGACTCAGTGAACTCACAGGTTTCGCTTATGGGCAGCACTTTCTCTAGAAAGAATTGGATATTTATTCAAATAATCCTTTCAAATAGCAAAATAAAATATTAAATGATATTTTACTTGGATTGTTCAAAAATGATTGGCAATCACCCACCAAACTCCCTAAAGGTAGCAGTTTGAAATTCGAAGCCGATATGTGCCTGAATGTACAAGGTCTTTATAATTAAAGTTCCATTTTGACATGGCCATAAAAAAAAAACTACTGGACCAAAAGCTATAATACTTGGTAATATTATACAAAAGGGCATGGGAAGTATAGTAATCACACAGTAATCCGGTGTAACCTGCTTTCAGTAAATGGTGGAGGCCACATTCAACATGTAACTAATTTTAGTAACTATTAAAGACTTGTTAAGCTGTGTCTCCGTGTCTAATTTCGTATACGAATATTGCATAGAGCGCCATTCCATGCTGGTGGTGACCTATTGAACTAATTTTTTTTTTCAAATATAAGATAATGACTGAAGAAACACTCCAATATTTCGAAAGACAAATTGAAATAATTAATTAATTTTTTTTGGTGGGTATGAACTTCCCATACCCTCTTGTATAATATTACCAAGTATTATAGCTTTTGGTCCAGTAGTTTTTTTTATGGTCATGTCAAAATGGAACTTTAATTATAAAGACCCCGTATCTTAGTGCTCAATTTCTACCAGATAAAGCTGCTGCATCGCACAAGAAAGACCTTGTTCAGTCATACGCGCAGGTGAGCGGATGCGGTCGTAAATAAAATGAGAAACATGGAAACAGATGATCATGAAAAACTTAAAATAATATGGTATATTTTAGGGACAGGAACGGCTGCATTGGATATCCCTACAATCCACGCAGCAGTCCCCACATTATTGCCACCTTGGATGTTCTAGGGCAGCGTTTTCCAAACTTTTTCCAATCACGAACGAGTATTTTCTGCAATATTTTGCTCCATATTCGCTCGATTTTGTGTCAATTGACTACACTCTCTTCGACGCAATAAAAGAGGCTGTGCGCGGTGAGTAGTTTTTCTTCAACGACAAGCTTCAGGTAGTAGTGACGGGACACCCCAAAGAATTGTTTGCTGCGGTAGTATGGAATTTCTGAACGATGTTAAAAATCCACAGATAAAGGCGGGAAATATTTCTAATGTAACGTGTATTCTATCCTTCCTAAAATGGTTAGTGTAGAGAACAAGTTGTAATGCCAATCATTTTTAAACAACCTAAATAACCCTTTAGCAGCTGCATATAATGTATTAGGTCATCCTCAAAATAATGTCGTTTTTCGTATGAGGTTTTGAAAACATGTAAAGCTTAATTCAATCAAGATACAGTCTTTGGTTGAATTGGTAATGCTCTTCCAACTTTAATGAAGCTTCATAATGCCATTTCTACAAAACTCAGTTTTTTGAAGCAAATCGTACGCTCCATTTCATTTTATTTCATTTCACGTGCCTGTTATATATCCTATTGTTGTTTATTTATGAAAAATTGTTTAAATAAGGTAATTTGAAGACGCAAGATCAATAGAACTTGGGGTTTATAGAAACCTTTTCCACCAGAATTCCTCGAATTATCAGTGTCCGCGCAGCCCGTTCGCCAAATTCACCAGTGGCGATTTGGCGAGCGGATTGCGTGGGCACGGTAAATTATCATAATAAAAATACATAAAAGAAAAAATATACCCTCTTCTTTCACTTTCTCTGATTGAGCAGAGAACGTCTCTTTGTCACGGAATCATCAAGTCATCAAGGATTCCGATGACAGCATCGGCTGCTTTCGCGCCCGTATCGTCTATTCTTCGGCGGGGAAGGCTAGCCGACGTAATACCATAGAATAAAATTTTTTCTTGACGCCGATAGATTACTTGTCATTTATTTCAAGCTTCCCTATGATCTTGGTGGTTCCGTTAATTACAGACCGAGAAATAATTAAAAATCTTGAAAAAGTCGTAGCATGCTCCCTAGAAACGCAGGTTAAACAGCCAGCGGATTCCACCCATGCGTTGGAGGGCGCCACCGTCTGCTCACTACCATCGCTTAGCATGGGAAACGGCGAAGCTGTCCATTCTATGTTATTCTATGGTAATACTCGTCGCCGACAACGTAACCATCAACGAGCGAATAGGGGAAGAGGAGGCGGATCCCGAGTAGACAACATAACGGAACGAAAACGAGGAAGGAGGTTCGGAAGAAGGAGGGTAAAGGACGGCGTGGCTGAAGAGCAACTCCGAGGCCATGTTCAATCGTCTAAACCGATAAGTAAATCCCTTCTCGCTATAGAGAGAGAGAGAGAGAGAGAGAGAGAGAGAGAGAGAGAGAGAGACAGACTGATTTTTGGAACGACGAGAAGTCCAGCCGAGCTAGGAAATAAAAGCGTCTGCGAAGACAGCGAGCAGTGCAAAGCATGCAACGAGAACCTCGCAATATCGACGTCGGTCATCGAAGAAATCTTTCAGGTGAGCGTGCACCGTAATTGGCGTCATTATTTCTACTCGCATGAAAGACTTAAAGAATGGCACTCTCATATGTCAACTATGCATATGGTATCCGTCAATATCCAACCTGGTACTGGTAGCAATATTGAACTGGCAAAAAGTGCTTTCAACGAATTGCGCAGTTACGAACTCCGCCTCCGTTCTCATGTTCGATGCCTGTGGCCCTTCGGCCTTTGGCATTACCTACATAATCACCTAGGATTCATTCTAGTCTCATGATATTTACTATCATAAGATTTGCTAGAATTCTTGGTTCCTCCTGTCCGCCCGATTCCTCTACGACCGAGATCTTTGCGTTTTTCAAACAATATCGGTTGCGTAAGAAAGACGGCAGTGTGACTCTTTTTCTTATTTGAACATTTATTCGTTACAGTTCAATTAACGGAACAAGCAACGAAGTTTCTTCCCAGCGGAGTGTTATTAAGGCATCTCTGCCGACTTAAAGAAATTCCCCGATTTATGGCATTAGGCTTTTCTTATATTTGATTCACGGTATAAGGTGGCTTCCTTAGCCTTTGTGATTTATCGTCAGCGTCTTGTTGTGTCTTCGGAGTTCGTCCGTTTACTATTGTGTGTTGTGTGTGTGTGTGCGGAAGTGCTCGACAGTTATATAAAATTCCGCGAGTGGATTTTCTTCCACGATTTGTCGAAACGGCGTTCGAAGTGATGTGTTTAGAAACAAACCTTTAAATATAAATGTGTTATTCATTTTTATATTGCAAGTCTGCATAAAATTATTCTCTCTACCTATTTTAGTCTTAAGAGTTACTTTTACATTATTTCTATTTATTTAGAATTTATCCTATTTGTTAAATAAACAAATACGTTATTCTTTAATTTATCTATCTCCGCCATCTGTATTTATTCCACTGCACTATTACTCTGCTAACATAAATATATTTGACACTCTTCTTTCACTTCCTCTTTCTTTCAGTCCATTGAGTCGTTCACAGTATAATTGAGCTGTGATTCTTTAGTTAAGTGAGACTAGTTCTGATGTTCAATCTGTTACCCTTAATTGCCTTACGCGCTTAACATTCTTACAAGTCGTCCATTTTTCAGGACAGGTGAATAAACGACCCAAAAAGGAATTTTAAACTCTGGAGAATAAAGACTGTGAAGACTTTGATGAACTCGCTGCTATTGTTGCTAGGTAGACGGAATTCCTTAGGATGATGTGGTCTCGGCTTGGCGGATGTTATTAAACCCAAATTTCAAACGTAGACAATCAGAGACATTTGTGAATAAGTAGAGTATAAAAAATTGTTCTACTGTCACGGATATTTGTGTGAAAAATGCAGTGAAGATAAGACAGAGGATGTGATGAAAAGTTTAACAAAATAAAAGGTCAAAGAGAACGTATCAAGGAGAAAGTCAAATAATATCTGAAGATATACTTCAAACATTAAAGACATGCGAAGACTATCAATAGGAGACATAAACCAACCGCTTTTCCAGAAAGAAATCTAATGACCATGTATGTACATTTCGGTCTTACAAGGTTCATTAAATTTCTTTGTGGAAAAGCGGTTGGTTTATGTCTCCTATTGATAGTCTTCAAACACATCATTCAGGCTGATTTTTTCCTGTTCGAGTTTAGGTTGCGGAATTTTCCCTTCGTTTTTCTCCTATGTAATTAAAATAACAGATTTATTTTCAGTCTACTTGGATAAATCAAATAGGCGTAAAGAATAAAGATGAAATGTTAAATAAAGTCACACTAATAAATTTTCCTGATATTACACATTGTAAAATAAGGAAATGACTTGCGAAACAAACTTCCTTTGAACAACTAACATTAGATTAGCTTATTTCACTAACATGAAACCTTTGCTGCGATTCACGTACACAACTAAACCATTTTGCTAATATTCTGAAGAGTCATCCCAGGATGGATAATATAAGGCAGTTAATTTCGTATGATTATTTCAGCAGAACAAGACACTAGATAGGTAACACTGACTGTAGTTCATTTCCACTTTTCGATAAAGTTCATTGAGTGGTACTTACGAAATAGCAACGCTTCGGTACAGCTGCTAGGCTGCCTACATGTATATTGCCTTAAAAGTGAAGGCGGAGCAGGCTCCTTACCTTCAGGCACGCACCGTTCAGTTGAGAAAAAGCAAAACTGTAAGCGTTGAGGAATTCTTGCGGGGAAATTTAAAACATTGGGTAATTGCTTACGTGACATATGAGAACAACTCCTAAAACCTTGCTTGGCCCTGACGTTGTCACTAACTTTTGTCGGGAAAGTATCACTTAAATAGTTTCGTTGTCACTGTGTGCTATTTTCAAGTTTGCTTCGAATATCAAGAAAAATATTTGAAAGCCCATGATTGGGAAGGAAAGGCTGATAATGCGCCGAGGAACTTTTCTTCCTCTTTAGTCGAACATTAGGAGGCGAGTGCCTCGATCCTCCTTCACCATTTCATTTATACGCTCGTCATGGCGCTTCATCCACGAGACGGCCTGAGGAAAGTGGAATAAAATGTACGTGGGGAACTACGTGTGACATCTTCATGTGATTGACAATTTGTCAAATCACATAACACCTACAGAGTGGTCTTGCCAAAAAGCAAATGAATAATTTATATATAAACATTTTCAACAAGACTGCCTTAATGCTTAAAAATGCGTTCGTCCGGTTCATATGAGAGATATTCCAAAAAGAGGAGATGGTCAACACCATTGCAGTCCTTTAAATTCATCTATCCATGTTATTAACAGATCGCACCTTTAATGGCGTGATTGTCATTCAGAGCTGCATTTGGTCTCCGGAGAGTAAACGTTGTCCCTTTTATCGTAATTATTCCGGCGTCAAACATATCCTCCAATGCCTCAAATAAGAAAGACGAACAAAATTCGTTTCTCACGATCTTCATTAAATAGTAGTGCAAAATTTCCACGATACGTTATCTAATGGCTTTAATAAGCATATTATGTAAGTCTATCATATCTTGGATCTCAGATGAAATGGGAGCTTTGGCCATTGCGATTCCTGCGATCGTGAAAAACGTCTGAACGAACTGCCACATGCAAGTAAAATACAAAAAGCATTTCATAACCGTTACTCCAAAGAGCAAAATAATTTGCATTTTGAAAAAAGGCCTCTTTATCAGGAAGGTGAACTAGTTATATTACGTAACAAAACAGTCCTATAGATCTACGGGTCAACGTCAAACTGGCCCCTATCTCTGTCGAATCTTTTCGAGTTTTACACTATGCGGACAAAAATACGTTATTATAGAAAAGATTGGACGACCCTAAAGATGCCTGGATCTGGAGAGTAGCTACTTGTGACACTAAAAAGTATAGTGAAGTGAAGAAAAGGAAAAATAAATCTTTTAACTTAAAGACGTTGGGATCCCGAGGATGAGGAGAGGTCGTGGCATGGGCGATGGGTTCACCAGTGCAGCACAAGTCTAGTGATGATCCGATGACCCCACGATCCCATGTACATAAATCTGCTCCACCTTCGTCTGTCTCAGTCAATCACAATTTCGAACACTAACACCTGACTGTTTTCCTCGACCAGTGTTAAACTACTGTTATACGTAGTCCTGTGGCCGGGGGGATATAACATGTCTTCCGCCACATCTCAAAACACGTTTTTACTACAATCAATTTTTACAAAAAATGAAATAAGTATAAAAACGATGAATAAATCGAAAATAGGCATAAGATGAAATGACTTTAGTTGCGAACAAGAAATTAAGCCTCCTGGGGAATGTAAAGAAAAGTAGCGGAAGTCCTGACTTCATCTATTTTTACCCCTTCATCTGCACTTTTTAACCCCCCAATTATTTTTTTTTATCTAAAAAGTGATTTTCTTGAAGTTAGTATTTAGAAAATATAAATGACCCCTTTCTTCTTTCCTTTCTCATCATTTTCGATCGAATGATATATCAAACTCCATTTATTGCCTTAGTTCTAAAAACCAAGTGACTGCCACCCCCCACAACTCCGACCCCACTGGGACAATTTGGCAAAAACTTTATAAGAATGTAGATTTTGTCTAGAGCAATATGCATATCGAATTTCACTCCCTTTCATATCTAAATACTACATAGATCACTTGGTCCCCTCTAACTCCCACCCCCGTAATTCCACTCCAGTGGGCCAATCAAAACCAAACTAAATAGTAAAGGTACTCATGTCCATAGTAAGCTATATTCCGAATTTCAACCTTCTACCTCAAAAAATGCAGAAATTATGAAGGGGACGGACGGACAGACAGACGGACATTGTGAAACCATTCTTCCCCTACTTAATAAAGCTTTGTTGGAATATTAAAGTGGTGAAGCCCAGCGCATTGTTACTATGCTTTTCTATTAAGAACAATGAAAGCTTCATTATGGCTTTTAATGAACTTTGTTTCAAAGATACACTCGTCATTATTACGACATATGTTTTGTTTGAACGAACATACGAATTGCTTGCGTGAAAAAGACCATTTTTCCCCTTTTCATGGCTTGGGGAAGAAGAAAGAGTGAAGGCTAGGAGAGGACGGCAAATAAGAGGCGAATGATAGCCGCCATGGTTGAAGGGTTCGCTAATGACTCAGAAACAATCCATAAATAAGAAGTTTTAAAAGAATAATCAACAGTAGATAAAGAAACTATATTCTACGAAGTTGCGATAAATGTAAAGGATAAAAATGATCAAATAATTCCGTTGAGATGTAATAGAACGTTTAGGAAAAGGGTGTCGTCTAGATTCTTTTATCTCAGAAGGCCGAGCAGCACAAAGAACACTCTAACCAGATGAGCCTAGTTTTAGTTTTACAATAGGAATGTCGATTGTTGGGAATACACTGGAAAAGCAGAACGGACCCTAGCGAACAGCTAAATCACGCTACAACAGTTGGGATCTATTCTCCTGGAGAACGTTCGGAACTTCAACCGGCTGCAAGATGATATGGTGTAATCCGACGACTATGAAGTTTGCGGTAACCTACTATTGACAATACAATTAACAATATTTCCACCGCGTTAACTTCGCCGCTACAATTTAATGGAAAGTTAGGAGTAATGCGGTCATGACTTATTTCAAATGTAAACCCATTGAGATGAAAGTTAGCTATAACTTCGCCGGCCCTAAGAACTAAACAAACCCCTAAAGAAATAAAGGTTTAATGTTTGACCCCAAGACTGCGTTAGAAATGGACGTCAGAAAAAGTCTCAAGGACCTATGATATAATTAAGTTAAGTTAGATTTTGCCCGTTAGTGTTCAACGTTTCAGTAGATGTTATTTATGTTAAAACACAATCTTAAATTTTTCTTCTATGACCATTGATTATTCTCAAGCAGAGATTCAAAATTTGTCTCTTATAACTTTCCGGGCCTTGATAAAATTAGGCAACCAGTTTTATTTGAGAAAATAGAAGGATTGCAAAGATACTTGCTATTGTTATACGATTGTGTTCAATAAGAAAAGAGCTATACAAAGAGCGGCATAAATGGACTGTACGGAATCTTGATTGGCGTATAAGAAGCAATCTTTTGTAAAATTTAATATCTTTCACCAATAAATGCGAATAATATTCTCAGGAGTTCTGTTTCGTAGGTTCAGTTTTGTATCAATATTAGAATTAAGACTGTATTGGGTTAAATTGGGCGTTACTTCTTTCGTGTAACTTATTTAATTTACGCAAGAGAGCGAATTATTATTATAAGGATTAAGAGAATAGCCCGATTGAAACGTTAGCGAGCGTTTCTTATATTAGATAAGCATTGCAACAAATTAGATAAGCCGTAGAACAAATTAAAATTCTATTGAAGAGGAATAAGAATACGTCTTTGTCTATATTATTTAGGAATCTTTACTTACCAATTCGTTGTCTGTAGAAAAAGACCCCTTTAAAGCCTCCATATTCTGCCGTGTCGTCTGATTTGAATCTCAAATGAAGAAATCGTCCAGAAGAAAATATTTTATCTTTTGGAAACTCCATTCCACAGAGTCGGTCAAGCTTATGTCTGTGGCCCCCGAGGCCATCGTAAAAATCCAAATAATCATGTTCGCAATTAGCGTCGGGCTCCACTTGAAATCTTTCTCGGAAATCGACCTCTATTCTGTGATTTGAAGGAGCTGTAACATAAATTTAGATGTAATTTATTTGAAATGAATTAAACATTATCGAAATTAATGGTAAAACACCAGATGATATTTTTAAATAGCAGCTCGTAGCGAATCCAAACAGAAAGTAACCGAAGAATGAAAGTAAATACGGGGTTGAAATTTAATAATGATCACAATGATATAGAATAGCACAGGAAAGCTGTAACACAGGCTGAGAATTCCTTTTACATTCCGCAATATACTCCTCAGTATTGTCCATAACCTTTTTCAATCATTGTGATAGCTTCATAATTCCGTCAGCAGCCCCAGATCTGTTGATGTCATGGGTGGAGCAGTGAGCTGCACGTATTATTATGTATAGAGGCGATTGCTGAGCGGGATTAAAATTTCGGAATAAACTAAAGTCACAGGGGCTAAGACCTGGAGAGTAGGCTACGGAGAGTGGTATACCACTTCCTAGCCTCACATTGCGAGCAGTTCACAGACAACACCACCAACATGACAACGGGCATTGTAATGGAGTGATGAGAAAAGTGACGCCGTTTCCTCCGCAACGCTTCACGAAGATTGTGTTACAAAAATGGAAATAGTATTCAGATTTTCCAGTTTCTCCGTTGGCTACTTCGTAAGGATCGATCACACTATTGCTGTCGTATACAACAACTTGAATGTACGATAATATATCATCAGCTCTACAGGCCTGTATAAATCCCTGGTTACAATCCTTTGCCGTACGTCCCCTTAAAATTGCAATTTAAAGCCAGGAACCCTGCTCCAATTTGGAAAACATATTTCTCGACCGTCTTTCTGTTATGCACAGAATGTGCACACGCAGAGCGTGGAAAGGTGATGCTCATTATAGGATGAGATGGGAAGGTATAGTTTTGCATGTGCCAATACTGTTAGGATAGCATATATCACCATTTCCCTCCAGCACTGAGGTGATCACTATTAAATTTTACGCCCTCGTGTACGAGGGTCATTTCAAAATAAGTGATTATTTTGTGATGTGCTCCGTATTTGTCACTGATAACGGAATCATTGCGCCTACTGTCTTCATATACAATAGTGCTCTCTAAAATAACGATTTTCATGATAGGAGCAGATTGCGTTTATAAAAATTTAATTTGTATACTTGAAAGTGTCACGCAGGACTTAAGGCAGCAAACAACTCTTCACTGAAGTCCTAAAATTGCACTGACATCACATTACGAGGATTCATCTGGCATATTACGAATAGAAAAGGAAGGCACCCTTCTCGAAGAATGGGATTAAAAGAGATTTGTGTATGAAGTCACGTTCCCGAGTGGAAATCTCAGTTGGCAGAGTGACGCCATACGAATGGCTGAAAATACAAATAGACCAAGTTCACTTTCAAAAAACTGTGGATAAACACCAAATGTGGACCAACACCAAATTTTAGGGCAACAAAAATTATATTTTCGAGACACAATAACATGCATCCCTTTGTGTAAATCACGATTCCTTATTTTTTTTAAATAAAATTACACCTTAAACTCTAATTTACTATGAATGTTAAAAATGTGATTTGGTCTACTTGTATTTTCAGCCATCTGCATAGTTACAAGACATACAGGGTGATTTACATCGAATGTAAAATACTTAAAGGGGGTATTATAGAGGTTAAGATAAACACAAAACGTCCTATGAACATGGGTTCAAATATGAACGATAACTGAGATATGAACAGAGATAAAAATGCCGCCACCAAGATCAACAAGTTAATAACTCAGGTTCTGTAAAGCCTAGATTAATGCAATTTGGGGGAATAACAAGGTACATAAGACTGTGTATACCGTTAAAATTTGATTGAATTCCAACGAGAAGTTTCCAAGTTACTCATTCAACATCATAATACGTGTTCACTTGTGAGTACTAACTAGCACTTGTCACAATTTTGACTGTGTAACTCGGAAACTTCTCGTTGGAATTCAATCAAATTTTAACGGTATACACAGTCTTATGTACCTTGTTATTCCCCCAAATTGCATTAATCTAGGCTTTACAGAACCTGAGTTACTAAATTGTTGATCTTGGTGGCGGCATTTTTATTTCTGTTCATATCTCAAGTTATCGTTCATATTTGAACCCATGTTCATAGGACGTTTTGTGTTTGTCTTAACCTCTATAATATCCCCTTTAAGTATTTTACATTCGATGTAAATCACCCTGTATAAAATCCGACAAACACATCTGCGACATCGAAGGGTTTCTCCCATTTTCAGCCCGCTTTGCCTTAAGTATTTACCGATAATATAGTTCGGTAATGAGTCTATGCGACTATGACATCTTGTTTCCAAAGATGAAAGATCAACTACGAGAACGTTGTTTCAAGACCAGCGCAGGCCAAAGGGATATCCCTCCGTGATATTATGAAAAACAATTCCGTGTGCCATAACAGAAATCACCAGAAATCTGGCACGTGATATAGACCTTGGAGACCATTATGAGACCATTATTAGACCTTGGTAGGTTCTTCCTTTATAATAAGGTACGTTATGTAATTTTACTTCTTTTAAGATGATCCAAGTAGATACAATTTTTTAAAAGTTGATATACAAATTTAGAAAACCTGAATAAAAATGGAATCTCTTGATCTTACGTTCGAATTGTGTTTTTTAATGCATATAATAAATTACCAATGTATACTTACCAATGAGTGTTAAATTGCAGTCAAGGTTGTTATAATAATTACTAGGATAATTCGGTGAGAAAAATTCTCCTCCTTTTTCAGTGAATATAATGCCTTTGGAAAAGTTATAACAATGGGGGTCACTGGGAGACGCCGCCAAGACTTCAGCTAAATTATCCCCAGCAACACCTGTAATGATAATATAATGAAATGGTTTTATATTTTTATAATAAATTCATAGGGCATCAAAAATAAGTAGGGGAGGGTTGCATAATTTCGGACGCGTCATAAGTTGGGACGAACCGATTTAAAATTTACTTAGAAAAACAATGTAAAAATTAAACTGACCTTTACAATTTATGGATGCTAGAATACTTGAGAGAGACGAGGTAGGAGACTTGTCCACAAGTGGAGTCTTCTACCTCGTCTCTCTCAAGGATTTAAATTTTTTTAAGCAGTTGTTGGTGCTACTTTTTGTTGGTTTTCAGTACTTCATTAACGGAGGCAGCTGTTGTGTTATCGAGAAGGCCGAAATTGCAGTCACACAAAAAAATCCCATAAGTTTTCTTCACTTCTAAGTAAAATGTGTCACCAGTTTCTCGAAAGATAAAAAGATCGAAAATCAGCCGTAAATGTCCTATTTTGATTGGTATATCAATTGGTTATTTTCATAGCAACTTGTGCTTCGTGCCGCCATTAGATTTTCTACGGTTGCTAGATGATTTTTGAAAGTTATCATTTTCTATGTCGGGACAGTTTCAATTTCCTAAGGTGGGACAGTAATTTCTCAAGGAACATCAAAGAGAGAAGAATTTAACAAAATTGTCACAAAATATGCTAATGTACTTGCCACAACAGAATTTTTTTTGTAATCTGCAAATGACCATCGGCATTATTCACTTGCGGGTTCCAGTGTATCCAGTGCAAAGAATGGGAAAATGAAACCTGCATAACCACGGATAAAGTCCATTTTACTTGGTTGGCATTTAGCAACTAAAAGCCAAAAATTGATGTTAAAATCAGCATAAGAAAAATTAAATGGCTTGTCTCATTTTCTACTGTCTTTATGTCCCTCTTAGAATCCTGTTTCCAAAAGATGGGACATTGTTATAATTATGAAAACCTATAAATAACTTACAATTAATTTGGTACTTGGTAGCCATAATTTTTCCTTTTTTAAAAGCTTCTGTTGATGATTCATTAATTACTGCCTTTTTTAATACTGTGTGGATCCCAAAAAAACTTCTTAAAAATGCCCCAACTTATGCAACTCTGTTTGAAACTATAAGCATAAATTTATTTAGTCATATCAATCTTCATGATGTTGCCTGAGTATTTAACAAATGCATACGAAATTTCATACAGTGTGTCTCAAACCATTAAGTTCAAAATTTTACAATGAATGACTGTAAAAATGGATATTTTGAGATTGGGAACCAATGATCGGAAATGCGTATTTCAGGCGCCACGAGATCTTGAATGAATGATACGTATCAGAAATGTTTTTTGTAAGCTGTTTTAATTAACAGAGCAAACAACAATTTTTAATTCATAAACAACTTACAGCTTAGAGCAACACCATAGCAGCAGCTTACATCTCAGAGCAAGTGTTCAAAGTGGCAACCACCGATATCAATTCATGCCCTAAAATAATGCATGAAATTTTACTGGACTCGTTCAGATATCCCTGTTGTCTCTTGTACAAAGAGACAGGCAGCTTGAACGCTGGTTAGCAGTGTCGCAGTAGATTCTACTGGAATTTCACATACCAATGACTTGATGTGTCCGCATAAAAAATCCAGAAGAATGAGATCCGACAATCGCGCTGGGCATGGGACAGGACCGTCTCCTCCAATCTAACCTCTAGGGAATCTGTTATTGAGGAGCTCGAGTACATCAACATCTAAGCGAAAGACCTTTTCATTTGTTAATGTTATTAATTCTATGCTGAAAGAGACAACATAACAATTCTGTGATACTAAAAGCTCGTAGGACCGATTATCCAGAACGTCGAAATGCACTTCAGATTGATGGTTTTGACAGAACAATCAATGGTTTAAGTCAATTCATGAAAACCAACTCATAGTGATAAAGTTCGTGTTTCGAACTTTGCATTTGGAAGAACTCAGTCCGATAATAATCATTCGGCGTGCTGTCGCGAAACCTGAACACGTCTATTGGAAGATCGAATTTCGTGACTCATCACTATAAACAACATCCGCATATGAAAGAAAAAACTCTTACCAAAAAAGAACAACCCATTTATGAAACGTCGGATGTTCTTTTGTGATAAAAGGTTGTTTCCTTCAAATAAAAGCAATTCCATATCACAGTTCCTTCTAATTTCTCAGTATAAAGAACAGCTATCCAGTAGTCTAAAGCCCAGGAACGAAGACAGGAGGCGCACTAATCCAATTGACACTTAGCATTAAGTATGTGATGTGCTGATTATGTACAGTTACTCTACCATAATAACCCAAAATCTGCTACTCTGAGGACAGTTATGATAACTGAGCATTTGATATTGTCGCGTGAGCGTTAGAGAATTCCTATCGAAAAGTCGATGCAAGTAGTCAGGAGGAGAAGCCAATCTCCCTGATAGAAAATTGAATACTCCGATCATCAGGAGTAAAGCGCAGCTCATCACTTTGTAAGGAGGAGGAAGGTTTAGAAAAAGAAGCTAACGCATGACTGTGCAGCCAAGCGAACCAGCCACCCCATCAGGAACGTTTACAATGGAACACAGCTCATCTAAACTAGAGCAAAGAACAACAGAAACATCTCATATAGCGATGAATATTTGTACATACTCTGTCAAAAGAGTTGATTGAGTTTAGGTTTGGCGGATCCCGAAGAACGCCTTATGCTTGTGATCACTGTAAAGTTTGGAATAGACTGTATGAAGGTATGGAGATCATTTTCATGGTATATTTTTCTTTTTATAGATTCTTGGGCTTCGCAGAATTCGCCAAGCGTTGTAGAAACTATACCGTCTGCAACCAGAAGCCTAGGGCTCTATTCTTGATGCTCTTGCGAAGAGGTGCCGTCAAGACAAAATAAAGAAGACGGCCCCGTAAAAATGAATTACCATATAGTCCAGACGCCATTTATCCTCGCTACGCCACTGTCTGCAACTTGCCTTAAGATTTTGGACAAATCTGCTCTGCGAACATTGTGACAACAGTTCTGTACCAGTAACACAATGCTTCTTGTCACAAAGCAAAGTGTGCGAAGGAATGGTTTGAAGAGACAGGGGCCATGAGGAACAAGTTTTACATAGTACGTTGTGTCCGAAAACGTGACCAACCGTATGTTCGCAGGCGTATTTGAGAGCGGAAAGCGGGATCCCCTGATCTCACTCCACTGGATTTCTTCTTGTGGGGATACATGAACTTCCTGGTATACGAGACACCTCGTTGCCAGAATCATGGAAGCGGCGACACCTGTCCGTGACACACCAGCACAATTTGAAGGGGTCCGTGTTCCATGCGTCGATGTTGTGAAGCATGCATTGACGTGGATGGACGGAATTTTGAACATTTTCTGTATCCATGATTCTTGAGTCTGTTTCTGGGTGTCTTCTTTTTGCGTTTCGACGACATTGACGTAACACCCCACGGTTTGATTTTCGGACACCACTTCCTCTAAATCTTAATAATAATAATAATATTATTATTAATAATAATAATTATTATTTATCTGTGAGTTCATCAAACTTTTTGATGGTTGGATAGGAGAAATTCTCGATCTGTGTGCCAGGTGCCCGTCTGCCATTGGGCTTTCAACCTTGACAATTTGGTTGTCTGTAAGACACCTTGTGACAGCATGCTGTACGGGTATCTGCGATAGCCCAATTGGTAGAGGCGTCGACCATGACAGTTTAGGTTCGCAGTTGACAGTTCGAATCCAGGTCGCAGAATTTTTCCTTCTATTTTTCAACAACTTTCTAAGTAAGACTTGTTCGTCATTGCATGACAGACCGGCACGTAAATTTTGTAAACAACCTTTTAGGCCACCCTGTATATTTTCGAGAAACCAAGGTTGCAGTGCAAAAATACACGGAAGCTTTTGTTCTCATAGCGATGGAAACGGTAGAGGAAGAATAGGAATTTTAATGGTTTTCTTCTCGGTGCTGGTCGTTTTTGCGGCATTCCTGAGCGTTTTTTGCTTTTTTGCTGGACCTCTCTGCTTCCATCTCTGATTTAGCTGCTCTGTTCCGTATGGAAACATATAGGCAATTCACGCTGGTAAATAGTAAGTTCACGTCCACGCATCATATCTGCTCTTCCCTCACGTCGCATATTTGTTTAATGCACCTATAATAATTACTAATATCAGAAAACATTTCATAAGTTGGATTTTCCATAGTAGTTTACTAGAGTAGTCTGTGCATGTCAAGTTTCATAAGAGCAACCTTCTATATGTGCTATTCTATCAGTTGAAGATGGATTAGCATTATCATTATTTATTACAGATAGAATAATATATCATGGATGCTATGAATATGAAGTGAGAAGACGTAATCAATATAAATTCGATTCGGAAATTGATGGATGAAACCCTCTTCATTATTGGGTCCGATTTATCGAGCATGCTAAATATATTTGATTTTGTTTATTTATTGTATTACCCACTTAACGGCGCGCGGATTTCAGAATTCAACTTGTGTAAATATTATTCCATCATTTTGCTATTATATGTTTGCTCCTTTTGGAGATACAACTACTATATAATTCAATTGGCTCCTATTGCCGAATGAGGCATATTCATTTCGCATAAATTTTAAAAGAACGTGTTTCGTTAAGCCTTTTAATAACATAATTTTGAGTAGCATCTTTATTTTGTTTTGAAAAAAATTTATATCATATTTTTAATTTGAACGGAATATATGTTGTCCTAAATTTATCTATCTAAGTTTGTCCATATTAGCTTATACACTGAAACCCCAATAAGTAAATAGATACCCTACATTTCAGGTTTATTCATGTTTTTCATAGATATAACTGTGAATGTGTAAGCATATTTTACAGTATTGTTTGTCGTAACATATACTCATCTTGAAGAAACATGGCCTCGAACGCCTGGTGCCAAAGAATTGAGTGATTTTCGACGAGGGCGAATTCTTGGACAATACAATGGTGGTGTCAGCCAAAGGAAAATCTCCCGCACACTTCGGATTCCACGGTTCACTATCAACAGGGTTACTACACAGTTCAAAACACTAAAAAAGAAAACTGTAGAGTCACGTGCAGGCCGGCCTGTACCAATAGCACGACAACTGAGGGCTGCAAAATGAATGGTTGAGAGAAATCCCCGTTGCAAGGCTTCAGACATGGCAGAACACGTGCAAGTGAATCATAACACGGTTGTTAGATATCTACACCAGCTAGGCTGTCTTAGTGAAAACTCTTTCTCATCGCACTCAGTATTTCAAAGAGGAAACACAACATGGCTTGGCAGGCACAACATGGCATCCAGAAACTATCACGGGCCAGTCAGTCACCCGAATCACATCGAACATGTCCGGAGTATGTCTGATCGTGCCGTGAGAAAACATTCACAGAAATCTTCTTCCGTGCAGAACTTTTCGAATGTATGCGTACCGAATGGATCAAAAATTCCGCAGGCCAAGATCATCCAACTCGTTGATTCCATGCCTGATCGGGTTAAAGCTCTGCAGAAAGCAAAACAAAGTTCTGAGGTG
This sequence comes from Rhysida immarginata, assembly GCA_023313115.1. NCBI lineage: Eukaryota > Metazoa > Arthropoda > Chilopoda > Scolopendromorpha > Scolopendridae > Rhysida > Rhysida immarginata. The sequence continues at coordinate 632,278 of JAHWFO010023621.1, forward strand.
CATTAATAAGAAATACGTGTAGCAAATAGATTTTGTGCAATATATAAATGACTGAACAGCAGGGTGTCTTTATACTTATTGGTTATCACTGTTACTGTGAATAATTATGAAAATGTTTGTTTTTGCAACCGGTGTTAAATGTCGGATGGATCCGAAACGTCCATATTTGACGAAATAATCTTATTAGAACTATTTTTAGTGAATATTTTGCTTTTGTTTTGTGTATGAATTCTCTACCAAGATTAGATTTTTTCAACTCAGATTATTTCATGTGAATTTGCAACAACTTTGGACTTCAGTCATACTTTGAATAACACTGAATCCGAAAGATGCCACAGAATTATCTTCATTCAAGTGGAATAATCTAAATGAATATGTCCAAATAAATCTTCATATGAATTTATTTTGTGAGAATTTTTATTATCAAATTTATCAATACCAACATTTTAAACAAAATTTTCCCAAATTGTAATGTCTTTTAAAATTATCTTATAGTTTACTACTGAACATAAATTTTTTTGAAAATTTTTACTTAATTAGATTATATTTTGTTTGAATTTTATACAAGTTAAATAAATGTTTGTAGAAATTTATACGAGGGGCGTTCATATTTGACCTGAACTTTATTTTTTGTAAATTTCATTGTTGAAAAAATCTAAACTTTCATCGTTGGGATGACAACTACCGCCTGTCATGCAAATGCAGCACTATTTTTTTTGTATTTAAAAAAATGGCGGCCAGCGGTGTGTCGACCAAAGTGGAACAACGAATAATCATCAAGTTTCTCCACTATGAAGGTGTGAAAGCATCTAAAATTCATCAGAGATTTCAAAGACAGTTCACCGAGCCATGTTTGTCTCGATCATCCGTTCTTTGCTTGGTGGCAAAACTTTGAATCCACTAGCAATGAACTTTCTAAGGCAAGGCCAGCAACTGCTGCCAATGATGGTATCATCGCACGAACAAATAATCTGATAAGGGGCAACAGGCGGATTTATGTCCGAGAATTCACTTCAATAGTAAACATCAACACTGGTCAGCACCGAGGGTCACAAAACCATTCGGGAGGAAATCTGTTCCATGCTGCTGCGGCGATTTGACAGGGAAGGTGACCACCGACGAGACATGGATTCATCACCATACTCCTGAAAGCAAGCGTGCGAGCATGAATCAGTGTGGCTACACACTGAATCACCACGACCCAGGAAATTCAAGATGACACCGTCGGCAACGAAACTGATGGCGACTGTATTCTGGGACATTAAGGGTATCATTCATATGGATTTTCTGGAAGAACGTCGAACCATAAATGCACCCTACTACTGTGACATTTTTAGGACGTCCCTGAAGCCGGCACTAAGGAAAAAGCGACCAGGAGTGTTTACCAGTGATGATTGTTTTTTGCAAGTCAATGCCAGACTACACACAGGCAAACTGACTATGGACACACTGACGGAACTCAAATGGGACATCATACCACATCCTCCATACAGCCCGGATCTCTCCCCTTGCGACTATCTCCTTTTTGGACCATTGAAAGAGTTCTTGGGAGGGCAGCGGTTCGGCTCCAATGAGGAAATGAAAAAAGCTGTCCTGACGTGGTTTTGACATCAGCGTGAAGATTTCTACAGAACCGGTATCCAGATACTTCCAGAACGCTGGAAAAAATGTGTAGAGGAGCAAAGAGAGTTCTTTGAGAAATAACTGATGCGTGTGTGTTTTTTTTTTTTGTAGTTTACTGATTTTATAAAAAATAAACTCTGGTCAATTTCGAACGCCCCTCGTACTTTTTAAACACCACAATATAAACTGGAGATAATTGTAAAATTTAAATAATTTATTAGGAGACTGGAAGGAAGAGTACACCGATTTGTCACCGGAATAGCGCTAGAGTCGCGCTTTGGTATTTGTTTGTTCCGTTTAGGTTTTAAATCATTTTGTTATTTAGATTTATTAAACAAAATGTGTATTTATTATTCAGATTATAATTTATGATAGTTTTAAAATTTGGACGGCGGTATAGATTTTAATAAATTTTTAGATCTTTAATTAAAAATAGTTTAAAATTTCAGATGATAATCAAGACCGTAAAAAAAATAATTGAACATACAAAATATTAATTTAAAATAATCTTGAACATGTAAGCACATTTATTAAGCTGAAAATAATTTTTTTTAACTCTGATGGAATTATAGTTAATTTTTTGGCGGTGGAATTTCAACAGAAAGTTATTAAAATAAATATCATAAATGTATAAAATATTTAATATTGCCTCGGTGGCGAGAACGTTAAGATGTTGCTCTCTCTATCTGGGGGTCGCGGGTTCTAATCCCGCTGAGGACGTGGGGATGTTTTTGTTTCTCCTTTGATTGACAAGCTTGGAAGATTAAGCAAACCTCAGTAGCCTGATCCTCTACTAGTTGAAATTTCAAATAAACCCAATGATTATTTAACATCCTAAAAAGTAAAAACAAAAAGATATAAAAGGGGAAAAAATAATCACCAAAAGCAAGCACTTATATTGCTCTGCAGATAATTTATTGTCCTTAAATTAAAAATGAACGAACGAATGTTGTCCATAAACACCAACATTAATGATATTATTGAAAAGAATCGACGGGAAAAACTTTGACGACCTGGATTCGAACAAGGAACCGATATGCTCTACTGATCGGGACATCGCGGACACGGTAGAGCAAGGTTGTTTCCAAACAGGAAGTGGGAAATACCAAAGCTTGATTACAACGCCAACTAGTGAATATAAACACTTAAATTAATTTCCTTCCAGCCTCCTATTGAATATAAATTTAAGTGGATATATCTGGTGCATTAAAAAAAATTCAGTTTTAACTATTTTCAGTTTAGTTTTTTAGGTTGATGTTAAAATTCTTTAAACTATTTTTAATAAATTGTTTGTATATAGCTCAACGTTATTTAAATATATATATTCAATTGTTTAAAAGTCGTCATTTTTTTTTTCCAGCACGCGATAGGCGGAAAATTTCTCGTTTTCGCCCATCTGCTTTAAATAAAATAATTTAAAATTTTAAATTCCATTCATATAAATGACTAATTGAAAAATGGAATTAAAAAAAAAAAACAGGCATTGAAGATCTAAATTAAATACAAATAAATTTCTGGAAACAACTTTTTTTAATCTAAAGTGACCTCAATAGCTCTGTAGACAGCAACAGAAAGCATGTCGTCTAGAAAAAAAATAAAAGGTGACCTTTACTGATTGCGTAAGATAAAGTATTTCATGGCTTGATTGCCTCTCAAATGCTCCTTTAAGTAATAATGGCATTTCTTCCCCATCTTGCGAATTCTCATTTTAAGAAAAGATTTCAAAAGTACTTAGGCTTATTGTTAAATCCTATTGTTTAATAATGTGTTGAAGCCGAGTCATATTTCAAAACGACAGATGGCGATTTAGTGGATCATTTCACCAAAATTGCTGTTTTCTTGAGCTGTGTACTTAGCATATAGATTGTGAATTTTCTTTATGTCTGTTTAAGCAATTAATCTTTGAAAGCTTTTATTTTTAAAAACAAAATACAAACGTATAAAAATGTGCATCACTGAAGGTGAATTGCCAATTTAGGGCGACTTCTTCGTTCCCCTTTCTTCGTCTCTCCATTTCATATTAAAAGTGGTACTTGGTGGAGATCGATAAAACATAGATCGACGAGCCACATTTCTGCTCTGATTTCTGGTTGTGGCAGGGGAAAGCCTTAATTGCACAGCTGTACGAAGGAACCCAACTTATTGCATTCATCCATAACCTAAGAGAATGACACTTTGTCGGTAAAACCCACATGTTCTGCTGGACCACTCCTACTATGAGCCATAAAGGGTTGAAATTTAATTATTGGGTTGGGGAACAAACAGCCGCATAAATAAAGGATCCCTAGAAACCCAGAGAAATCGAAACGGACAACGAAATAAGTGAGAGAAAAAAATTTCGACTTAGGTGATTCAAGTTAACGAAAATTAGTTTGTTCGCTAATTTAACATAGGATCGCCTGGCCATTAAGGTTTCATTACTCTTGGGCTTTTCTTGAACAAATGAGTCGATGAAACCTTCGCGTATACAAAAAAATCAGTAATGATATTGAGTAATTTTAAACAGTAATTCGGCTTTAAGTCACACTGTTTTATATATTTGAAAATTTCTTTGTCATGTAATAATGAATCTTGATGGTAATTGGAAAAAATTTTAAAATCCATGAACAAAAATTTACAATAGCTATTAAGAAGAAAAATATCTTCGAACTTTTTTAATTATTAATTCAAAATTTTATATATGTCTGTAAGTATATCCTACAATTTCTCGAGAACCATTTAAGCTTTTCAAATTCTATTTTCGATAGTCGATATAGTCTTATCGCACATAAATTAAATTGAAAATTATTCAAATTTTATTAATTTAAACATACGGATGAGAATGAAACAAGAGTATAGTGTTGCATTCGTTTTCGAATATTGACTACAAAGTTTATACAAATGTACGACAGTATTTTGCTTATTTATAACTCTGGTTTTTATTGCTCTTTTACATTTTATAGACGTATTCTCAGACTCTTACTTTTAAAAAATTCAACATTGCCCCTAACACATTTCTCATATTTGGCGGATATTGCTTCCCACGTGTTTTCTAGCCTTGAAAGGTTGCGGTGATTATCCTCTTTAAGTTGTCCAGGTCCGTCGGTCTTCGGCAATGCCCTTGATATGCCCCAGAGAAGGCAATCCGGCGGATCAGATCCGGGTATTTAGGAGGTCATGGTATGGATTCTCCTGATCCTCATTAATTGAAGTTAAACACTGCGCTCATAAGATGATGGGCTTTCAGAGAATAGGTCTATTCTGCACACATGTTTAAATTCCCTCTAAACAGCAAGAACATATTCAAATCGTGTATACTATATAAAATATTTCACTTTCTGTTACATAGTTACATCGCTGCTAGACGCCACCTAGGACAATTGCCACCGAGGACAATTGCCTCCTAGGACAATTGCCACCCAACAATAGGGATTATGTATGGATTTTTTTTAAAAAAAAGTAACAATTGTTTTATATAGAGTTGGACATGCTAAACATGAAAAACGTGGCCAAACATGCTACTAACTTCTAAATATTTATTAAATTTGATTTTAAAAACGCGGAATCCACTCCCTATTTGTAAACGATTTATTATTCCAAATTTGTGATTGGTTTTCCTCGACTTGAGAATCACATTCCATCGGATTCACATTTCATATCGTAGAACTTTTTTTTTACTTAACAGAAAAATTACTCCGACGGATTCAGGATGTAAAAAGGGCAATCTGATATTTGCCGTCTATCGACGTATTAATAGTTGCGGACTTTTAGCGACTTAATTAAGACTTAGTTTCGGCCGAAATTCGATGACTAAAGCTATTTCCTTGGCTTACATTCGCCTTGTTCACTAACAGCTTACAAATATATTTTAATATGCCTGTAAACTTAGAAATCCTGGCAGAAAATGCTTTTATTTTGAAGGAAAAATTAAAAAGTTTCTTATTTAGTGGTCATGCGGATTGACCATGTTGTTTTGTATTTATGCGTTATTACCGACTTCAAAAAAGTTCTCTGTTCGGCCCATGAAGTCGGTTCATTTTTTTTTAAAAAGTTCTTGCTATATCTACATTGCATTAAATGAAAAAACCTTACACTTGAAATATGTGATAATTTGCCGCACGAATATTGTAAGCATAATACTTAAAAGTGTATTGCGAATAATTTTTTTAAATATATTTAAAGAAAGAAATAAGAAAAAAAAAAGGTATTTTAAAACCGATGAATTTTATTTATTATTTTTATTAAGATTTAAAAATAAAATTTAATTTAAAGCGGATACTGAAATATATTTTTGTGTAGAGTACAGTCCCGAAAGTTTGTTTTATTTTAAATCAAAAAGTTTACTTTTGTTTTTCATATTGTACTTCATATTGTGTAAATTGAAAATTATGAAATTTTGAAAAAACTTTTCAGTTGTGAAATTGTAAATTTTAATGAATATAGTACAGTTAGGAAACTAACCATTGTTCAGTTAAGTGCTAGTAAAAACTGTTATTTATTATTATAGTCGAAATATTTTTTATTCCGACTCGTTATCTAATAGCTGAAGTTATAGCACAAATGAGTGTGTATAACTCAAATGGCAATTTTTCGAGATCTCTCGAATTAGTCCGTCTTCCTTCATGGAGTTAATTTATATGCTATAATTTTATGTAATTGAAAACGAGGAATGGAGTGTAATGAAGAATTCAGCACAAAATAAGCACATTTTGTCACTGCCCCCCCACCCCCCGGGGGTGTAATAAAGATTTTATTTTCTTTATTTATATTTACCTCAACATTTTCGTCACTAAATCTCTCTATTACCCTCTGCGTGAAAGAATTTTATTTTTCATATTTTGCATTGTAATTTGAAATTTCAAGTTTTCAGTTTAAAACTTCGTTAAAATCTAAAGTAAAACATTCTAATTAAATTAGAGCTCTTGTCTGAAGCATTTTGGGTGGCAGTTGTCCTAGGTGGCAATTATCCTCGGTGGCAATTGTTCTCGGTGGCGATTGCCCTAGGTGGCAGCTATCCGGGTGGCAGTTGTCCGGATGGCAATTGTCCGGATACCTGACAATGAACCTGGAGGAAATATCAGCGCTTGTTGCTGCACCAACCGGTTAAGCCGCGCGCAATGTCCACGGCATGAACTCTTTATAGCAACTTCAAACTTCTTTCTCAGCAGACGCAAGGATTACTAACACCACTGGATTGCCGTACACTGAACAGCTTAAGAGTCAAACATCTTAAACATAACTCATCCTAAAAGATGAAGTATCAATGATGGGCTGCAAAGATCTGTATAACATCGATAGTCGCCTTCAGCAAATATTCAACACCGACTTAGATTTTCGAGGAATCTCGACCAATGTTGTTGGCCCTATGCGGTAACTTCCTCCAGTGTTTGCAAGACGTGTTTTGAGAGCCCGTTCCCCGTTTATGTATGGGCAAAATTTCAATTTAACGAACTCCTCTATATCATGCGCCAAATAGGAGCGTTAGCATTTTGTAATGCATTAAATACGAGTAATATATCAGAGGGAGTCATGGATGACGAAGACATTGCGCTTTTGAAATCGCGAGAAATAACAGAAAATAATTAACCTCTGGCAGATGGAATTTTGTTATTCGGGACGAATGAAGACTGGGAAACTGATGGGTGTAATTACGTAGCCGTGGAATATAGAAAGTAATATTTTAACGCAAAATTTTACCATACAAAATATTCTAATGTAAATCAATACTTATGTCTAGGTAGGATCTCCGCGGCAGTAAAAGCAAAGTGGTTGGACTTTGCAAAAAGAATGGACCGACAACAAACGGATGGCTTACCATAAAAGACTATTCTGAAAGTTGAAGGAAGATATTTTGATACAACAAAGATCGACGCATCGATAGTTTGTTCAATAGGGCAACAGAAACTTGAAAGACATGACCGAATCATCATAAAGTATTCTTCCAGAATGTGAGGTCGTTAACAGCCCATTTACAAGACATTTTTGTTGATTAGTACTCAATGGTAAACTCATTACCGGCGTTTGTTGAACCAAAAATTCTTAAACTGACAACATTAAAATTCATGGCATTGTATTACGTCATCGAGGTGTATCAACAAGAAGAAACTCGGAAAAGATTGTTTATACCTAAAATAAGGGTATATTGAAAATGAAATTATTGCTAAACAATTTAAACACAGAAAATCTCATTTTGAAGTATTGAAATACGTAGTTAAAACTATGACTCCAGTGGTTACGTATAAGTCCCCCGGATATCCGATCACATTTTTTAAAGAAAGTTTGGAAGCGACATTAGTAGATTTGCAGTAAAGACGGTGATATAAATATTGTTGATGAAAATAGGAAAGAAAATTGCACAGCCTGGATTCGAACCAGGAACCTACTGCTTACCGTGCACACGCGCCAACCAATTGCGCCACTGCGGAGATGGAAACATTTATGCTATCTACATGTCTTTTGGGCTGGTTGGAGCAGAACCCAGTTCGCAGGCTGGGACTATCTTTCCTACTGGCATAATATTCATTGAAGAATAATAATTGAATGATCTTAAGAGGGTTTTTTTTTTCACGCCAAATCTCAAATGTTTAATTTATTGATGAAAATAGGAAAGAAAATAGGAAAAATTATGGTTATTTCATTTCTTAATGGTCTATTTAAATACTGCTTAACAATAATTATATGAGCCTTAATCCAGCCTAGTTTTGGAAATATCGTTTAAGTCGAATTTCTCATTAGTCGAACAATTTTCATGATCCCCTAACACTTCGACTTAAGCAGATTAAACTGTATCACTAAGTTGGCTTCCCGAGTTAGCAGCGTAAAAACTATTAATTTTTCGTATCTCGGGTTCTCATCAGGCCCATTATCAACATATAAGGTGTTTCTAAATAGATGGATAAAAAATACATAATGTGATTCCATGCAAAAATCTAAGCAAAATGTTTCTTATCGAAAACATCTAAAACTCAAACTTTTGGGTTTAAAAAACGCGTCGTTACGTCATTTATGAACTTTTTGTACCAGCAGTTCAAATCATTAAATCCAAAGTTCATTAATAGGAGAAAACGGTAACAACTGTTGATATTAAATGACGTTTTCCGCCAGTTTTTAGCAAAATTTGCGTGATGTTTAGATTAATTGTTTGAGTTTTGAACCTTTTGCATAAGGAAGTTCTCATCACGCAAAGGATCACAGTAGGTACTTATTGTCCTTCCATTTAGAGACACCCTTATTACAACAATAGGTTTACAGAATCTTTGTAAGAACAGCGACGATGGCATTTCGAAAATATTCTATATATGATCAGACGTAATTTTAAACTCTATTACCGATAAATAATAATGATTATAAACTGGAGATGCTCTCCAAGTATAGGTATTAATTTTTCGATTAAAAAATGGAAGCAAAAATTCTGCGACTTGGATTCGAACCAGGAACCTCGACTATCATGGCCGACGCCTCTACCAATTGGGCTATCGCAGACACCTGGACAGCCAAGGTGTCTTAAAGACAACCAAGTTGTCACGATTGGAAGCCCAATGGGAGACGGGAACCTGGCCCGCAGATCGAGAATTTCTCCACTCCAGAAAGTTGATGAACTCACAAGGCGATAGCCCAACTGGTAGAGGCGTCGGCCATGATAGTCGAGGTTCCTGGTTCGAATACAGGTCGCAGAATTTTTCCTTCTATTTTTCAATCTATTACCGATTTTTACAATGGTCGCTCTCCAGTAAGATATGTTTCTTGGTACCATCTATGACTCCTCCCCTCCCTCGCACACTTAGTCACGCTAAACTGTCCTCCCCTGAAATTGCGTACATAAATCATCCCTTCTATAAGGTATAAAGTATAGATTAGCCTTCTACATCATATTATTCATGGTGTTGGAAGTCCAATTTTCATCCTTTAGCGTCTAATTGTGAATGACAACAATATAGATCTCCACGGCTGGAATTCTCCTGAAACTAGGGATGAAAAAATGTACATTTTCATCTGATACAGAAAATAAAAAAATCTTTTATACATTTAGTCCTTCAAATTTCATTTAGAAAGCACGCATAAAAGATATAAAAAAATCATCACGTAAAATTTTGGTGCCATCAGTTAACTAGTTTGATTACAGTTGGTTTTGTTAGTCGGGATCAAGTAGGCTTTGCGATTTTTGAAATTGATAGAAATATTGAGCAAAGTGTTTCCTCAAATTTTGTATTGCCAACAAATATTTCTTGTGCCGAAGCGTTGGAAAATGGCAGATGTGTGGAAGAACATTTCTTGGATTTTGCACCAGATAATTTCTTGGATTTTGCATCAGTCGTTCATGAAGGCGCTGTACGCCAAATCTGGTGTTCCGCCTGTTCTTGCGTCTGAGGACCCTTACATCTTGGTGTTGCAGAGACTCTCCTCTACAGAGTGGAGAATGCTATGCAAATCAAATGCAATTGCAGATCGCATCGTTGATGTGGTGTGCGTGAGAGTTGGCAATACCACCCGTCAACTTTTATCACGCAGACCCTCACAGTTCACGTCAGTGGAATTTCGCCGTTGTTGTCCACGGCTTATATCAGGAATTTTATGTCGGATATGGGGGAAGTGCTTGGTATTTACCGTCCCGAGCACACAGATACTCCCCGATTCCAGAACGGCGACATATATTTCGATATGAGGCTGCACAAGGACATTCCAGATTCCCTTATTTACATGGAGGACTTGTCTTCGTGTACTATAAGGGGATGAGGCAGTGCTGTTGGTACTTTATTTAATTACCAATAGCGACTGTTGCATCACGGATTTCACTCTCTTACACGACTTCATCAGTGGAGAGTGGTCGAGTCTGCTGGATGTCTGTTCTGCGGCGCTGACGAGACTGTCAGCCATATTTTCTACGAGTGCCAGTTTGCGAAGTCGATCTGGGATCGTTTGAAGCAGCATTACGGGCTGGTGCATTTCTCGTATCAGTCTGTGCGCTTCTTCATTAACGATTCCACCGGCGAGGTATTGAAACCGGACCTAGCTATTGCGATCGCCTTCATTAATAAAGAACTTTGGCTGGCTCGTTGAAGTCGATCGCTAGGTCATCCTCCATCACTCTCCGTTGTATGGAGGAAAGTGGCCATTCAACTCCGATTTTTCCTTCTTCTAGAATGGTAACAGCTAGGTCCGTTTACGTTTAAGAAACGCTTTTCATCATCCAAATGTTTATGCGAGGTCATCGGAGGAGACCAGACTTTCCACCTCACCTTTGGCCTTTTGATACTTCGTCGATAGTGAACGGGCCCCGTTTTTGAGGCGTTTGAATAAGTTGCTAGGCACTTAAGCGGACTGCTAAGCACTTACAGCATGTGCGCCTAGACGCCTAGAAATTCAAGATTCATGTTTAGGCGTCTGCTGAGGCAACGCCATCTGCCTTAGCTTCAACAGCGAAGGAGGGCCAAATGCCGAGAATTGTTCAGAGCGCAACAGCACAGTCAGAGCAAACAGACGTCCGAGCAAGAGAAAATTGCAAAAGTGAGTCCGTTACTTGTTACAATTCTAATCGGGTCTCCTCGGCTGGGGCTCGCCCCGATAGACGGAACCAAGGAAGGTCCGCTCGCACGTCGCTTCGAAGAAACGAAGGTTCGCGACGAGGTTCCCACCACGAAAGACAGCCGATAAGCAGCCTCCTAGGACCAGGAAATCTTACGCCGCCAAAACGTGCGTTCCCGCCGTCAGGAGAGGGCTTTATCGGCCAGGGTTCCACATACGAACTTAAGTACCAGGCAAGCAAATCCACAGTGAACTATTACATTAAGAGCAATAATATTTGGAATAGCAGCTTTCAATACGCCGCGGAGCGATCGGAGGACGTACGCCCGGTGTCCCCAGACCCAGGAGAGGAGGATTCGGTAATCGAACTCATCGAATATCTGAGCTCCCAGCCGTCGCCGACCGAAGGAAAGTCACCTAGCCGTACTATCGAAATTCCGCTTGACGAAGCTTAGACGACAGCTTTCTTCCAAGGCACGGAACCTGAGGAACCAACGGGCAGGTGTTTACAAAGACGGTATCTGCTTTATCGTTACAGGACAGCTTACCTAATCACGACAGCCACATCGAACGGGAGTCGGAGGGCTCGACACCCACGCCAGATTCATCTTTGTTTTCTATCCAAGGGGAGCCCATCCGGGTCAACGAGGCGATTGGCGAGCTCGCAAGTGCGCTCTAGAGCACTAGATGTAGAGACAATCGACAATCGAACAGTGTAGTGTATCGGTATTCAAGTGGAACTTGAAGCATAGCTTCCATAATCTCACCCTTCATAATCATATTCCAAGGGAAATACACTGAGCTAGAAAAGAAGCCTGATGTACCCACAAGGGTCATCCAAAGTAAGAAAGAAAATTGCCTCCTCTTGGTGGAGGAAAATTTGATTGACGACTGTCTAGACTAGAAGCAGACCACTAGTATTAGATAAAACACGACCTATGAAGTCCAGTAATCTGGAAATAAGACATTATCAATGTCTTCAAAATTAATATCAAGTATATGCCTTGGATCACGATATCTCTTTCTATGCATAGGATGCTTTAAAATGCCCGAGACTAGCTCGTTGCTATGATTTTCTATATTGGGCAGCATGGATTCCATGAGCCCTTGAACGTATTTGCCAATATGAGTCATGTTGAAGTCATTATAAATGGAGGAATTGCGAACAATTCTCCGATCTTTTTGCGCAATAGTCCTAAGGGTAACGTTTTGGAACGTTTGCAGTTCTTTCCATCTAGTTTTACATATTGTGGCCCAGACGGGCATACCATAGGTCAAGATAGTCCGAACAATGACCTTATAGAGTAGGAGTTTATTATCAATGTTTAGAGCACTATTCCGGCCCAGCAGAGCAATCAAGCTAAACTTGGCTCTCCTGGCCTTATTCAACGCATAAGTTGCGTGGGGAGTCCAGGTAAGTTTAGAGTCAATAACAACACCAAGATATTTATAAGTTTCAACCCAGTCCAGTTTTTTGCCATATAGTGTTAGAGAATCTAATGATCTCTTTCTCTTCTTGGAGACAAACATCGCCTTGCATTTGTCTACATTCAGATTTAGCCTCCACTTGCTAAACCAGCTTTCACACTCCTTTAGAGCCTTCTGCAGCCGCGAGACTACTACGGCTGGTTGACGAGCACAGGTCAGTATAGCAGCGTCATCTGCGTAAAAAAAGAGCTTACATTTAGAAGGACTTGGAAAGTCTCGCATAAAATAATTGAATAATACTGGCCCCAGGACTGAACCCTGTGGGACACCAGCTTTTACTTCATACATAGGAGATAGACTATCTCCAACACTGGCCTGAAAAAACCGGTTGGAGAGAAACGAGTGTATCAGAGTAATTATGTCTTGAGGAAATCCATCCATAATCATTTTAAAAATAAGACCATCGTGCCAGACTTGGTCGAAGGCTTTGTGTACATCGAGAAAAACGACCCCACAGTACATAGAAATATTAAGGGGCTCATTGATATCCGCTGCGAGCCTCCATGTTTGGAGTTGGCAGGAATGGTTTGAGCGAAAGCCAAATTGTTCATCGCGGATGAGATCGTTGGCATCACAGTGCTCAATGAATCTCTTGAGAATGGTTTTTTCCAGGATTTTGGAAATTGATGGTAACAAGCTGATGGGCCTGTAGCTAACAGGATTTGCAGGATTTTGTCCTGGCTTAGGAATGCTTAAGACAACTGATTGCTTCCAAGCATCCGGGAAGTAAGTGTTCTTCCAGCAGTCGTTAATCACTTTTGCAATATCTTGAATTTTATTTGGAGGTAAATTTTTCAAAGCAGTGTTCTTAATAGAGTCTTTACCTGGAGCTTTTCTCGTTTTTAAATTTTTAATGATGCTTAGGACTTCATTTACATCAATGCTATGTTTTGGGAATTCATTGCCGTGAATATTATAGAAGCCAGTTATGCAGGATTTTACTTTCTCGGACATATCAAGTCCTATTTGCCGACCATCAGTAGGCGTGACAAACTGTTCTGAAAGTGAACTTGCAATAAGCTGCGCTTTATCATCATCATTAGTGATGAATTTGCCATTTTGGGCTAACAGAGGTGGGATATTAATGGCTTTCTTGTTTTGCAAGGCTCGAACCATGCACCACATAGAGTTATCGTGGGTCGACAGACTCTTAACTTTATCATTCCATCTGTCATTACGAAGTGCTTTTACCTCCTCGTGAACTCTTCTTGTGAGCCTATTATACTTGGTCTTAAGCCATGAATCACGAGTTCGGTACCACTGCCTTCTAACCTTATTCCTTTGCTCAATTAATTGTTTGATTTCTGGGGTGAGATCAAGGTGATCAGCTCGCTTCGACTCTAAGGGCGAAGCACTAGAGTCAATAGCTGCATTTATACGTTCAGTAAGCCTTTTCACATTGGTATCTATGTCGCTCGTACTATGTACGTTATTTAGTGGGTCGTCATCATTTTTGAGAATTTCTCTAAAAAATTTCCAGTCTTGTTTGAGCCTCAGTTCTTCTTTGAGGTCAACGTTATCAAAATTTAGTGCAACTGGTTTATGGTCTGAGGATAGATCATTGACAGTATAGATACTGAATGATTTGTAGAAGCCCTTCAACAACACAATATCAAGTACATCGCTTGAAGGAGAATGATCACAATAATATGTATCATCCACAGGGCCTACTGCAATAATATCAGATTGCCTTTGCACGTAGCCATACAAAAGGACACCGTTTTGGTTATGGCATCTTGAATTCCAGTGCGAGTGCTTAGCGTTCAGGTCTCCCGCCATAATAACGGGAATATTCCCGGAAAACAGCTCGTCAAGCTCATTGGTATCGAATTTATGCTTGGGCGCATTATAAAGAGCCACTAGTTTCACTTCTCCCAGTGTGGCATCAGTAATGATAGCAGAGGCAGCTTCCATTCCCATATAGTCTCGGGTTGGTTCCTCCCGATGATGAATGCCTTTCTTAATAATAATTGCTGACCCACCTGACGGGGACTTTACTGTAGTGGGAAGAATTCTGTCTTTACGATAGACACAGTAACCAGGTAGCCTGAAGTCGCGGTCTGGCCTTAAGTGTGTCTCACATAGAAATGCTATGTCTATATCCCATTGGGTTAGGAAGTTGTAAAACTCAATACGCCTCCGGGGGACCCCCCTGGCGTTCCATATTACGCAACGAAGTTTACCACGATTTGTAATAGAATAACATCGATCAGCCATACTGTCAGTGTTTATTCGTAAGTATTCCACTCATCAGTGGCATTTTCTTGCCCAGTTCGTTTAACAAATTGCATACACTGCCAATTTGTTTATACATTTCTTGAAAATCATTCACGTTAATGCTCTTATCTTGTTTGGAGACCATTGAGGCATAGGAAATCTCCGGGGACACTTTAGCACTTTGCACTCTCCTGACTTGCGGATATTTAGGACATTTTGTGTAACTGGAGGTGTGTTGTCCATTACATCGAATACATTTTGGGGGATCTTGTCCTTTTACATTTGGGCAGTCTTTTGACTGATGATCTTTAGCGCATTTGTTACAACGCGGGGATTCCGTGCAACCCATAGATACATGGCCAAATCGCAAACAATTATAGCATTGTAAAGGTTTCTTATTACCTCGAAACATTTCAACACTGACAGCTAAAGGCCCTATGCGGGTCACATTTTTAAGTGTCTTATTGTGTTCAGTGTTTGATAACAGAACCAGAATCATGGGCATATCAATTGATCCTTTGGCTTTTTTAAGCCTAATCACTTTCTCAGGGAAGTAGTTGGCCTTTTTCAGGTCTTCATTAAAATCGTTAAGGTCATAGGTCACGTCTACATTTCATATAACGTATTTGAGGACTTTTTCCGATTTAAGTTGATGATGCTGAATCTTTAGCACGTTATCAGCCTTAATGCCAGACACCAATTTACTATGAGTTTCCTCATCATGACACCTTATTTTGATCGTCTCTGCTCTGCCTGTGTGTACAGTAATTAGGTTAATCGCCACATGCTTTTGAATCTCGCCCAGGATTTGCTTGATTGGCTGACCGTGAGTACGTATTATGATTGGCGGAATATAGGAGCTGTTCTTGGTATTTGGCTTTTCAACATTTTTCGCTGTTCGGACTTGCTTTCTCGAAAAGCAACAGCGATTGTATCATTTATATCAACAACATCCTTAATGTTGTCAATTTTCAACCCTTTTTTAGCCTTTTTAGATTTTGCAGGTATCCATTTATCCGTATCATTGTATAGCCGTTTGCGATTTGTACTAATCGGGTCTTTGCCATCGTTATCGTTACTCCCTAAGCCGGAGGGGATAATTTCCATAGGCTGAGGATTCACACTCTCTGTTTCACAAGAGTCTCTTAGATAGTCAGAAGTTACACCAGTAGGCTGATTACCTTTCATTGACAGAGCAGAGAATTGATCTTTGAGGAACTGCTCTAACTTATTAAAGTTCTTGTTGGCTTCATTGCGTGCTGCAGATATTTCAGCATTCATATTAGCAATTTTATCGTGGATTTCAGTTATGTTCCCTTTTAGTGATTCGACTTTTCCTTGTAAAATATCATACTTAGTGCACATTTCTTGGCGCAAAACCTCTAGCTTATCCTTAATTATAACATCAAAAGCTTCGAATCTGTAATCTTTACAGGCATCTTTATATATCTCGCCATATGTATATTTACCGTCACTTGTTTTTTGGCTTGCAATGCCACTTAACGCTTTGCCTGAGTCTGGCATTGTGATAAAATTTAAAATAATAGTCAGTAAAGAATATTCAGACTGCTAGCCCTGAAAAGGGCTTTTCCAGAATAAGATCTGTAGAAAAAACAGCCTTAAAGAATAGGATATAAAAAAACCGCTGACCTTAAGAGAGTGTGCCTTCAATTACATTCCTTCTCCAATCTATACCATCTATGAGTAGCTCGAACCCGTGATGTGTGCTCTGCTCTCTGCTCTGCTCTGGTAGATGTAGAGAGTAGCGACATCCTTTTATACCGCCAATCCTCGTCTTTCATTGGTTCAAGGGCAGTCACGAGGCCCATGGCAGCCATTGTTGTGGCAAAAGTAATTACGCTCGCCGTTATTTCAGCTTATTTTGCCATGCAATCACTGCTGTACTTTAGTAGAATTCTGCCCCCTTACTGTATTCTGTACAGCACCATGCCCCTCCCCCCCTCGCTACATGCTCTGAATGCAATATGTATTCAGTGTCCGCGTAGTCCGCTCGCCAAATCGCCAATGGCGACAGTTCAACTAATCTGACGAATAAACAATCACATTTGGCGAACATACTTGGCTAATTCTATTTATATGGAAAATTTTTATTTTCAACCTCGAAAATGCGATTATCATGTCATTAATTTTTTTTTAATTTTAAATGCTTCATAATTTTTTTTTAAATTTTAAATTTGGCTAAACATATGAGATTCTGGCTTAAAGAAAATCTCTATGGCTAAACCATTGGCGATAAAAATTACAAGTACTGCGCGGCCACTGTGTATTCATCTATTTAAGTTCCATGCTCGTTTTTTATTTTAAGATTTTTTATGAATGCCGAGGTCTTACGAGATTTTATTAAATATAAAAATTTTCTGTCTAAAGAAAACGACGTTGAACCTGCATATTTATTAAGTGCGGAAGAAGAAGTAAAATAAATAAATAAATAATAATAATAATAATAATAATAATAATAATAATAATAATAATAA
>JAHWFO010023621.1:659449-677042 GCA_023313115.1 Rhysida immarginata
TTATTCTGGTTAGATGAGCTTTGTGAAAGCGCTGCTTTCGTCCCATCCTAACGAATGTACACTTCACTGTTCGATTGTCGATTGTCACTTACTTTGTAGATCTCCATTTGCCCCGATGATGAAGTTATTTCGAAACGCGTTGGCTGTATTAAATATCTACCGTTTTGCTATTCTTGGACCTTTTATTTTTTGAAAAGTTGTTTAGATGACTACATTATTCGTTGGTAGTATCGCATCGCATCAAATAGAACCTATTTTGAAGGCGACAAAATAATTTGGATGATTCAACCAATAATTTGTGTTTTATTGAACAGGAATAATTGCCTAAACTGTGGATACCGACGTATAAATAATGGAAAAAACGAAAACACTAATCCACATCAATTCTTTTTATTTCCTCAGATGCGCATTTCGGATCTCGTTTTTTCCATTATTTATTGACTAAAGCAGATTTTGTCCTGGTTCGCAACCATTCGTGCGCGGCTTTCTTTACGTCGTCATCTTTCTTGAAGTGTGGCTAATGAACACTTCTGACGCTATTTCGTCCTTTGTGATACGGCAATTGGCCGAATCAAATTGTACACGACTTCAATATTTTACCGAATCAGATGCGGTGTCATAGCTTCTTACATCAGGCCAATCTGTATGAAATCGACGCTTATTTTAATTTTTCATCCCAGTTGTAAACCAAAGCCTTACCAAATACAGCCTTCACCGTACAACTCTGATATCTGTCGATGATTTCTGTTGGATGTCTAACCATCCTACCATTTTCGAAGATCCCGGGTTCTCATTATAAGTCAGTGAAAAGCGTAGGTTAGACTCAAAAGCACTCACCACAGTATGGTGCGTTATTCAGACTGCTTCTTACTAATTTCATTTTATACGCTTTTTCTAACTATAGGGCCTAAACCAAATGTTATTGCTTTTGATACCCTTGAAATAAAATATGATTCTATATTTTTCTTATATTTCAAGTAAATTATCTTGGGATTAGTAATTTTATTTTGTTCATAAATGAACAGGATTTAACAAAAAAGAAAAGAAAAGAATTTGGTAATATTCTTGCTGTTAAGAAAAGAACCTTCGCTCTTCTTGCCCAGGGTTGCCTGGGTCCCTCATAGCTTAGCAACGCAAACCCTTTATCATTATCTGCGCCAGCTATCTTTTGAACCTCGTTTATTGAAAAGAAAAATTGGAAATGGAGATAAATGAGGAGGAAAAAGTTCAAAATGTAGAATCTAATTTTCAAACAAATTTAATCAGTAAAATTTTCTAATTTCCTCGCCGCCCCCCGGTTTCTCTTTCATGCCAGTAATATTTGTAAATTAAATATTAAAGTATGAATTTCAATATCGGAAGAAGAGATTTGAATGGTGAATTGATTAATTGAAAGGGGGAAAGTGCAGTGTAGATGGATTGCCTGTGCTGGACTGGTTAGATACACGAAAATAAATTCTCTCATTTGACCCTTTCGGTAACACTACCAACCCTGCAAGGCAGTATCAAATGGATTTGGAAATGTCGAGCTTGTTAATCTTCAGAAGAAAAGAAATGTATTTTATTGCCACAGGCAATCGACGCCTCAATGAGAACACGAAATCGACGAGGTTTTCGACGCCGCTCGAATTGTTCTCCAAGTGGAAACGGTGGTGTTCAAAGGCGATGTAAATTGTGTTTCCCTGTCAAATCCACCCTTGGTTGGCCATTGGTTGGGAGCCAGTGTACACTAGCCAGACTAAATTGACATCGGTGGCTCATTATGAACAAAGTTTCGGGCTACAACATTTACACGGGGGGATTTTCCGAAAGCAATGCGTGATTGTTGTTTAATGAGCAACAAAAGATTAAGGCTGTTCACAACCTCAAATGTTCATTAGAGAAGGATCCCCTATCCCTAAACACGCCTTATTGATTGCTCCCTTAATTCATTTTTACGTATGTCGATACTTGCGTGAAACTAGTTTTTTATTTTTAATTTGAATTTTGGGAATGTTAAAATTAGTTTCTATATAAAGAAGAATTTTGGATGCCCTGATCTAATTTACATAGAATCCCGCATTATCTACTTTAATTTCTACATCGAAAGCATGCATAGAGAATCAAAGCAACCCAAAAAACAACTTTTCATTTCCACCCAAAAAAAGTAATTCATTGAAAATTCTTCTATGTTAATAATAAAAATCATGCCCAGAGCGATTACAACTGCATTTTACATCAGAGATTGAAAAACAGAAGCGGGATATGCATGATCTGGGTTTCAGAATTACATATGGGATAAGCGGAATTCCATAGATAATTTTTAAATTTATTTTCTTCATTTTAGCATTTTATTTTATGCTTAAAATATTTATAATGTAATAAACAGACAGAATTTTAAACTGTTAAATTTTGAAACTGAACTGAAGCATTTATGATTCAGTGTCCGTATCTTTAAAACAGTTCTAAATTTTCCAAAGGGTTAATCTTCTTCAATAGCCATGCAGTCAAATATTCGATCTACAAATACTAGAATTACACAACGAAGAGATTTACCTTACCATCATTCTGCTTTTTTCCAATATGTGTATAATTAGATAAAATGCCATTCTTTGTTGTCATTTTAGTTGGCCCAGAGTCATTCATTCAAAAATAGAGCTATGTAGATTACACCCATTATCCCCTAAATAGTCATGGTTATATCGCTGGTCCAGCGAAAGTTGGAGTGGACGTGTCCAATTAAATTTCCAATTTCATTTGTTAGACACTGTTAATTTACTTTGCAAAAATATATAGCAATTGAAATCGGAAGTTTAACTGGACAGATTAGAGAAATTAGAAGTTGGTCAACTCCTTTGTTCTCGAGACTAAAAGCGTAATTTGGGAAAATGGTTTCGACATCTGTGTAGTCCATTGGCGGCAAAAATTAAGCTTACTGTTAGTTTTAATGGAGACTTTCGACAATTTATTTTTACATACTTTTATTTATTAATTGCATAATGATCTATTTTGCTGAGTATGAACACAATAAAGAAAGGTCTTGGAATAACAAAAGGTTGTGTTTAATAATGGAACCTAGGCGTTTCGAAGTAATTTCATCATCAAGATAGGGAACGACTACAACCAAGTCAGCCCCCACCACCGAATATATGGTTTATACCCACCAATCAGAAGAAAGGTGGATCTACCTGATTGGTGGGCTACGGGTAATCACAGGGTTTGAACAAAGAAAGTTAACAAATAAGGTAACAAGTACTTAGTATAGAATGCAAAAATCATATAGTGACTAGCTCTTATAACCATAATTAACGGCGTGGAGTCCGTTTTCTCTTGTTTCGCTAAAAGCTCGTTTGATTGCTCAGGGTCTTGTCGCTGTCGGTCTTTGCACATCTCCAGTGCCTAAAATGTCAATATTTTCCTGTAGTCACGTTCGAACTTCAAAATTGTCATAGTCTCTATATAGGACCGAACAGGTGCTTCTTCTTAATAAGGTGGTCCGCAAAGGCCGACTTTGCCATCTTCGTGGACCCACGCCCGACGGTGCTCACTTAAACGTTCCATGAAAGACCTCTTCGTCGATCCGACGTAAAAACTTCCATAAGTGGGGCAAGTGAGTTTGTAGAAGATTGGACCTGCATCTGAATTTTTACTGATGCGCAGTTCCAATTTAGAAGTATTATTTGAATTCCGAATTGAATTTCTCTTGAATTTACGGAGGGTCATTTCTCTTTAACTTAGCTGATTTTGAATACTCCTCCCCGGCATTGGGAGTCTATGTAAATCAGGTGGTGTATCAGTAGGCATTCCATAGATATTTCTTCCGGAAAGAAGCACGGAAAATTCACGGCATAACTAGAAAAATTAATGATTTTTGGAGAAGGTAGCTTTTCAATGCGGGACTTAGTGCCATACTTATCGTGCAACAGTGCAAGATGGAATGAAATTCGTTATCGAAGGCTAGTGTTGAACTCCATTCTGGATGACATACGTAATTCGAGCGTTCCCGACAAGTCACCCATGAAAAGCTACCTCGGAAAAGGCCCCACCACAACCGTTCACCTGACACAGTCAAAAAGATCATGAAGACGGAGCACAGGAAAACCCTGCATCAGAAGGCAAGAACATCTGCGTCAACAGTAAACCGCAAAATTAAATGCAACTTAGGCCTGACGAAGTTTCAAAAAGCCAGGGTCCATCGCTGAATTTTTGACACTATGCTTATATTTTTTTAAAATTCTTATTTTTTCCAATAACATGTTTTTTTTAAATGTGATCATGTTCATAAACATGATTAAGCAAAAAAAAAATCAGTTACGTTTCACATCGATTTACACTCTGAATGCCTCAGCAAATGAAAGAAAGCTCTGAATGTAAAAATGGCGTCTAGGATTCCTGTGTGAGAATTGAAGAATTATGAGCTACCGTGAATGTTCTACCTTCATTGAAAACAAATGGCTTGAAGGTTCATCCTTCATTTGGAAACGATTTTGGATGTTTTGCTCACAGCTGAAAGAATGATATCGGCGAGGAATCTATCAGCTAATGAGGCAAAGTGTCAAGGAATTCAAACGCCATCACGAATTCCGATGACACTGTCGTTCGGTTCCATACCCGCTACTTCTATGGTAGAGATCGGAGAGGGAACCGACGAAGGGCGCGTCACCAACGTCGTCAGATGCTGGAGCCCAATGAGAAACGAGAGAGGGAGTTTCAAGCCGATGACGTGAGAGACCGAGATCGAGGTCTTAATTATGGAAGAACGAGAGAAAAAGGTCGTCGGAAGCTCGATGGCAGCTCGAGGAATGGAAAACGAGTTAACGGCTGCTTACTGACAATCTCGAGAGCGAAGACATCATGCGTGCCGACGATAGAAACCGCCGCGGAGTTCTCGCCGAGAAACGAACCCGGTAAGCGGATGGTCGAGGAGAGCGAAGAACGCTTCGCGCTAACGAGTGTTCCCGAGTGCCGACGTGGCAGCGAAGACGACGAGAAAGATTCTCCTGGCTTCGTCGGGCCGCAGCTTGTACTTCCACGACAGACTTTAAGTTCTAAACTTATCTACCTGTAAGCGGAAAATTTATTATTGGAACTGGCGCAAGCCTAGCAAAATTAGCGTTCGCGGAGCTTCAATATTACGAGCTTCTCTATCGGTCTCATGCCCATGGATTGTGGCCGTTCGGACTTAATGCGTATTTGCAATACGACTTGGGCTTTACGCTTATAAAGGAACATTGACTTTAAAAGTTTAAATTTGCGAAGACTAATCTTTCATCCATTTACGCACACTGCTTTCCGCCCTTCTATTGTGGCGTTTAGTCGGGAGGTCGGAATTATAATATTTGCTTACTACTTCCCTGTGACTAATATATTTATTCTGCGTTTTCATAGTGTCCATTGAAGTGTTCGACTTAATTCACCTATTGGATAGATTTTACGCCTACCGACACGTGACTAATTAATCCTACTAACAGTGTCTGCTTACGTTGTGTGCCTTCGAATTTAACGACTGCAACGTTGTGAGTGACCGTGCAGGTTGTACGGTAGTTCTTCATGTGATTATTGAATATTAGGGCTTGATTGAGTTAACAGTGATTACACGAGTGCGGAATTCTTTGTGCATAAATTATTTTAAGTGGCTTTGTGATATATATATTTATGATTTAGCTACAATCTTCGGATGCCTTGTTCACATTTGACCGTTCGTGTTTGCAAGTGTGTTATCAATAATATAATTTAATCCACGAAGTGCTATTTCTATTTCATACGGTAACGAGTTCGTTACTGCTGTGTGTTTTGTGTTATAATCTTATAGCCAATTTAATTAAGCTATTCAGTTTTAAGGCTTTACTTACTTTAATTTTGAATTATTTTACCAATAAATATATTGATTTATACTCTCGCCTACTGTCAGAGTGTACCTTATTCCACTGCGCCTACTCGGCTATTCACTTAGTAAATTTACACATGACACAAAGCAATAGCTCTGATGTCCGAGGACGCGGGTTCGACCCCGGCTGAGGACGACGAGGATTTTTTCAGGGGGGAAATCCTGAGATCACGCACTTCCTTCGGAAGGGAAGTAAAGCCGTTGGTCCCGTGTAGTCGTTTGCCGGCTGCACGTTAAAGAACCCATGCGAGGCAAAACTTGCGGCCCCTATAACGCCGTCCTGAAATGACCATGGCAATTGAAAAGGACGTTAATACCAAACAAACCAAACCAAACCAAACCAAAGCAATAGATATCTTCAATCGCTGGATATTTAGTTATGTAGTTTTGATTTCACTTTCTGCTTTCGAAGTGAGCGTGCCTAACTACCTTTCAATTGATCCCCCGTTTGTTTCATTAAAAAAGAAATTTCTTTCATATTCAATCTTTATACAGTTGACTCGCGATAATCCGACATTTGACAGTCCGACACCATGCTCTGTAGTCCGACGCCGCGTCGGATGAAGTCACTACTACAGACGCGCACACACACAAGTTCTAAAATCAACCTTTGGTAATCCGACATTTTTGATAATCCGACACTCCCTCGGTCCCGTAACTGTCGGATTATCGCGAGTCAACTGTATATAAAAATTCAGGTTCAGGGTGCGTCTGTAAATGTTCTAAAAACTTTTGAACCACTTATCCGATTGAGTTCATATTAGCACCATATGTTCCTTAGGTTCAGAGTAAAGTTTACATGTCCCTAAAGTGGGGGCGGGGGGGTAAAAATAATATATCTTGGTTTGTTTGTTTGTTACTCAAGAGATGGCGCCAGGGAAATACCATCAAAATTTCATCATACAAAAAGAGCAAGCAACGCTGGGCATATCACCTAGTATTACTATAAAAATATTTATTTTCTTCTATGGATTCGTTAATTTCACTCATCTGGTTTGCTTTTCTCATTTATTACATGCAGACATTCTCCTACGAGAATTTTAGCAAAAGTCCACTTAATTAGCAGCTACGAACGGATGCCGGAAGTAGCAAATTTCCACTTCTAAACTACAATAGCAAAAGAGATTATTAGTCAAAAGAAGCAATCGCCAACGTATGTTTCATATTGTTCATGAGAGAATGACGTTTATGGTCATTCACAATACAATGGTTCAATGATTTTTCCACTCGTAGCAGTGAACAGACTTGTATTTATATGGTTCTTTGAGCACTCATCACGGCTTTTTGGATCTTCTTTAAGGTCGCATTTCGCTGTAACTTATAAAAGCTAAATGGCAACCTATTAAAAATTGAATTAGCGGTAAATGAAAATGATTTTAAACATGGAATATTTTAGAAAAATACTCCAAATACATATATAATGATAATTTTCAATTTTAGGATTCGAAAAAATAAACACTGATGATCGCTTAAGCAGCCCTATTCTCCTGGAAATATCTGAAATTAGATTTTCAATATGACACCTAAAAGACAAACCACTAGTAAAAGTTATCCCCAAATCAGAGTTGTAGGTAGTTTTCCAAGACAGTAGAAATGATTTGTTTCTGAAGATATGCAAAAAAAAACGACGCGATTTAACAGCCTCTGCACGTGGGATGATTGTTGGCGCCCGGAGCCATGGAGAGAGTATCAGCAAAACAGCTGTATTCGTTAAATGTTCAAGAGCAACTGTTGTTAAAGTGTTTAAAGATTGGACCGACAGCAGAAAAACTGGGCCTGAACGTGCGAGTTGTGGCCGTCAGCGACTAGTCAATGTTCGGCAATGGCAAGGCTGGTACAAGACAATAGAAGTACAACAGTGCATCAAATTACTGCAGATCTTGATCAGAGTTCCTCTCAAATGATCTCTGAACGCACTGTTCGACATATGGGATATGGAACCAGAAGGCCTGTTCGAACACCTTTGTTGTCTGCAGTTAATATGATAAAATTTCTCAAATACGCACAGGAACACAAGGATTGGACAGTAGCATTGGAAAAAAGGTATGCGATCCAATGCATCACGTTTCCAGTTGCACCATGCAGATGGCAGAGTAAAAAATCGGCGGAAACAGCATGAAAGCATGGACCCCACATGCATGAATACAACCCTTTGTCACGTGGTGAACTGAGACAAGAGACGGAAACCAAGGCAAAATAAAATGAAATAGAAGTAATTTTTATTTCACTATTTATTACAGTGGAAACGTGCAAAAAGCCAATAAATAGAAAATAACTGAAGAAATGTCCGGGGCTCTTTACTTCAGAGACGAACCGGACGGTGCATGAAGCAAAAGACTTAAATGATGAATAAGTTGATGTCACCAGTATCAGGCGGCTTTCCTGACTGTAGTATAAATCGGTAGGGATGCTGACCTTTAAAATTAGGAGTCGCACTGAAAGCACTTTAATTTGCAGCACTCTGCGTCGACTCACAGCACCACTTTACACTTATGCAAATCACCATCACACACTATAGATTCACCTCGGGCATAAATCACGATATACCTCGAACACTAAATATGCAGATACACAGGTGCTTTTCTTGTACCATGCACTCACTCTTATTTCATTCAAACGAATTAACACACACAAAACACGTTTATTTTCGTCGTAGAGAACACTCGTTAATATCGCTTAAGAAGACACTTATCAACGTATTCATATATTTGTCGGAGCACTGTAAACACTAATTTTCCATGAGATAAAATTACACTGGATGAGGCAATTAACTAACACACAACGAACACTCGGGCTTCTCGAACCCTAAACGAATCTGACGCACTTAAATGAAAAGTTCAAAGCACACCATTAACATTGAAAATAAAGAATCAATTTCGCATTGACTAATCTTCAGGGAACACAATACACATTTGAAGAATAATGGGCGCAACCAAATATATTAAAAGACTCCTCGCCCCCTGCTGCGACGGAGTTTGACGTCCGATGATTCTATCTTAATAATTTGGCTGAAGCACGGGTTCTGCAAAATATGAATTTGATCGGCTCAATAATATAGACCACTTATAAACAAAGATAATTAAGCAGTGATGGCTCCTCCCGAGCTTTATTGTGCCGAAAGAAAGACTGTCCGGAGTTCGTTGCCGTTCGAAAAATTTTTAAGCAAAGGTCACAATGAAAAGAAATAGTCAGGAAAATTTGCTCCGGAAATATTCCAACGTTTTACAATGGAAGAAGTGAATGCACCAGCATAATTCACCCTGTTCCTCCTATAGAGTATGCCTCAAAGGAGAAAGGAAAGATGCTGAGACACCAGCTCGCTTTCATAATGGACAAGTCCGTGTCGGGAAAAGAATTAGGCAGAAGACGCCGTATGACGATAGTCAAATTACAGAAAATCACCGTAATATGGGCTATCGAACTAACACCTACCTCACGGTAGAAGACTGCGGTTCTTTCTCGGTTTCTCTCGCCCAAGTCTATGTCGCTGGCTTCACGACGTTGAACACTCTCAGTCGGGCTAGTCACATTTACGTTCGACGGGAGGCAATAAGCAGAATAAAAGAGTTCGAATTCCTCCTCTACGTTAATGCTTGGCGTTGAGAAAATCTTGTAGGGCTGTCCTTCTTGCAGACATGAGACGAATTTTTCTGATACGTAGGAGGCGAAGAATACGAAGCGACTTCGTTTCTCACTCGCTCGTCTGTTCCGACCACGCCGGGGAAAATCCTATCGCCCGCCTTTACTTTTACGTTCTCTCGCTCTCCTTATCTTGGCGATAGACTCCTTCTGCTCCGCGGCTGCATAACGTTGATTTTCACCAGGGCTTTGCTTTTTGCCGGAACGAACATTCTTCCTTCGTCCTTTCCCGTTGTCCGCATACTTCTCCCCTTGTCCTCTCATGTTGTCCGTCTCTTTTTTCCTTTTCTCTCCCTCGTTCTTGCGTCGCTTTTCGTCTCTTGTCATGTGATCGCCTCGGATTGGCCACAAGAGAATTACGACTACTGCCCTCATCACGGAGGCTGGAGCACGTCACTATTCGTGAAGTGAAACATTTTCCATGTGGCAACCTTCAAGCTGGTGGGGACAGTGTATCCATGGTGTCAGATTCCTCGCATCACCTTTCAACATTTAATCGGCCAAGAAGAATCACCGCTGTATTGAAAGAATAAAGGTGGCCCAACGATGTACTGATGGGGTGATCATAATAATCTGGCCACTCAGTGTATAATAAAATATATCTATAGTCTTAATAGGAAGGGCTCTTGAGTTAATTTGATCACTGTTAATATTGGAAATGTCAATATCATTTTCGGCATTTGCGCTTGGTAATTCTGAAGTAAGAAGTAAAAATGTTCAAAACTTGCCTAATTCTGTTATGAGGAGAATCGAGATTGAAATATATGTCGCACTCACTGTCACTGAGTCCTTCTTATCCTTTTCACGGGAATCATAATAGCTTTCCAAGGAGATGTTTTCCTTTTCTGTCCCTTGCCGCTTGTCCGCCCTCCTCCTGCGATATTCAGCTGTTTTTCGCTACAGAGTAAACAATTTCAATGCATTTTACTTGCCAATGATCATTAGCAATATTTTACCCTTCAGTCATTTTAGAAATGTGTTTCCAAGTAGTAATAAATCTCTCTTCTGTTTAAGTTAAACTAGGAGAGTTCGACACATTATGTGCAAGTAGGCCTTTCATTCATTACACGGGATCACTGCATAACATTTAAGACGAATCACGTCCCTTGTGTGTTAAGGAGTACTTCTCCTGCTGATAAACGTGGAGGACGTCATGAAACCTGGTGCATACCAGAAAGTTGCAAAGACCAAATGAAGACACATATTATGAAGAAAAAAACTAGGCACATTCCTTCCGAGTGGCACATTACGCCAAGAGCGGCAAGAAAACTAGGTACTTAGCTTCAAACCTGAATGTTAAAACAATGTGGAAGATGTACCTACAGAAATATGAACCTAAGGCAATCCTATGTTTTCATACAAAAAAATTCAAGCCCCTAATAAACTATGAGCATTTTTTCCTCTACTATAAAGAGATTTTAACAAATTCTTTTGGACGTCGAAGAACAGACATCTGCGAAGAGTTAAAAACTCCAAATACAGTGTGAAAATATTGCTGCAGTGAGGGAGGATTTAAAGAAACAGCTTGAATTACATAAACGTAAAGCTAAAAGTTTTTACACTGAAATGAAAGAATGTGAAATCTTAGTCAAAAAGGGAGGAGAGGCGTATGGCGAGTCAGAGTGTGTGGTGTTTGATTATAGCAGAATATTCCCTTCCCATTCATGCCTATAACTGAGATGTTCTATGCAAGGAAGCGTTGGCTATATGTTAGAGGATTCCTTCATATGTCTGAAAAGCAAGCTTTCATGTTTCCGTACACAAAACGTACAGGAAGAAAAACGCCAAATGAAACTGTTTCTTTTTTGGATCATTTCATCAAACATTAAGTTGGCTCGAATGTGAAAAACCTGTATATTTTCACAGATGCATGTACAGCTCAAAACTGGAACAACACTGTTGTCAAATATCTAAATCATTTACATGGGAACTATACGAACATATATCTCACAAATTCCCACCAAATTGAAATATGTTACTCATCTAAAGCTACTATTGATGATTGCAAAATAAGAGAATGCTAAATTTTGTTTCTTTCAAAATAAACCGAGAAAACGAAACAACTGAGTACATATAGTCATATAAATACTCCATTGTTAAAGCGGTGTATGTGTATTATTGCGCTCTCGAATTCACTTCATCTGAAAGTAACGCTATTACTTACAAGGTATGCTTGCGCGCAAAAAAGTGCTCGTACAACTACTTGTATGCCCCTTGTTAGTGAAACGTGGACGTTTTAAATACATAAGACACGTTTATCTGACAAAAGGCTACTCTTATCTACCTTGCGACAGAGATTTTGCTCGCATAAAGTTAAAGAAGAGGAAGCAGGACACTGCGTACAAAATGGATCGGCATAATGGAGAAGAGTGCAAGTAATATACATATTGTTCACGTCGACCAATCCATGATTATGGATTGCAAAACCTTCTTTACAAAAGTATAAGTGCCACTGTCTAAACATGAAGAAAAGTGGAAAGTCACATCATATAAGATTATTCAGTATCGCAGCAATAATGTGACTGTTAGCACATCATCTAGGGGACTAGTGACACAGACATTTCAATTTAAAGAAAAGCGTGTTTCTAATTTGGCAGCTTTGAAGAAAACCTAAAACTGTGAAATTAGTTTCAAATTGCGAAAACAAGAGATATTTCCAAGTATATACTATTCATTGGTGCACAGCATCGGCCATACTTTGAGCGTCAACTTCATTTTGAAAATTCAGGCAATGATAACGATGCCTCAGAAAGTGAAGTCTGAGATTCAGACTACAATGTATTTACTGATTTGTAAATATAATCTTTGTGAATATAATTTCACCAAAATTAAAGTATGCAATTAAACAAAAGTTAGTAAAAGTAATATTAAAAAGAATTAAAATGATTTCCAAAACAGCACAAAACACCATTTTTTAATTTTTTTTACTCTGAAGCCGTTCATAGTTTTGATCCAATACTTTGCAAGACACAAACATCTTGTCATATCTCTACATAGCAAAAAATCAAAGTAATACGCTTTAGTACGTTTAAAGATATGCAAAAAAATTGTTTATCTCAAAAGTGGACTTGTGGTGTTTTGGAATTCATGCTTCAATTAGATTCATTACATCATGCAAAGCTAATTTAAAAGGGGCAAACTTTAAACAAAGAGCAAATTCCCTTGTGCCAACACTCATTCCGGTGTCCAGTCAAACGTCATTCTCTCCTGAATAATACGGAAACAAATACGGTGGCGATTTTCTTTCTTTGAATAATAACCTCCTTTGCTATTGTATTTTAGAAATGGGAACTTGCTACTTCCGGCGTCCATTCGTAGCTGTCCATCAAGTGGACTTTAGCCGGAATTCGCGTAAGGGAACGTCCACATATAATAATGCAGATAAACGTGTTTATATTTTTATCGTCTTTATACAATTTTAATGTTCCAACATTCGCGAAACTTTGCCCATTTGCCAAGTGAAGTCGGCTCTGGCCACCGTGTTTCACGCCAGGATTCCGCTCGAACGCTCCGCGTGAAATATTTATCACGCCCATGAAATACGGCAGCAAACACAGGGAATTCGGTCTCGGTCGAGAAATAACTTCGTGTGAGTTGAGCTTTAAGGAAAAGCCGTTTGAAACGTTTCCCAGCATCACTCATCGAATGGAAATGGTTAGAACTGTCGGTAATCCTCATGAATTTTATTAGTTTTTAATAACCAATATCCATTATTTAGACATACATTTAGAGTGTTGCAAATCGCTTTAGTCATTTTTAATTTCTATCATCATGATGATATTTATAAAATAATCTCTTTTCTGTCTAGAATTAGAACTTCTGGACATATCTTATTTAAGAATAACCTACTATTTTCTGATTGAATATATAAAAGGCAGATTTTTGATTTACCTTTTACGTAAAACACTGCCACTGGATTGATTATCCATGAACCGCAGAGACAGACCAGTACTGCGTAGACAAGATCTGAAAATTAAAAAGGAACATTTAAAAACTTAGCATTATTAATTTACAAAGAACAGTGTATAAAAACTTTCTAAAGTTAAACCATATTTTGCACTTGCAAAACGGATTACAGAAACAAATATTCCCGTAAAAATAAGTCGGAGATTTAATCTCAGTTCTATAATGGTTTTGTTAAAAAATAAATATGTCTTCGTCGAACGTTCCTTTGAATACTGATTCCGAATATGAATCCGAAATGTCTATTATGCACCATTTTTCAAAACTATCTGAGCCTATCTAAATATACAGGTTATTTATAAATGAAAGGGCCCAGATTATTTACAAATGATAGAGTTTTTTTTATCATCGTTGTGATAAAATCGCAGTGAGTTTTGCAGGATTGTGTTAAGAAGTCACGGAGGAGACTATCATTTTGAAAGATTAAGTCCACACGGTCGCTTTGTAGCTGTAGCATGAACTAATCTCAAGCATATGCTGTTTCCTGTCAGAGTTTCCCTAGCCAATAGAAGGGGAGGGCCATAATTTTTGAATTTTGAAATGGTGGGTACTCCATCTCTTGCATAATCAAATTTAATCACCACAATGCCAATTGACGGCTGCAAGAAATTAAGAAACCCGCTGCAAACATTTATAAACATCCTTGACGTGTTTTTCTTCCTAAATGGATCTCACAATAATTAATAGCAATCCAGAGTACTATATAAATACCATGTTATCTTTTTATAAAAGAAAACAAATGTCCACATTACTTTTTTCTATATCTAGGATGTTTCACCTAAAGTAAACCAATAGCTAATTTCTAAAATAAAAACCTGACAGGGTACTTTCAATGGAAGAATTATTTTACTTTTATGTGAGAGGTTTTTATGTGTATTCCATTTCCATTTTCGATGCCATTTTCGAATATAAAAGACAACTTTGAAATGTGCAATGGAATCACCTATCTTTAATGGTATTTTCAGATTAAGAAATATTTTATTCTTGGTGTTTTTTCAATTGATCCAACCGTTTAGGAGATGGAGGCAGTGAAAGTGCGGGGTATTTGGATTTAAAGAAAGGCAAAAAAGCAGAAATTGTTCATCAATTTAAACGAAACTGTAAAATTACTGTTAAAATGTTACGTTCAAATAAAAATATTGCTATCCGTTTTAAAATCCATTGTATTTAGGAGCACTTTTTTTTTTTGCCTTTTCACTACCTCTATATCTTTAATAATAAATTTTTAATCTTCTTCAAATTAAAATCGCTGGATCTACGAACAAGCTCCTGGTATACTGAAAATTCTTTAGCCGCTTAGTTAAAAATAGAAAGAAATTGTTCCTATCATTTCAAGGAAGGATAATTTTCATCTCCTATCATGTGATATCAAACTCAGGAAATAGGAGCTTCAGCTTGAGTTTCCCTGGCAACCTACTACAGTTTCACATGCTCCACCTGATGCTGTTTTCTCATTGAAGATCAGAGTCAATCAATAAGTTTAGAAAAACAACAGCTTAAAAGAAAAGCATGTTGTCAAGAAACAAAATAATTTGACGACATTACTGAAATTGTTGAATCAATTAAGAGAAGGAAAAATATTCTGTCAAGATCTCTTTAAATGAAGCGTGTGAATAGGATCCTTTAAATCCACAGGAAACTTCACTTGAAAAATCTTAATATTTGCTATTCTCAGTATTGAGTTTTATGTAAATGGATGTACCTTGATTGTTCATCTACTTGATGCGCTGTTTCCCCCCGTTTTACTGCAAACTGAAGATCTCAGAAAGAGAAGAGAAGTCAACCCAAAGTCAAGTTTTTGGTAGTTTTTCGTGCAAAAAATACTCCATATAGCTGTACTTAAATTATTATTAATTTATTGTTAAACTAGCTTTTGTGTGGTGGTCTTCGCCGGGCATTATATTAATGTCATTCACTGTTCTTTTTCAATAATAATAATAATAATAATAATAATAATAATAATAATAATAATAATAATAATGCATATCAGGTGATCATTAGACACATCTGTTCCCAACAGATCGAAGTCCAAAATGGGAGAGAATAAAAAAAAATTAAGGCTATTTAACTAAAGAGACGAATAGGATTATCATTACAAATATCTATCATAGAAAAGTTCCTGGTTTCTTTTGGAATTTGGAATGCGAAACCCTATGAATTTAAGAGTACGCGGAGCTCAAATTGTTCCATTAATAATTTTAATTAGATTGTTAAATAATGCTATGTTTATGATTTGATGAAGGTTAAAAAAATAAATGTGAGAGGAAGTTCTAGGGATGTTGTTAAAATTACGATTTATAAAAGAAACTAGCAATATTACCCGGCTTCGCACGGATGGAAAAGATGCGTTGAATAATTTTTTAACGATTTTTGTTATGTTAAAAATTGAAATATGATTAATAAAGTAAGAACGAAATGAAAGAAAATAAGAAACAGTCTAGAAAGCCTTCTCCAAACCTTTCATAATCATTTTAAATCAAAAATGATGATTTATGAACAATGAACTGGGAACAAAAGAAAATTAAATTATATGTACAAATGTAAATAATGAAAAAATATAAGATAAATGAATCAGCTACACAGGCAAGCTGGGCATAGATTGTAAATTAGTTGTGCATTCAAGTCCATTTCGGTAAACAACATTGTATGTCTTCCCCTGTGGCGCAAAATCACAGCTGGACACGTGGGAGCAAGCAAGCTTCCTGAAAATATATACCTGCGACCTCGAAAGTCTGGAAAAATGAAAAAACATTCTTCGTCTGGCATCGCCATCTATTGACATCCATTGAAAACAAAAGTCTAACTGATATGCCCGTCGGGCGTTGCTCGGGCTGTTTATTCCAATGACGTATATTAAAGTTAGATTCCGAATCCTATTGTTAACATCGCCACCAAAGTGAAGCCAATTGAAGCCATGACAGTTCTGGGCAGGAGTGAGCCGTGGTGTTGTTAGCTGTGTGGCTTCTTTGTTTTTGACGATTTTGGGCCCGAGGAATAATTAATTCAAAACCATTCCTCAAAGTTTCCGCGTACAACCGTACAAATAGACACGAAAAAGGATCAGGAATCACTTTCCACAACCATAAATCGAAAATACGTACTGAAAGATGATCGAAACGAAATTGAAAATGAAACCATGATCGAAAAATTGTTTATAAAATATTATAAAATAAATATACCCTCATGTTTAGCCATGTTTTGCTCAATTTCGGCCATGACGGTTCTTGAAGGCGGGCCTTCCCACTTCAAGTACGCTGGCAGGTTTCCGGGTCTATCTTTAATATACGTATGATGAAATTTTGCATTATTGATGCTGAAATTAAGCTATGGTCTCTTTAATCATTATATAATGATTTTGCTTCTATAAACGAAATTAGTTAATAAAATAATATTAATATGTCAAATTAAAGTTACAATAGTATATAACTAAATTTTAGCACGGTCTTTTAATCCCCTGGTCTGTGCGCAAATTCTATTGATATAGTCAGCAATTGGATTGCTGTATTTTTTCAAAGAACGATTTTAGTCCCCTCTGTTGCATGAATTAGCCTACATCTCAAACTTAACAATAAAATTTAACGATCGTACAACGTAACAATATTGTCAGCTCGCAGCCGACTATTACGTGTTCAGCAAAAAATACGTAACATCTGCTGACAGTTTCAACTTTTCGATAAGATAGTATCGCCATCTAGTGACATCACGGAATAACTAATACATGGAAACGAAACTCTAACTTAGTCTAATACTAGAGTGCCTATAAAAATACTAGCATGTGGCGCCGATCTCGGCTCTAGCGGATGGACTGAAGCGCAGTTGCTGAAAAGAGCGCATGCGTCGATCTCAGCTCAGGCTGTTTCATTTCCCTCCCTATTTAGTATATTTTTGCCTGCCTCGGATCCCTTCCGTGGAATTTAATTTCATTTATTTATTTTTTTAATTTTACTTTTTATTCTTTATTTTCACTTAAAATAAAAAATAAAGGAATAGATTATATTAATAGATTAATTGGAAATTATTTATAAATTATAACAGAAAATAGATATAAAGTAATCCATTAATATTTTAAAGTAAAATTTGTAAAATATACAGTTTAATTTTAACTATTTCAAATGCCGTTTCTAA
>JAHWFO010023621.1:677142-690065 GCA_023313115.1 Rhysida immarginata
AATATCAGTATAAATTAAGAATTTTATTACCATTTCATAAGGTTAAATAAAATATTACTGATGCAGACAAATTACAATTTCATTGTTTTCAAATAAAAAAATTTCCTACATACTGGTCAATATAATTTGTTATATTTAATAAACGAAAAAAAAAATTATACAAGAAACAATTTCAAGTTCAATATAAACTATTAAGAATTTCGTTATGATTTTTTCAGGTCAAACAAAATATTATTGATTAAAATTCCATTATTTTCAAAACTTTTTTGTACATACTGGTCAATTTAACAAAAAAAACAAAAAAAATTAAAATCTCCAAATTATATAAGAAATAATTTCAACATCAATATAAATTAAGAACATCATTGGGATTTCACAAGCTCAAACAAAATTATTATTGCTGATTACAATTTCATTATTTTCAAATAAAATTTTTTTTACTTACTATTCAATATAATTTTCAAACAAAAACAAATTGCTATGTAGCCTTTTCAATTTGAAAGTATACTCCTTCAAAGTTGAAATTATAATAATAAAATTCTGATTGTGATATATAATAAAAAAAAAACTAATAAATATTCCATTCACTTTTGAAATTACAAAAGTGTTTCAATAATGAATCCAATAGCTATGTATTTTAAATTTTAGCAGGGTATGCTATTTCAAATTGGAGTATATAATAATAAATTTGAAGTTAATATTCTAAATTGAAACAAACTGCTCGTTAAATAACCGAATTTTGTGAAATTCATGAGCAGAAAACTAATAAGAAAAAACTATGCTATAGTTGACTGCTGTATATAAATTTCAAATGTGTGTGAGCCTATTTCTCAAAAAATTCATAAATGTATATTGCAATTGCTATGAAGTATGCTCCTTCAAATTTGAAGATATAATAAAATCCGGACTGTGTAATATTTAAATCAAAGCTTGTATAAATAATACCCTCTTTTGAAATTACAAAAGAGTTTCAGCGATTAATGCAATAGTTATGTACCTTTTCAATTTGAAAAGATTCACTTTTGAAAAATAATAATCAAATTTTTTATATATAAATGACTGACTATATTGAATTTCAGGAGCAAAAGTATGAAAAACTTTATTATTCTTGGCTGGTGTATGTAAAGTTCAAATGCCTGTGATTATTATTCTTAAAGACCATGCATAACTATGAAATCTTTACAATTTTATAAATTACACCCTCTTTTGGAATTGCAAAAGAGTTTAATGATTAATACTTATGTACCTTTTCAATTTAAAAGGATTCACTTTTGAAAAATAATAAATCAAATTCTTTTAATATTTTCAATAATTACAGAAAGTTCATTAAATGACTCACTATATTGAATTTCAGGAGCAAAAATGATGAAAAAAACTTTTTTATTTTTGGCTGGTGTATATAAAGTTCAAATGACTGAGCATTTTCTCAAAGGACCATGCATTACTATGACACCTTTACAATTTTATAAATTACACGCTCTTTTGGAATTAAAAAAGAGTTTCAGTGATTAATGCAATACCTATGTAAGCTCTCAAATATGAAGGTATAATAAAATTCGGTCTGTGTAATATCTTAAATTAAAATTTAATATATATATTACACTCTTTTGAAATTACAAAAGGGTTTCAATAATTATTGTAATATTATTGTAATTGTTATATACCTTTCCATTAATTTTCAATTATTCTGTGAAAAATTTATTTTGAAAAGAATTCCACTATTCTTCAAGAAAACAATTTTAAATTATATATCTAGTTTGAAATATTTATGATAATTCGATAAAATTGATTAAAAAATTAAATAAAAATTGCAGCTTCATTTGGGAGTTATGTCGTGCTTTCTACTTTTACTTTGGGGATTTTGTACTTGGGGTTTATTCACTGGTTGCATTTGTACTTGCGGGAAACGCTCACATACATTTGAAATGTCAAAAGAGCTTCAATCACGGAATAAATAAATAAATAAATAAATAATAACAATAATAATAATAATAATAATAATAATAATAATAATAATAATAATAATGTATTAGTTATTCCGTGTTTCAATGACGGATGCAATAGCTATCCACCTTTTCAATTTGGCAATACATTCTATACTTATGAAACTAAAATAATGCCATTCTGTTTGTGTAATACTTTAATCTAAAACAAATTGCTTATTGAATTATTGAATCTTTATAATCACCTTTTAGTTAATCATGGCAATAATACGTTAACTAGAAGTCGAGGTATTTTTTTAAAAAGTTGCATCTTGGACGAAGCTCACACGTTACTTTATTTCTTACTTTCGCTTTAAAAATTTCATAAAGTATCATTTAGTTAATATTGACACTATTCGAATGCATAGTTTTCTATAATGTGAACAATTATTGCCGAACTTTGATTTCCTGAAGGTATGAAGTCCCTTACAGAGCAACGTATGAAGTCCGAACTTTGATTATCCTCCATCTTTTTTACTCCTTGAGAAAAACAATTCTTAAAAAAATAATAAACAATCAGTGGTAAAACGCTTCTTTCAACGGACGAAAGAGTTTCAGTCCATCCGCTAGGGGTTTGCGATTTTGCGCCACTCAACGGTGTATCACTGAAACTAGGGAAGTTTCGCTTCCATGTATTAGTTATTCCGTGGTGACATCCTTGAAAAATTCAAGTTTTCGAAAAATAAGAGTAGCTTAAAAAATTGATGTAAATACGATATAAAAAGTACCCTACCTAAAGAACACTGACACTACGTACATGGAAAATTTCGTGGAGATTCGTTGAGTATTTTCTGAGTTGTAAAAGGACAAACGGTCCAACGGATTTTGATTTGTAGAAATTGACATATTGTAGCGTGCTAGAAATTGAAGTTTCAATTTCCGACACGCCCAGCCATTATTCAAAGGAAGTGATTCCTCCTCTAAACAATTAATCCCTTCCCCCTCTAAGTTAGGACCACTCCAGAACCACTAGGAAACAAAGACCCCTGAAATTGTTAAAAAAAATCCCTTTAGAATTAATTAAGGGTAGAATAAGTTTAATTTTATTTAGTTAAAATTCAAAAACGACTTATAGTGGAAAAAGTATTTTTAAGTGAATAGTTAACAACCCCTAAATTCCCTGAAGGGGAATTACGCAGAAATAAAACCCTACTAAAATTTAACCCCTGCAGTAAATATTTAAAAATAATGAGAGAGAGAACTAACAAGTTCCAAATAAATATTTCTTTTATTACAATAAAAGTAATGCCAAGAATGAAATTCCTTCCCAAACGGTAAAGTAATAACAAATTCACCGATCTAAGAGAATAATCGTATCGAAGACAATCGGATAATGAGACGAACAAATCGGGTCGACGAAACGGCATAAGGCGAACAATACAGTGTGTTCGTGTAATCATCTCAGTTTCATCACAGCCGTCATCCAGGTGAGGGTGAATCCAAGTGATACCGTTCATGACGCAGTCCGAAACTCAATAGATCCTAAAACGTCTTGAGATCGGTTTCGGTGGCTCAGCAGGTTGCGTGATCGCCTCTGAAGCCCGAGTACGCGGGTTCGATTCCGGCCGAGGACGACGAGGATTTTTCAGGGGGAAATCCTGAGATCACGCACTTCCTTCGGAAGGGAAGTAAAGCCGTTGGTCCCGTGTAGTCGTTTGCCGGCTGCACGTTAAAGAACCCTTGCGAGGCAAAATTTGCGGCCCCTATAACGCCGTCCTGAAAAGACCATAGCAGTTGAAAAGGACGTTAATACCAAACAAACCAAACCAAACCAAAATGTCTTGAGAAAAGCTAGCCGATCGGGAAGCAGGGCATTACATATATATATTTGGAAGTAAAAAAAAAATCTAATTTGAAAAGAAAAGATAATGAAAAGTTGAGAATAAAAAAAAATATGTAAATGAATTAAATAAAAGCAAGGAAAAATATTAACTAAACTGAATACCAGGGACCTCTGAAGTGACGAAAAGGGAAAAAGGAGATCACAACGACACACTTAAGGTAAAACAAACTGACAATAGGATATACAAGCAGCATTTGACAGGGGCAAAGGGCGAGTCGGGGTTAGGTTGCTGGGCTTGATACAACGGATAAGTTCGAAGCACAGGCTCACACACAGCAAGGACGAAAACGAACACTCAGACAGAAAGGAGGTCCTGAAAAAAAGAATTAACGAAAAAACAGTGGTAAATAAAAAACTATAACAGTAATTGCAATAAAAGGAACATCAAATTCCCATAGTAATACAGAAAAATAATGAAAGAAAAAGATTTTTAAAATCAGTGTCCCATAAGGTTAAGTTTAACGTTCCAATTCGTGACAAGTAACTGTCAACATCTCATCTATAGGCTTGGTGAGTCGGAATCGGACTACGCATGAAGTTGTTGAATTTCACGATGGATGAGTTTTATTCTTCAAGAAAGCCAACTTGCGACTGCAGCGTGCGGGTCCGTGAACACGCATGTGGAACGGCGTAGCTCAAATCTTGTTCTGTTGAAAAGAAACTGAAGAAATAGTTAACATGAACGAAGTGGACATTGGTTTAACCGTCAGCCGTTAATCCGAATATCCAGAGAATCCCATGACAATGCACCAACGGAAATGCCGACAAATAACGACAACTGACGATAGCGAGTTTCCATGCAATAGATTGTTCACTAAGGCCTTAATTCTATTTCCTTAGAGTGGGGAAAATAACCAACCTGTTACGTGCAGATCCAAGGCAAACAGAGCGAAGTTCCATAACGACATTTCGGCTGTGGAATGAGGAGAAAACCCGGCTCAATAACCGAAACCATGGAACATCAATATCTCTGAAGACAAACTTAAGCTGGAGGCCCGTCAAATTGGGTAAGGCAAACGGAACTTCTCATCACGGAGTAGTCTTCTAAGCTGTCCAATTGGGAGGAGTATGTAGACTCGGAGCTAAATCCAATAATTTAGTGGACTTCATCATCTAGATGGTAAATTCCATTACAAGTTCTTTTGGCTATGTAGCTATCTACATCGAGAAATTCCGATTATGGACAAATGTGGATTGCCAGGTTCTATCTATAGGACCGGCTTGTTGTGCTGTCGTCCCATCCGAGGCTGACGACCGCTTCCTTGCTTTCCAAATTCTTTTTCAAAACGATTTTTACAAAAAAATCCAAAAAGACACGAGCCACGTAGACTCGCGCTCCAAGAAAATTAAGAAACGGGCGACGCTCTAAAAGAAAAACCTCCCATAACAAAGGGGATTTAACTTAACAATTGCGGAAAGTAAGTATAATCTTCCTCGAAAGAAGGATACCAGAGGGGAGGGGAGACCGACTCCATATAAACCCGGAAAAGTAATTTCCTAAATAACGCAACACGAACGCGTCATGTGAACCCTTTAATATTATTATTAGGAAGGGGGAACACAGTAACCTCCCATGAACTAAGAAGTACGTGAAGTTTTCTACGACGAAGACAATTGCTTTACTTAGTAAATGACCCAACGGTCGAATTTAAAGGCATAAGAAACATAGGAATGTCGATTCGTACCCTCTAGAGGCCCAACCCAAACACTGGAGCGAGAGCCGTCAGCGTCAATGCGACCAAATCATGAAGGAAAACGAGATACATAAGTATGAACGATTCGATGTCAGTCGTAAAAAAAAATTCCTCATCTTGACGTTGAATTTGGTTATCATTTATTCTGTAATTATATTCAAAATTTGTCACTTTACGAGAATAAGTTACATAAGATTTAACGAGATATAACAACAACCCGTTTTTCGCCGACCAAGAAGGAATACCATCTATGGCTAGCGATAATTTCCGACAATCTTCCCATAGCTTGCTTAATTCACCTGTGATAAAATATATCCGCCATAAATAAGTTGAAAAGGACAGGGCCGAGAGGAGAACCCTGAGGGACTCCACTACGTATTGTACCTTTTAAGTAGTGGACTCCACTACTTATTTTAACCGTTCTATTCATAATTGTAAAAGTTCAGCCAAGCAATAGGGAAGCGAACCATTTAATTAGATTATTCGCCAAACCAACTGAATTGATTTTCTGCAATAATAGACGAAGGTTGACAAAAGCCTTGCTGAATTCCAGAAAAATAACATCTACTTGGTTACGTTGTTCCATTTGATTTACTAAATAATGCATCAAACAAACCAAATTGGTAATCGTCGATCTGTTTTTCCTAAAGCATGCTGTTCATCCTGTAAGTATGGATCTATAAAGGCTGCTAAATAACTAGAACATAAGATTCTAACATTTTTGTAGGGTAAGCTAAGACAGTTATAGGTCTAAGATCTTTAGGTAAATGGTGGCGTTAATGGGAATTATTATAAACTAATTTCCATTCGGCGGGATAAACCCCAGATTGAAGTGATAAAGTAAATAATTTTTGTATGGAATGTAAGATTGCTGGTAAGCACCCCTTAAAAATATAATAATAATAATAATTCAATTCAATTCAATAATCAATTTATTCCAATTAAAGAATGGGAAAACGAGGTTGGGACAGCCAATAGGCCAACGAACACCCTGTAAAGAAAAAACATAAAACAATACAAAAGTCACAAATCACAAATTAAGAAAGTGACATAAAAGACGTTATACAATTTTTAAAAAAGCCCTCATGATAAGAAAATAAAATTGGTCGAAAGGTACGACCTCGTCTACTATAATCAAAATAACAACAATATAAAACGTCAGGACAATCAATCTTTCCAGAGGGTAACTTACTTGTTAGTAACAAAATTAAAAAACTCTATTTGAAAAATAGTCATAGTTCTGAAACTTAATTATTATTATTATCATCATTTTTTATTCATCAGGTGGCGCATAGGTTAACATCGTGGTTTTTGTGCTCCAGCCATTAATTGGAAAATTAGATAAGAGCAAGCAGGGAGTTTCTGGTAAATGCCATGTTTGTTTAGAAAATGTGAGTGGCCGTCAACCGAGACTTGTATGTAAGAGAGAATGTCGAAAGTCTTTTCATGCTTCTTGTGCTGGAGTCGACAGAGACGATCTCGCGAAGCTTAAATCAACTTGGTCGTGTAAGGTATGTAGCGATTCACAGCCAGCAGCTAGTTTCATAATTGATGATGGTAGCGACTTAACAGATGACTCCTACTATGATGGACAAAAAGATGACACGACAAAGGCAAGTAAAATTAGTTCCAATTTGAATTCGGACTTTTCTTCACTGATTTTGGCTCTTACCAAGCTGATAACGTCAGTTAACCAGCTCGTACAAACTAATAGTAAAATAATGGAAGATAATAAAATTTTACATAGGAAGAATGATAGAATCTCTGATTTAATTTTATTAAGATCTTCAGACGAAAGCTCGGCTGTGGAGAATAATAATAAATTGTTTTCTGAAGTTATTTCGGGAAAGGTGAAAAATTATTCCCTTGAAGAGCAAGTAACTCTCGATCTCCAGGAAAAGTTACTCGATCCACCAGGAAAGATTAAAGCCTCAAATCAATTTCCGAAGAAACAAAAGAAGGTTATTTTTGGTGAATTGCAGAACCCTGATCTAAAAATTTAATCTGTTGAAATTCCTCATAAGAAGAAAACTAAAAATATTTTACTTCCTTGACGAAACTTCTTCTTCGAAAGAAGAAAAGGGATATACGAAATAGCATGTGGGAAATGTTCCAAGGTCTACCGAGGGGCAACCTGCAGGAATATCCTCAAAAGATTTAAGGAACACACAGCCCATGCCAGATACGGACGCCCAGAAAAATCAGCTGTGGCTAAGCACATGCTGGATACAGGACACGATATTTTACTGAAGGACTGCAGACTAGTTAGACACGTGAGAAACAGGAACGCACTCGATGCTTTTGAAACACTGGAAATCGCCAGGAAGAACCCAGACTCACTACTGAATGGAGACACGGGCCCCATAGGGGATTCAACGTTAATTAAATCATTGAAGCTGTCTAATTGTTGATTTTGGTTTTGTATAATGTGTGAGGTTTTGTCCTTTTTTATGATTTTTTGTTTTGTATAGATTTTATTATCGCTTTTTGTATCTTGTATTATTGGCGGCCTGGGTATTTCTCCTAGGTCCGCGCTTTTGTAAGAAGAGGTTCCCTCGTTCTTCATTGGCTGTCCTTTTTGCGAGGTAGCAGTGAGAGGAGGATCGGTAACCTGTTCCCTATAAATATATGTTTTGCGATTTGTATCGATTATTCCTTTGACATTGAATAATGAACCCAAAAGGTTCGAAATACGTATATGTCCAGTAAAAATATTTTGTGGATAAGAGGTGTTTCTTCTGTTATTATGTCGCTTTCCACAGTCATTCAACGTTTT
This sequence comes from Rhysida immarginata, assembly GCA_023313115.1. Classification (NCBI taxonomy): domain Eukaryota; kingdom Metazoa; phylum Arthropoda; class Chilopoda; order Scolopendromorpha; family Scolopendridae; genus Rhysida; species Rhysida immarginata. The sequence continues at coordinate 685,438 of JAHWFO010023621.1, forward strand.
TCAACTTAGGATAACGTGTATGAAAATTGGTCCAATTAAATGGATGCCCTAAATCCCACACTACACCATAACTTTGCCATCAATAACGACTTTGGTTGGATCTAGCCAATGATGGTTCTTATAGCTCAAATATAATATCTTCTGACGGTTAACCTCTCCATGGATAAATTTGCCTCATCACAAAACACAATGTTATGTGCTTATGAAGGATCCAATCGATAGTTGTCCCGAGCCCAGGTAGAGATATCCTTACGTCTGTCCAAATCATTATCGGATAGTTTTTGCTGCATCTGAAATTTGAATGGATACTACGTGTTGGTAAGCAGAATCCGTCCTATGGATGATTGGCCGGCTGAGCCCACACTGAGCTGTGGACTCTTTGCAAATGCTGCCAATAACGTTGTTGAGATTGCCTCGTCGGTTGATGTTTTTGACCGGCCTGTATGAACTTTATGTTCAACAGTCCCAGTATCTCTCAAATGTGATATCACATATGGACGGTACTCTTTTCGGTTGGTTCCTTTTCGGGGTGTTGAAATCAGCAGCAATAGTACGGTAGGGGCGTTCCCTACACAACAGTATCAGGTCAGTCCTCTCCTCCTTCATTAGTGACATTTTCAATTACCTGCAACATACAATGGACCACAACAGATAACTGAAATCCGATTGCCGGAATGAGTTCCTGAAAAAACTGAAATCATTTGATATGCCACATGACCCCCGTCCCATTTAAGAAAATGAACCTTGACCAAAATGGCGGATTTAAAAATGGCGGCTAAACTCCAAATCTCTCCCAAAAGATAGAGCACCTATCCTATTCCTTGCGACCATGGTCAACGTCGTTCATTTTACGCAATATTTCCGAAATACAGCTATGTCCAGTGATTTTTGCCGCCCTGCACTTGAATCATAAATAATGAACAACCCGAAAGAGGAACTTAATATAACCTGTTCAATACGGGGCTGAGAATAATTATGTTCAATGCTTTTACACCAGTTACATATGTCAATCCTCGCCGAATAACGAGAGCGCTTGGGAAATTCAAAAAAAATATCCAATTGGCTGCGGGCATCGAATATTTCAGCAATGCGTGAGATACCGATCGTTAAATGTAACACTTCTGCAATTTACTTGAAGGTTAGAGCTGGAATTTTTATCCCACTGCTCATTAGAGGAAGTTAGAGCAGTCACCTCAGATCCTGAAGTTGTCGAAGTGGATGGACACGGAATTGTCAAGTGATCTATTGGATGAGGACAAGACTATGATAATCATTCAAATTTCTATGTCCATTTCATCAACACATCTAGTTACAAGCCAGTTTTGAATGGGAGCATTGTCATTTCTGTAAACAAATGGACCTATGCCAAACCGTTCCCACATTATAAGTGGAGAACTGTCTGGTTTGTCCAGGAAAATCTTGGAATCCATAATTTTCACCACAACAACCAAAGAACCGAAGCAATTCCAAGAGAAACAGGCCCATATCATAATGATAGCAGCGTCAAATTTGACTGCTGGCACAATTTAACGAGGCCGTTAATAGCGATCGCCGGGCATTAACGATATCCACATACGACCATCTGAACCCAGAGTGTAGCGAGATTCGCCGTTTCACACAATAAATTTTCATATCTCTATAAGCATCACTTTAACCTCCGGTGATCGTGATCTTTGCTTATGGACAGCAGATCTCCTATGTTAATCCATCTGTTGCAATTCCCGGCCAATAGGCCTGGTATTAAAAATATTTCTGATTCTTGTCCAAATTCTGCGAGGGGCAGCCAAAGACTTCCTGGAATTCTTCAACAGATGGCGAACTAGCATTAAGATAGCAATTTAACTTTTGAGGAAGGGAGAACAGCATCTCTGCTCACAGGCGCAAAAAAGCTTGATAGTGTGCTGTCTCTTCACTGTTCGTCGAAATATCGCAATTCGAAAAGCGTGGGAACAATCAAGTTCATGTGCAAATTGGGCTGTTAAGAGTCATCTCTACGTGCAAGTTTTGCGGAGGTTGCATGAAGCGGTTCGGAGAAAGCGGTGCGACAAATGGCAGGGACAGTGGTTTCTGCATCAGGATAACGCACCCAGCCACACATCGCTTGTTGTGCAGCAATTCCTCGCTAACAAAAACATTCCTGTCGTATCTCGGCCACAGTTCTCTCCAGATCTCGTTCCTAGTAACTTTTCGTTGTTCCCGACTCTGAAAATGGGCCTCAAAGAGATTTGAAATCGAAATCAACGGCCGAGTTCCGGAAGGTTCCACAAGAATCCTTCCACCGATGCTTCCAAGAATGGCAGATTCGATCGAGCAAGTGGGTGTGCTTGCAGGATGCTATTTTGAAGGGGATTAGGTAAGCGTTGTCGTATGTCTTGCCATTAGAGTGCTATATGCTCATTCCGGGAATTTTTTGACTGTCTCTCATATAGCGATTCTGGTAACAGAAGCAAACCGATTATCCGATACGATTATTTGTAGCGCGCGCTAATCTCTATGACTGAACTTATGAGATCTATCATTATGACGTTTCCTAATTTCTTGATTTCAATTTCCAATGAAATTACCTACATAGGACTTGGTTATGTTGAACAGGCTCGAAATCTTACAAACTGATATGCCACTTTAAAAATCTCTCAATTCTTCTGTAAGCCAAGTTTTGTGATAACTGACTTTGACTGATGTTTGAAAGCTTTAATTATGCTAAATATATCTCGCTTCACGCTGTCACTAACGTCATAACTCGATCTTTTCCTTTCTAAAGTAGCATAGCTATAAAGCTGACACGTAATTATTTTATGGCGAAATTATTCGTGAGGTTATGGGCTGACGTAAGTCGACGGTTAAATCTTCCTCATGTCTTCAGCAATCATTATCTTTAGTCCAGAATCCTCTTCCTCTAACTCTGCCGATGTCATTTTTAGAGATCCTTATTTCTAAAAATGTTTTAAGTGTAGATGTTAAAACCAAGAATTACTGTCAAATGGAAGTAAAGAGCGTTGCAAAAGTTTGTAGCATAGATTGTAAACTACAGTCTATATATCTGAGCACATTTTATTTAATTTGAGTTCACTGTACTAAGTCGTAAATCAGGGTTACAACAGATGTGTTTATTTAAACACACAAAAAATGTAAACAAATATTTAAACAAACTAGATTGTTGTTGCAAAAATATGTAGAATGTGTTTACGATCTTAAATAGAAACGATCTTACGTTGAATCTATTTACTACCGTTTTTTATAACTTCAAAAACTCGATGGTTCATTGAGGTAATTAAGTTCTGCATTAATCCAGGGCCCATATTATACCAACCTTGTTCAGTTTGGAACTGCAGCTCATTGACCGCCGAATATTCCCTTGAACCAGAATAAACTTACCTTGATAAAAACCCCCCAGCGATTTTCCATCGGATTTTTTAGATTCGGACTGCGTGCTGGCCACTTCATAACTTTTATGGCATGTTGTTGAAATCAAGTTTTTGTTGACCTAGAAGAGTGGATTATTGCACGATCATGCTGGAATACCCACTCAGGATCAGCTAGGATCTCTGCAAATGGAAGAAGATGAGGTTCTGCCTTTGGTAGTCATCGGAAATTTGTCGAGCCTTCGTATGCAAAACAGCCCCATACCAAGACGGAGCCATCAACTTGTGTCTGCTGAACGTCCTTTCTTCTTTTCGCAGATCGTGCCAGTAATAAGCATTGCCCTCTGCCCCATTGAGGTTCCATTTTTTATTCGTCAGAAAACAACACTGAAACCGCTCATCTTTCCAAGACATGTGTCCTCGAGCCCACTGCAATCGAGCTTTCTTTGCCATTTTTGAGAAACGGAGTTTGGGGCATTATTTCAGTCGCGTGTACACTGAGTCCAGTTTTGCTTAATAATTTTCTGCGCAGACACAGACTGGTTTAATCCAATCGGAGAATGTGTCTATCGTATCGACTTGTCACCTTCCAGGTCTTGGATTTGAACGATACATGCCTTTCTTTGCTAGATTTTTGTAAATTACTGAAACAACGATTTGTTTGCTTGCAATATCATGTACATATCTTCTTTCTGCTTTCATCATCCAAATCTAGGCGACTTCGTCTGGTGAAAACTGATTATTCGATGGCACGTTGGCAAAGTATCAAAAGAGAAATAAAATCGGTGATTTAAATGAAGATGATGCATTTGAATACAGGAGATACCACTTGTAAATAAGAGGGTATTCAGTCAATATTTTGCCCCATTTTTTAATTTTCAAATAACATTATCCAAATTATTGCAACACAGTGTTTGCCAAAAAATTGTTTGGTTTTAATCTGCTCGATAAAAGAAATGCTTTAGAATGTGAAATAATTTATTTTAATACGTACTATCTACGTAGTTTTAAGTGATTACAACCTTAGAAATTATTTGCTAGATTAAAATAGCAAAAAATCAGATTTTCCCTATTCTACAAACTTCTACAATGCATCTTAATTATCCGTTATTAAAACCGGTTATGCTTTAAAAGATTGCTTGTTTTAATTAAGAGGGGAAAAAAAAGTAAGCTTGGAATAATTCTTTACCGTTAAAGGTGTAATGCTAATTATATGATTGGTGAGATAAGGGTTCATAATACTGTTTCTATCAACGAAATTGGTAG
>JAHWFO010023621.1:690075-707445 GCA_023313115.1 Rhysida immarginata
TCGTTGCATTTGTGTAAGATGGACATCACTTCATCTTTGGTTTTCAACTCCATTCTCCAATCACTTTGCATACTATGTACCTTGTTTCTGTATATAAGGCCTGCGAGCCTCTTGTTGTGTTATCCTTGATAAAGCCGGGAATAAAAGGCGAAACTAGTTGGAATCTCTGTCGTCCCTATGTTATACTGCAAAGTTACTACCAATTTCGTTAATTATATGATTGTTTGTTGATTAAATTATCGCTGGAATTTCTTACCATACTTTTCATCTTATAAAAATATATCTACCAAAAAAGGGTACGCTCTTCATTGATATTAAAAAATACGCGAAAACATTTTTAATAAACATTCAAAGGCTTATTTTTAATAAATTTTAAACAAATTTTAATTCACTTTAGGAGAACACTGTTTCGAAGCTCAGATAAATAACAATCACTCATTCATAATTCTTTTAATTATACACTGACACCTCTATGTTCGTGAATGTTCTTGCGGTCTCGCCCTACGGAACAGTACTGCTGCCTTTGTAGGGGACCTAGACGCCTACTCACCAGCCGCAGCCCGTGGATCATCAGTGCGCACAGTGCAATGTGCCCTCCATGAGAGAGGAAACGTGCTCTTCTGTGGGAGAACCGGAAAGAGGAAGCCATTCGTCTCAAAGATGAATGCTGCTCTACGATGGTGTACGTCGTCAGTGGACTAATGATGATTGCGCATAGATCATGTGGAGCGATATAAACCGCTTCACCCTCCAACAATCTGACAGTCGTGTATAGGTCTGGAGACGGCCTAACGAGAAATACGATTCAGAGTACCTCGTACCCAGAGTGAAGGACTCTGGCGGTGGGGTCATGGTGTGGGTCATGTTCTGTACAACAGGCGTAGGACTTATCGCTGGTGTCGGCATGCGACTGAATGTCCACGGTACCAAGAGATGTTGGAAACGCACATTCCTGGAGGGATGGTGGAGTTTTATGGACCTAATCGGGCTACTTCTTTCAGCAGGAAAATGCCCCATGTCAACACAGGCCTGGTTCGCCCGTGCGAACATCCGATTATTGCCCCGGCCTGCACAGAGTCCTAACTTGATCCCAATCGAAACATGGTGGGATGTGATGGAGCGCCGTGTACGGATGCACATACCCTCGGTCACGAGTCGTCATCAGTTGCTGGACCGTTTGGCGACCGAATGACGACGTATCACACCAGTGGAGTGTAAACAACTTGTGGACAGCCTTCCTTGTCGTGTTGCACCAGTAATTGTAGCAAAGGGTGGCTTAAGGCGTTACTGACGACAGAATTTTCATAGAGGACGATGTCCGGATACTTTTGGCAGGGCAGTGTACACTATGTGATCAATGGTTTTCGCACTCCTGACCAAAACGTTGCTGCGTGCCCTATTTTTTTTACAGAGCTATGATGTATAAGTCAGTGTAAAAAGAAACATATCTTAGTGAACTAATTTTTGATTAAGATGAACCGTTCAACCGAGTTCCAACAACAAGTCTATACGCAAAATTTATGTCATTGTTCAAATATCCCATTCAACTGATATCACTCTCAAGGAGCAATACCTTCATGGCATTTCCTAGCGGTAGATCAAAAAATGAGCTAGCACTTATGGCTCGATGCAATCGGTGGTCTTCAACTAAAATAATTGCTGCAGAGTTCCAAAATAGCTCTTCAAGTACCGCCAGTATAATCACTATTCGCGGGAATTGATAACACTATACTGCCTTCGTACTCAAGAACGACCGCGTAACAGATTCTGGATTGGTTGATTTAATTTCGGGTATGTCACTGCTCGCGAGAAACACCGCAATGTTTCTCCAGGCACAGTGTAATATTGGAAAATTTAATTGTAGTATATTGAGAGTTATATTAAACCATTAATTTCTGGAACTTGTTAAAATTTGATTGGTATTAATTTTTTTTTTAAATAGTCCAAGGTTCAAATGAAGTCATTTCAAAAGGGACTATATTATTATCCTCACTTTATGACGTAAAAAATGCGATATGACTCATACAAACACGGAGCCCATTATGCGGTCGTTCTTAAGTGTGAACGCGATATACGTTTCCTTGGTCGTGCTATTGATCTAAGCCCCGCATAAACAGAATCAACGGGAAATAATATTTAGAAAGGTGTACAATTCACCAAAACAATGGTACAATGGAAACATGCCTTTGGCTCATTCAGACATTTGAAGGCGCGGTGTCATGGACAAATCACGATACAATCTCTGACTTGGGCTCATTCTGAAGTTTGAAGGAGCGGTGTCATGGTATAGGGCTCATTTTTATTTATGAACTAGCTGAGATGCCCGTCTTCGCCGAGCTTTTCAAGGCAAAACGAAGGCGGGGTATCAGTATTTATCTATTCTACGTATATAACAATGTTGTTTAAGGATTGATTCTGGGATTTGTTAATTGTCACTGCATAAACTGACCGAACGGGAAATTGTGACTTGAACTCTACAAAATGGTCAGTCTTCTGTAACAGTATTCTTGGCATTAAAACGAATTGCCTGCGTTATCCCCGCTGAATATTGTAGCTTGTATTGAATCTGATTATTCGGAATTGGGTGTTGTATAGTTTAATACCCAAAACGTTCAACCTAATGACCGTCGACACTACAATTTACTGGCAACTTCGGACGTTGCTGTAGTTTTTTTACCTGGCAGGGAGTCAGTGCATATGGTGATATTATTTTGCCCCAGCGCATAGAAAGTAGAGTTCGTCGGAGTTTAGAAAATTACCCATGGTATGATCCTCTGCACTATCTGCTTATATTTCCATACGGAATGCAAGGGTGGCATATTTTTGTGCAGTCGAAGAACAATGCTCATACCAAACGTATTACATACATCAGTTTTATGCTAACGATCTTCAGATTTGTCACGTAAATATTTAAGCTCTACGAAGACGGACGTATATAATAAAAATCGTACCTTCCCGTCTTCGCTGAGCTTGTCAAGGCAAAACGAGGTTGGGAAACAAAGTTGTTTCTGTTTAAAACGTGTATTTTGAAGGATTCGGACCCACAATATCAAGTAACCAACACGTTAAAGTAGCTTTGCAAAAATGTAAGTAATTTTTTTTATTACAAAGCTGTTGTGCCCGGCGCAACCAAGCAGAGGCAATAAGCAACAATAAACACCCTTAGATTATATGAAAAGAAATATATTTAGTAACTCGCATTTCCAGGATCTGCCTTTGCATAGCAATTCTGCATGTTACGATAGAATGGGAGTATTACAGGTTGAAGTTACATTTAGACCCAGCCTAGCTTGAACATTGAATGTGCCGTTCGCCCAACCAAAGTGCTGCAATTCCACTCGTTGCCGTTGCCAATTTTGCCTTCCAATCGAACAGTCGCCAGCACTTTTTCCAGCAAAAATGATTTATCGGTTTCGCTATGACTGTCCAACAAAAGTGTCTCCCTTTCTGACGTCTCTTTGCATACCGCTTTTGTGATTGAACACAATCAGCTGTTATTCATTTAAGAGCGATATTTGATCCACCAACTCTTGGAATCTTGCCCGATGGTATGCAGTCTCCAGCAACACCAGTGGTTTTGAATCCTCGAACGCTTCAACTTCTTGATCAGCGAACTGATGCAATTGAGGCATTTCTGGATATTCCTTGAGTCGGCGTTCATTGTTCGTCAGATATTGATCCAAATCTCTTAATGCAGAGACGAATCTCAGATACAGCTCTCAGATACAGATCTCGGAGATGAATCTGAGATACACCTCTCGAAGATTGGTTGCTTCCGAGTTGAATTGATGCTGATGGTCTTCTGGCAACGCGTCTGCATAACTATTCCACATTCGCTTATGTTCCTGGGGACTTACAGTATGCCAGAATGACTGCAAATAAATGTCTCAGTTATCAAATCTGGAAAGCAATTGTTTAACGCATCGCTTGCAATTATGGCATTCTTCATCGCCCTTTAGCAGTCTTAGAGCTTCTAAAGCCTCCTGCTAAGTATCTTGCAATACACCAACAACTCTTCGAAGAACTTCAAATGATTTTGGAACACGAACATAGCATAGCTAACAATACTGTCGACTTCCAGACTCCGCTGGATTCGCACAGGCTTCTTTGACTTCCGAGATTGTCTGACATTTTCGCTTCTTCGGCGCTATTGCCCTATTCATTAGGAATCATTAAGCACACTGCTTACTAATTGTTATTTCACGCATCAAACAATTATCGAGCTATTTTTCGAATCTCCCACACGTAGAATTGAAGTAGATAATTGGCGTTATATTGTTAAAAAGAAAGAAGATTTTTAATTTTTTCTTTTGTCACGTCATTTGCTTTTGTTAGCATTAATGCCCGTCCTACGACGGGTACCACAACAGTCGAATCTGTAAATTTGATTTTAATTTAACGCAAGTAATTTTTCTATTACGGCCTATTGTTGCAGAAACTTTGCTTTGCATGAGATATACATTGTTCGTCCGCGCATATTGTTGACCACGACGGACGGATCAAGCAAAATATATATTTAGAATGAACCTTGCTCTAATAGCAATGAACTGAGACATTTGGAAATTATGCACTGCAAACATTATGGCAACAGTTTGGAGCGGACCATTGCTGTACCAATATGACTATGCTCTTTGTCACAGAGCAAGGTGTTTGCGGAATCGTTTGAAAAGATAGGGGTTGAAGAAAGGAACTAGCTTGCTCAGAGACTCTATATAAATCCCACTGAATGTCTGACGGATAAATTGGAGCTGAAACTTCGGGCTTGGCCACATTGCCCAATATCTGTGATTGAAGTAATCAACGCTTTGCTACAAGAAAATTCCTGAAGCCATCTATTAAAACCAGGCAAAAAGTCTTCTTCGGCGAATACAAGCCGTAATAAAAGTAAAGGGAATGTCAACACTATATTAATTTTTGTGAAATTATGGTTGTGGTTTAAAAAGTACAAGATTTCGAAAAGTTTTCATCACACGGAGTTACCAGTTTTATAGAAACACTAGCAGAGGCACCTGACGTTGCCCGGGGTAATTACAGTTGTAGGTAAACAAAACAACCTCAAGAAATTAAATAATAACTCAAATTGGTTTTCAGTAATTCTACATTTTTCAGCTTTAGACGAAGCTCCCGTTGTTCACATGTTTTTGACGCCCGAATACCTTTTGTCTTATCTGACCAGTACTTGTTCTTTTTTTCGATACGGTGATTCATTCCACATACATTAAAGTAGATATAACGTGGAATGACATTGGTGATAATACACTAGTACTAAAAAATAATTGGACAATTTTGATCTCAGACGTTTTGTCGAATATCAATAATTTGAACAGCTGATGTATGGCGTAGGATAAAACCCTCACAGAAAACTCATGAGTTATTCTTTAAAAAAATAATGTTTGAGATCACCCTGTAAACATGAAGCGAATGTCATAACTTTAGGGATCAAGTCAAACTCATAGGACCAGTTCTTCAACCACTCTAGGACAGGTCCTTAAAAGTTTGGAGTACCTCTTGATGGTCTTTATCCATGTTGCTGCTGTTCTGTAAGGTAGTGCGGATACCCTGCAAGCCTCTTGAAGACCTTTAGGACATCGTTGTACTACATGAGCTCTGGTACGTTCAATTTCCATCCAACTCCGCTGCTGTTATGGCTTGTTGGTTTCGTGACTGTACTATGCCCTGTTTAATTTAAAGACTGATGGCAGTGTTGCTTGTTGGACATTGTTACAATAAAAATTAATGTATAAAATACATAACAATTGAAACTGAACATTTACATTAGACTCGACCATCACTGGTTACGTTGTTGGCTGTCACTTGGGTTAAAACTGCTAGTCGGGTAACCGTGAATTAAACCTTAACACGGGACTCTCCTTATCCAATAGTGAAACTATGAAATTCAATTTTTCTTCTTAAATCCAACTCTAACCCTATTTCTCTGATTAACCCGAGGTGGTGAATACGGCCATGAACAGGGTATAGGTTAGACTATTAGCTAACACGATCTCTGTACTTCTCGTCACTGCGCAGGCGTGTAAAATAAGAAGGAAAAATCAATTTGCCCTATGCTTAGCAATGTATTATATGCTTTAGGTATGTTAATAGTGCGATGTATTATCGGTATTACTTTGCATGGCGTTTCTACAGCATTGTTGTTCATATTACTGTTCCAACTTTTGTACTACACTGAAGTGCCAAAAGAAATGGGATAGCTATCCGCTATTGTGTAGGACCTCTTTTAGCCCAGCGAAGTTAGCAACTCGACGGGGCATGGATTCCACCAATCGACGGAAGTTCTCTGAAGAGATGGTCAGCCATGCAATCTCGATAGCCACCCATAATTGCATGAATGGTGCAGGTGCAGGCTTTTGTGCACGAATGGATCGTTCGATAGTATTTTCGATGGGTTAATGTCTGACGATCTAGAGGAATAATTCATTTGTTGGAATTATTCAGAATGCTTATCAAACCAATCGCGAATAATGTTGGCCCGGTGATATGCGCATCGTCCTCGTGGAACATCCCTTCGTTATTAGGGTGCATGAAGGCCAAATGGTCACCAAGCAGCTGCGTATAACGAGTCCCACTCAATGGTAGGTCCAATTTGATCAGAAAAGCCAAACCCTGCCATGTAAACACGTCTACACCATGACGCAGCCACTACCAGATTGCACAGTGACTTCCTGACAACTTGGGTCAATAGACTCTTAGGGTGTGCGCCAAACTAGAACTCTACCATCAGCTGGCACCAACAATGTTTTCCGTCATCTAAGGTCCAATGAATATGTGCACGAGCCCAGGCGAGGCGCAGTCTCCGATGACGTAAAGACATACTTGTCGGTCTTCTGCTGCCATGTACGTGCATCATCAGTGCCAAATTTCGCAGCACTGACCTGTTTATGCCCCACAATGAATGTGGCTGTTTATTGACGTTGTGACTTGTGTCTGTTACGAAGGCCATTCTGCTCAGGTGTCGCTGATGACGAGCTTTTAGCAACCGTACTCTCTGTATACCCATGATGCTATGGATCGAGGACTGTTGAATGACCGTACCATTTCAGAAATGGAATGTCCCATGCTTCTAGTTCTAACTAATGCTAATTGCCATAGCATTAGAAGGTTGAATGGCCTTACCATTCCGCGTTTAAACTGATAATTCTCGTCGGGTAGCCATAATCACATTACAACTAATTTCAGACGAATGCTAATTGTGGAATTGACCGCACTATTTAAATAGGCAGAGAGATGCATGAAAATTTGCATACGACTTCACTATATTTACGCCACTGTAATTAAAAAGTTCGATTTTCTTATTATTGCAGTTTCACAATTTTTTTTTACATTTTAAGTCAGTAACTACGCTTTTAAAAAAATTAATTATGATCATCAAAATATCTTCCATGTAAATTTATTCTTATGAATCTTTAAAAAATATTCCGAAATCATTATAGTTGCTGCAAAGGGTCGTCATTAGAAAAATCGCTTAAGTGAGTAAAAGATTATCGTTCCCCTAACGCAATAAACACAAAAAAAATGCTGTTAAAAAGATGTGTGTCTCAAGAAAATCGTATCTCTGAGTAAGATGCAAAAAAATAATAGTAGACAAAGCGTTTTTCATTACTTGTTGTTCCCCTTCAGTTCCATTTCAAGCACCTTTTTAATATTTTTAAATTTTCATAGCGTGATTATTAAGCCAAAATAATTACATAGGAGCGTTCGTTAAAACTGATCGCACATAAGCTTATCTGGAAAAGTGCAAAATAATGAGAGGTAATTATGATCCATCTCGAAGCATAATGATTTAGCTCCGTTGTCAAAATCGCTCAACGTGAGAGGAAAGAGAATGAAAGGAGGGCGGAGAGAGAGAGAGAGAGAGAAAAACTTGGAACGCTGCCACGTCTATGGAAAAGGCTGACAGAAAGGCCGATGACGTCAGAGCAAACTGTTTAACATCCCAGAATAATCGCAATCATAAAACGGAGAATGTTTGTTTTTAAAACTCTCAAAGACTTCCTTCATACTCCCCTCCAATAATCTTCATTGTAGAACTTTCCCTACCCAGAAAATTTACTATTCTTTTACAATAGCTCTCGGGCAGGTCCTCTGAACTCTTATGACACACGCGCAAAAAAATGGTTCCTATTATTAAATCCAGTTTTTACGGACTTTCACTGCTGTCATAAAAAATCAAGATGGAGGCAATTTTTAACTTCTGAGATGCACTCTCCCGTTTTCTTGAAGCATAGTAACCATAATTGAGATTATGTTAGGTATAGATCATAGCCATGATAATAAGACACGATAATAGCTATATGTTGTGTATCGATATAAAATAGGAAAAAAAATATATAACGTAGAAATTCAAGGCTACATTTGAAGATAAAGTTGAATTTTGAAACATTTTTGATTATCTGCTATTACTTAATATTGCAATCCGGAAAATGCTCACAGAAACATTCATGACTCGGTACTTTCTATTGGTGTCCAATTTTATGATTCATAAAACTCCCTTCACATGTTTTCAAGCTGAATGGTCATGTTTTACATAAAGAGAAAAATTTTATAACCGAGTGTTCTCATTCCTAACTTTAGAATGACTAGATTTTCCATGTTTCATACGAAGAATTTGTACGATTTCGTGCTTAAATTTAATAGATGACTTCGAATTAATCAAAAAGGATACATAGAATTACGTTATCACTTCAGACAGTAATAAATCATTCAGTGTATAGAAATTTGACTTGTGAATGTTAATATAGTTAAAATAGGAAGACTTTTCCAAAGCTAAATCCATTTATTTATAACACGATGTCATATCTTAACTAATTGCTTAATTAAACAAACCATTCGATTTAGATTTACATACTCGCTCAAATTACCATGTTCCTTCGAACGTTACCAATTTTTACTAAATTTTACTTAAATCTAATTAATGCTATGACCCGGTTTGTAGAATCGAGATTTAATTACACTGGTCAACAAAATTTTAAAAGGTCATGCTTCCGAGATAAAAATAGTCATTTCTTAACAAATTCAAAGTACTGAACACGAATACAGCTAAGAAAAAGCTGAATTGGCTATGGTTTCTTAGTAATGTGTACGAACTTTTGAGAAGAATGTATATATGTAAATATTATAATACATATTAAGAATATCTTAATCATCTTCGGACTTTCGTTTTCTTTTGGCCTCTCATTTGTAAGCCTCGTTAGGATCTTGTCTGATGGTTTTGTGACCCCACAAAAACCCCCTCTTTAATTTTGGGTTCAACTGAGTTGAAGGAATTTTTCATACAAGTGCTTGAATGGTGGTCCATTCTTCTCCATGGCTTTTACCAAGTTTTTTACAAGGTTGAACTCGATTTGTAAAGGAGGAATGATGATTTTGTGTGTTCTGGCAATGGTGGAGGTTGTACATTCGTTTCTCCTGGCTTAAAAGATGCTTCTATACAAAGGATAATACGTCAATATCTCTGCAACGAGAGCCAATCAACTTATTTCAATGTGATATTCGTGTTCAGCACGTTAAATTCATTCAGGATTGGGTACTTTCACCTAAGAAGCAATTTAATTGTTGCCCAGTGTTATATGTCGGTTTGCAGAGAGCGTGATTTTTCTGGCTTGCGAAATGATGAAATTTGTAATGAACAAAATGTAGTAAATTTGTTATAATTCTATTTAAAATCAATATATGCATATGTAAATATCCATACGTTATAGGCATATTATTATTGATGTATTATTGATGTATTATTATTGGTATGTAAATATCCATAATATGTGAACGTTATCAACGTGAAGCTATATTATTAAAAACTAGCTGATATACCCGGCGTTGCTCGGGCTCTTTTATGATGAAAGTTTGCAATATCTGAATGGGAATATACAGTAAAATTTAACATATTAAAACAGTAAAAATTTATATAGAAAAACCGAAAAAAAAACTTTTAAAATGTTCCTAATGGATAGCTCTGTAACAGTTCTCCCCGGTTCCTGTTGGAATTTGTGTATAGCTGAGCGAGTTTACCCATAATGCAGGAGAAACAATGTGTGGAATAATGTGTATGGCTACGAAATTGGGAGGAAATAGAATGAAAATGAAACAATAGTTTGATATGACGTTTTTTGAAACAATAGTTTAATACCCTGGCTAAGGCTGTAGTTCTTCTATTTTGTGTGACCTGACCTTTAAAAATTCATTTGTTTATCTAAAAATTCCACAATTCCAAAATTCTCTTCTTGGGTGGCGATGGATGTACATGATCGTTTGTGTCTGTGTATTCTGCAATTACAACAATCCATAAACTGTTAGGAAATAAAGAAATTAAACTGGAGCAAACTCCAAAGCATCAGGTAAATGATATTAATTAGAAAATTGGATAGAAAAATTCTGCGACTTGGATTTGAACCAGGAACTTCGACTGTCATGGTCGACGCCTCTACTAATTGGGCTATCGCAGACACCTGAACAGCCATGCTATCACTAAGTGTCTTAAAGACAACCAAGTAGTATTTACCTGATGTTTGGTGTTTGCGCCAGTTTAATTTCTTTATTATAAGCTTTTTATAACTTTGCTGTGTTAGTTTGTTTAGGTCAAATCTTGTAATCAATATTAAACCAACTTTCCGACAAGCTAGGGAGCTGCAATTTGACACACTTATGCAGAATCGATGACAATTTATGATAAAGAAAAAAATTTTCAAATCGGTTCATTGGTTCGTGTTCTAATGGTACTAACTCATTACTACGAATTGATTGTTGTAACAATTGGACATTTCGTTATGGCGAGAGGTAAATGTATCTATTGTTTATTGTTGCAAAATTAAGCTGTATTGTTGCCACTAAATAAAACATTATAAAAGCTTGGTTTGATAAAACCTTTTTCCTCTTAACTTGTTTCTTATTGTGTGTTCATCAAGCTTTCTGATGGTTTGGATAGGAGAAATTCACGATCTGTGAACCGGGTGTCCACCTCCCATTGGGCTTTCCTTCTTGACAACTCGGTTGTCTTTAAGACACTTAGTGACAACATGGCTGTTCAAGTGTCTGTGATAGCCGAATTGATAGAGGCGTCGACCATGACAATCGGGGTTCCTGGTTCGAATCCAGGTCGCGAAATTTTTCCATCCATTTTTCTAATTGGTAAACTGTTGCAATTCACACTCTGCTCTCGAGTTCTTCAAGCAAAACTGGTGCATTCATCACTTGGTGTGATCTGACAGTCGCAGTTTCTTCTGTTGACACATTTGCATCAACGGGCACAGAGTCACTCACCACTTGTTTAGTTGAAGCAGTGTGCTGGAAAAATCGATGCAGCACCGAGTGAAGGGGCTGCTTTCTCTGCCGCCTTTCCACTATTTCTCAATAGTCTGCTAACTCTCCATTATCCATTTACTGCTCATTTTTAAAGTTTTTCAAGAAAATGTTACATTCTAACAACTATCAATTCTAAGAAAAGCACAAAGGACAGGAATTATATGTATTGTTAAAATTTCCGACGTCTTCTCACTGATTCTCAATGGCTGTATGCGAAACTTTAAATTATGGTCAGGAAATTAGAAAGCCCAAAGAATATTATATTTTATAAGAGGGTGGTCCTCGATTTATGCATGTGAGTCGTGTGGCCTCAAAATATTTTTGTTAATGAAGTTACAAAATGATCAGTCTTGAGATTCATTTACATGTCTTAATGGACATGTCTTACATACATAACTATTTGATTGGCTGAATCTGGTATATTTTCTCCAATTTTTGTATATAATGCCATATCATTTTTAGAATTCTGTGTTGCTATCACTACTGTTGAAACAAACAGAGCAGTCTGTTGTTGCACAAACTTTACCTTGCATTGTTCGTCAGGAGATATATATTTTTGGTCCAAAATTTGAATTTAAATCCATGAATTATTATCGATAAATATTATTTCTTCGAAATCTCATGTACAGTGACCTTCTTCTTGCTTTGAAGATCAAATTTGCACAAAGGACAGGAATTAAACTATAGATTTACATAAGAAAGAAACACACATGGACCTATCTGTTCGCTATGCATCTAAAAATGGCTAGACCAATCTTGATGAAAGTTTTCATGGTAATTCCGATAGACCCTGGGAAGGTTTTAGGTAGGTCATGGTGGAGATATCACGCTACATGGATAGCACACTCTACAATTCATTATCCCCTTTCTAAAAGAGGTTAATATGGTTAATTATGTAGTGCCACACCAGTAAATGTTTTACGTTATTAGTTCCACACCAGTTAATGTGTTAAGTATACAATGCAACACCAGTTAATGTGTTAACAAATTTTCAATCCCTTTCCCGCCCCCCCCCCTTAGGGGTTGGTTTTCCTTATTCTTATTTGTTTTAAATCACCCCTGTATTAAAGGAAACAAAACAAAAAAAATATTCAAATCGGTCAAGCCGTTTTTGAGTTTTAGCGAGACTAACGAACAGCAATTCATTTTCATATACGAGGGTTGGGGCATAAGTCATGGCAACTATTTTTTTTGTGAGAATTTGACCGTGAGTGGAAAATGCGAAATATATAGATGAAAGGACAAGGAATGGAGGAAATGTACGGACATTTAGCAACACGCAAATATTTTGCTCTTCATGTTTATTAAGGTAGTTGATATAACATTACAACTTTCATGTTCCAGAATTATTACAGCACACATACCCGTTCTAAAGGGCCTCAAAGTAGTCCCCTGAACGTTCGCAGTACGCTGCCAACGATGTGACAGGCGCCCATATCATCTGCTTCACCATTTCTCTCACCATGTGGAAATCTGGTCATCTCCTGTTGCACAATATTTGCAATGTCCATTCGTGTCCGAAGCTATCTACCACGTAATGGTTCCTTACCATCCGTATAAGATCAAAATCACATGGACAAAAAAAGTCCGGAAAGTATAGTGGGTGCTCCAATTCTTACCAAAGCCAGCGGAGACCGGCTATATTGATATACGAGCGTTGTTAAACTCGGGTTACATCCATCCAGCACGGCGGTTGACCAAAACTGATTTAACATTGTTCTCTATGCAACAAAAGGAAACACAGAGCCATCTGGTGTTGTGGAAATATACTATGAATGAACGGTTTCCTCGAGACATATGACATTTTGTGATACTATCCTTTAGCTATGAGAAAAAAATAGTTGCCATGACTTATGCCCCAACCTTCGTATATAGATTTACGGATTTTAGGAGGGCTTTATTATGACTACCTCCATTTACACTGAGTGGCCCGTTTATTATGACTACCTCCACAGTACTTCGTTGGACCACCTTTTGCCTTTAATACTGCGCCGATTCTTCTTGTCATGAACTCAAAAAACTGTTAACAGGTAGTTTGTAGAATCTGAGGCCATGCTTGATGAATAGCACTTTCTAGTTATGTTTGTGGATTTAGATATCTGATGGCTTTTTCAACTTCATCCACGAATGCTCAATGGGATTGAGATTTTGAGATTGTGAGGGCCACGTAAGCAAAGTAACTTCTCCTTCGTGTTCTTGAAACCAATTCTGTAAAATATGAGTTGTATGGGAAAACTCATTAACTTGTTGAAAGTAGCCTATTCCATTGAGATAACATCAACATAATAGGATGAACTATAGGATGAAATATTTAGATATATTGTGCGATTCAAAAATCACTTCAGAAGATCCTTGATTAGGATGTGTTGTAATTTGCTGCACAGTTGCCCTTCTGTTTTTTTACAATTCTGGGCACTTTCCGTTTCATCCGAGCATTCACTAGTCGATGAGCACGGACATTTAATCTTTTGCCTGACAATGCAGTCTTTAAACACGTTAACAGCATTTCACGAATGTTGCGGTTCGGTGATGCTCGCTCCAAGGCTCCGAGCTCATATAATCATTCCACGTTCTGAATCTGTCAAATCGCGTTGTTTACCCGTATCACTTTCAAAATCAAATCATTTCTTTTACTGTCGTATGCCTTTTTTCACACCAGTCTCGCCCTCTAGCGAGAAGAGCGTGACACCGTAACTAATTTGCTTAAACTGGTCATAATAAATTGGCCACTCAGTGTAGTTATAAAACGATGCCAAGTGTTCGCATTCAGCGATTATGAAAATGTATATAAGCAAAGCGTTAGACAATTTTTAAGGAAGGAATTAGCCATATGCTGTACTCAATTAAAATAGGATCATCAAAATACGGCAAAATTGAAGAGATAAGCCCGTCCAGAGAAACTCTACACCTGCAGGAATGCCTGAGGTATTAGCAAAAATGAAGAGTCTCATCTCGGGAGGAAACCTGAAAATGCAAGATCAGTTACTAGATATGTAGGAGTATCCCAGCAAACACTGCGCAAACGAAAAAAAATCTCCAAATTCCTGTCGTAAATGGACCTCTGTTTGCCCGGCGAAGTGGAGCAGGTCGATATGGCATGGATATGGCAGCTCGATAGCCGCCCATAATTGCGTGTTGGATAAAATTTGCAAGCTCTTATGCACGAATGGATCGTTCTATGGTTCATCTGGACAAAGCTTTAAGTCACATTTTGAAGTCAGCGGTCATTTTTGAAATAAAAATCTGACACAGGAAACAAACATAGGAGCAATTTCATTTGAAGTTATTTGGGTTAAAAAACCCCAACGCTAGATTTCTGAGGTTTACGACGATAAAACGATGGATATCTGAGGCTTCCGACCTTTAAAAAGGACCGTTGGAGGCAGGCGACCACGTACTTTAGATGACCAGTGGAAAGCTTCTCTAGATGAGTAGAAGAAGAATAGAAATAGGAATCCGAATATTACAGCCCATCAAGAAACCATGGTTGATACGTTACACGCCATATCTTAGCATTGAAAGTTTCCAAGGGTAACATTTAGTACCATTAAAACATGTATTACTAAACAATTCCTACTACCATTAATTACTCGTTATATTCACTCATACTACGTTGTTAAGAGTTGTTTGATGTATTACATGCCCTATCTTAGCATTGAAAGTTAAGACTGTACCATATGGTACGATTACGCCATGTATTACTAAAACAATTCCGTCTATTATTAATTACTAATTATATTCACTCATTACACGTTTCAAATTGTTTGATATATTACATGCCATATCTTAGCATTGAAAGTTACAACGTTACCATTTGGTACCATTAAAACACGTACTACTATACAATTCCCACTATCATAATTTACGCATTATACTCATTCATGAGACATCCTTACACGTACACGTGCCACTAGACCAATATCTGCTATCACTGATAATACGTTTGATATATTACATGCCATATTTGGTTGTAAAATTTTTTAAGGGGGTATCATAATTGTACCATTAGAGCACGTACCTATTCCGGCTATCTCACATTCGAACTTGTTATTGCTCTGTCCCATATTAATGGATTGGTGAAAAGAGTGTGAAAAAGTTAATTCGTTTTCAAGTTGTCGTAATAAATAACAAACTCTCTACTAATAAAAAAAATTGACGGAGGCTCTGGTGACTGCCAAAGCCGCGGTTTTTTAAGGCGTAGAACTACTACTGTATGTTATTATTGGTTACCGTTAGTGTGTATTTATTTATTTATTTATTTATTTATTTATTTATTTATTTATTTTATATCTGATTGTTGTTTTATATTTTATTTATCTGTATGTATTTACTTTTGCTTATAAGTTTTATTTTGTTGTTCATTAATAAGCGTGGGTGACAAGGACCATTACACGATGTTTGAACTAATTTGAGTATTTTCCTACGGCCCTCCCTCCCCCGCCATTCCTCTAAAGGGATCTGTTTCCAAATGTGAGCTGGTTTCTCCCCCTACTTGCTGGCAATGTGTTACTTTTAAAACTCCTCTCTCTACAAGTTTCAATCGGAGTTGAGTAATTAACTCCGTCCTAGTCTTGAAGTCCCCATTTTTGTTACCCTAATGAATGAAATGGGGCATACCTGCCATATTGATAATCTACTATTGAGTTATTCTAGATACAGTCTTGTATTGTTTTCCGTTTGCACAAGTAATTGGGCCAGAACTCTCCGATTCCCATTGGGTTTTAAATTACGAATGCAGCAATCCCCTAGACTCCCCCCCCCCCCCTGTTGTTGTTTTGCCTGCCTACCCCAACTCTCTCTCCCCCTCGAGTGTTTTTCTAAGCTTTTTTAATCATTATACACGCAGTCCTGAAGAAAGCCACGGCTGAAACGCGTCGACTCTATGTCGTAAAATCACTGTTGTTTTAAAGACCCATATATTTATATTTTTTCAAACAACTAAGACCAACATGTTTGAAAACATATTTTTTTAGTCAGATTTATTGTTTTATTTTAAGAAATTAACAAAACTTCAAAGTTCATTTCTTAAAATAATTAATCTGCTTAAAATAGTATATATTTTATTATTTTACAACATATTTTTAATAGAAAACTAGAAGCGAACCCACCCGTTTGTATAATCGGGAAATAACCCATTGTTAGATAACTCATTGTTAGATTTTTTCTTTGTTGTGACAACGTCCACCGTCGCTGATTTTATATAAATGATGATGTACTGATTTCGCCGGCAGATGACAGGATTTCATGATATTATCTTAAAACGCTCGTGTTTCCATGTATTTTTTACGTAATGCCTTCTTTATATTAAATGCACAGGTCATTTCTCGTAGGCCATGGTTAGCTCCAATTAGTTCCAATTATATGCTGCAGCGCCACTCCGTTATTACGATGGCGAGCATAAAATTCACTTAACTTTAACTTGCTGTAACTTTTGACCCAGTGGCTCATTTGGTGAAATTTTTACTTTTTCTTCAAGACTCAATCTTCCTCTTTCCAACAAGATAATGATCATAGTTGTAGGATATAGTGATAGAAAGATATACACTGAGATATGTACATCACTTTTTGAACGAAAAATCGCGTCTGAATTTTTCCTCGGCTGCACCCCTGATAGACGTAGTTCTACGTCAAAAATTCATTTGATTTAGCGACCGATCTCCCCTTTCAATAATCGTCAATCACATGCAGCCTGCACGCGCACCATCTCATTAACGTTTAGAGCACGCGCAGAGCCGAACCGAAGTTCTCAGCACGCGTTTTCCCAATGCAAGGATAATTCGTCTCTTCCAGCAATTCACTATACGCACTCTCTCTCTATAGCAACGTAATGCATTGTTGTAATTGTGTCTACAGACGGACGGACAGCTGGACAAACCGATCACATAAGCACTTTTCTACGGAAATGTGATAAAAACAAACTTCTAAGGGATGTAACTGCTCAAGCTTCTGCAGAAAATCTCTTCAAATTGTAACGGTGCTCTGCTTACTAAGCCAACAATTGTAGAAATTTATTTTCCCACATAGTTTTGTAATATAGTGACTTCCGTTAGAGAACTT
>JAHWFO010023621.1:726910-752514 GCA_023313115.1 Rhysida immarginata
TTTGTTTATTTTTTCGTAGTAATGACAAAGTATAATAGGATAAATTCAATCAAAAAAAAAATCAAAGAATCAGTAAAAAATCAATCAATTATTCAGCTGAAGGATTACGTATGTGCATATTATTAAAATTTGAAATTTTTAACTGCTTATTTTTGTACAAAATTTAAAAAATGTTGCTTAAATTTTAACTGTTAAAATTTTAAAAATATTGAAGATGATGAACAATGCGCCTTTTTGAATAAATTAAAACTTCCTTTCTAAACTCAATTATTAAAGGTTCATTTCGGTTACTAACGGTTAAGCCTATAGAGAAACCTGTTAGGTTTGACTGCAAAGCCAATTGCCTGAAATTATCTGTGTAGAGGTCGTAAGATAATTTTTTTTCATATTTTGCTTCATCTTCATTGATTTTATAACCTCCTTGTTCTCTTTAAAGTTTCGTGCCTTGAATGTAGGAGAAAATGCCTGTACACGTTCTCCGACGATAAATTATTAAACGATTGACTATGAAGGTGAGTTTGGGCAAAGCCGTCTTTAAGACGATCCGTGTGGACAATTTGGTGGAATTTACACCCATTGAAACTTAAGAAATTCTCTTTTTTTCAACTTTGTGATTTTAAACCCTGTTCTTTCAGTGTCTTTGAAAATGAGGGCCCATTCCGTGCCCTTAAAGCCCGTTTAAATGCATGGCTTATGGCCCTAAGAGGACTCGGAGGTCTCATCTAGAAGCTTTTCGCGCAACCCCTCAGAATCAGGGAAGACACAAACTGCTTTCGCCCAGAGAGAAATTCTCACTTATATCTTCAATTGTATTAGGCTGTGAGAAGTCAAATATCACACTACATCCTATTACAGGTAGATTTAGAAAGAGGTAAATTCGAAATAATCTGACGACTTAATCTCTATTTTGAAATGGAAATGCAGACTTTTGGCAGCAATGTCCCTTGCTATGTATATTCATGAAGAAAGAAAAACTTTACATTTTAATTCGTTAAGGAATATTTAATGACAGTAAAGGGGATAGATTAAGATCTGCTTCAAAATAGTTTCCTTTTAGTTTTTTTTCAAGTGATTATAAATGAGATAAAAATGAATATGTATAAAATGCGATAATTATAAAAAATTTTAATTAATCTTTATATATAAAGTTTTGATTTTTTCTGAAATAAATGTAGCTTTTAAAAGAGTAGTTTTATATTTTCTTTCTTTTTCAGGCATGATTTAAATCTAGAAATCTTACTATCTTCACAGTTTCAGCTTTAAGTCTTTTATGATAATCAAGATATTTATGACTTTAAGAATGACCTATAATTTCTAGAATGGTATTAAGACGATAAATTAATTAAAAAGTCAATATTATTTTAATTCATGGATTAGAAACACATTTTATTATAAAGTAGATATTATAATTATTCATGTTTATAACTTTTAAAAATTACTTTGCATTATAATTTTTTTCTTTTCTAACGAAATTGCTTTAAGTTATCAATATGGTCTTAAAACTTTATGAAATGAAAACACTTTAACATTTTATTAAAAATATATACAATAAAGGTAATAGATCTTTTTTTACTGTCGCATATCCGCAGGCGAACTCCATTAAAAGCGACGTTGTTATGCAAGGCAGGTCAAAGCGATTTTCTCCTCGCATAACTTATAAAGCTTCTATGAAAGCAAAGCCTATTTACTCCATTAATTCCTCGATGCTTTTTGAAATGCGTTTTCCTAATGATTTTGAATTAAAATGTTATAAGCGTTATTAAAGAAGATACTTAGGGCTCTCATGATTACATTGCCTATAGAAAAAGATGTTCATTTTTTTAGAGAAATCATTCATTTTCCGTTATTAGTTTATGTTCCTGGAATTGTTTTCAATCTTATATTTTACAAAAGCAATCTTTTGAGATGCTCCAGGGAAAAATATGAGAAAGAGATATATTGCCGAAAATATGTAAACATTGCTATAAAGCAGAAGGCCAACCATCAAAATGTTATTACAAAGATTTCTCCTAGGAGCTACAAGTTGTAGAAACTTGTTCCGTAAGAAAACAATTCATATAAGCAAGCTTCCTGTTTAACTAGCAAAAGTAAATTTAAGTAGAGCTGCTATTGTGAAATCTCAGATGAATAAAGACTAATTTGTGGCGAATAAAAACTTCACTGTGCAAAAAAGTAACATCATATACTAATAAAAAATTGTACTGCTTAAATAAGAAATTGAATTAACATACGAGTACATTAATTATAATAATAACATAGGTAACAATGTTTTTTTTGTATTTAAGAATAACTTTATTTAAATTTATCTAATGATTCTTAATTTCTTTCGCCAGATAAAACAGAGAACATTATTACCCATCTAAGATGTGTGCATCTTAAACATACAATAAAAGAGAAAGCAGATGTCATTCACATTAGTGCAAAACTTATTATTGCAACTATAAAGCAGAAAAGAGTGAAAACTGTCTTCATAGCATTTATGACTTAACAACAAAGATCAACAAAGAGATCAACACTGCAACTTATTAAAGGCTTCGGAAGAATAAGAACTTTTTGGACTCAATAATGACTGATGATGAGGCGTGGTATTTCCAGTATGATCAATTACCTAAGCGCCACAGTGCTGAAACTCACGACTGAAAAAATTGCGATTTCAAAAGTTGCGAATCAAGATCATGCTCATTGTTTTTATGGTACCAAAGGCATGGTCCATCGGGTATTTGTTCTAGAGGGTCAAATTCTATTTGGTTGTTTCGGATTGTTTCCGAGAGAATAAAAAGAGCCTGAAAGCTGGCTTTTCTTGCATGACAATGCAATTTTTTTCGATTATCCAGAGAAAATGTGCATTCTCGACTCCCGAGATAATTCTCCAGATATACTTTTTGTCTTCCGAAGTTAAAAATGTCGACGAAAGGGGCCCAATACTGAAGCAAACAAATCGTCGTTATATAAGGTTGATTACAATCTAAGTTATCGATTTGGAAGAGAAGTTTACGATGAAAACCCCTTTCTCCATCAACGATCGTGTTCTATGTGGTGACCCTGATTGTGCACTATTTCACTGCACCGTATCTTCCACTACAGAAGAGATGTCTGCAGAACGGCCAGACTGATGCTGTTTGCTGTTTCATTCCGGTTTGCAGGCTTTGCAGGCTTTGCAGAGACCCCCAATCTCTGCTGGACGGCGTCAAGCAAAAGCTCGTTTTAATAATCCAAATCCATAGAAATGCATCTGGCGACTTGATTCAAGGTCAGGTTGAGCTCGCCAGGTTGGCTGAGGTTTCTAACACATTTAAATTGCAGTGAAGCACCGTTGGTAAGGGGGAGAGGAAGCACACTCTTCTGTGACTCTTTCTCGCTCATTTTCTCAAAATCTGTCAAGGGGAAGAGTGTGATTAAAAATTGTTTTTAGACTAATGTGGTGTTGCTCTACAGGGTAGCAATCGGAAATTTAGTCATTAAAGTCTTAAATACAAAGTCATTCAACACGAAATAAGTTCTTCGAGAGCAACAAATGTTTGCGTTCTCTTGTACACAGTTACCCCAGTTTACGGTAGCTTATAACTTTATTATAAAAAAACAAAACGGGGGGTCAAATTACCAATCTCCTCAACGGTTATCACAATGTGCACATCATTGCTTTCATAAAATTTTGATATAATTTCTAACAGATAAATAGATACATTTTCTCAATATACGAACGATATATAAATTGAGTAATTCTTCATAGACGTCTAGACAATATTAAATAATTAAAATTTATATGTACTCATAATAAAATATACGAGAATCATGCTGAAAGCCGTGAGCAACAGAGTCTTACAAATCACAATTTATTGTTATAGAGAAAACAATAGATTTATTGAAACCTTAAGATATAAACTTTTTTTTATTATTTACTTTTTAGTATTATTTCTCTGCATCCATTTTCCCCATCTTTCTGAAAGCTTCAAAATTCCCTTGCCGTAGAACTCCGTTCTAGCTGACCCGTAGACATTGTGACACGTTTGTCTTCGTTAATGGTGGCGTCTAACCTTTCCCTATTTCGTTCAGTGGAGGCTATTCGAGGGCGACCGCTACGAAGCCGATTTTGGATGCTCGTGTTGCCATCTTTGAAATTTTTCACCCATCTAATAATATTAAAGCGCTCATACACAGTCTCCATGTGCACGCTGAAGACTTTGATGAATTTTAGCAGCGGGAAGTTCCTCTTTAACAAGACATTCAGTATAACGTTGACGAAACGAAACAGCATTGTCAGCCATATTGTATCTAGTTCACGTGTCACATCAGAGACGCTACTGACTTCAGAATATCTCAAATCATAATATAAAATTGGTTGTTTAAGATGATAGAATTGTTTTCTCTATATTAATAAATTCTGATTTCTAAAAAATTGTTGCTCAAGACTTTCACTAAGACCTTCGTAAAATAACCATTAAGTGACAAGTTAATAAATGTCATATTCTAGTTCTTTTTACAATATTGATATTATTATTACTACCATTAATTACGCCCAACAGTTTATTATAATAAATATGTGATTCTGATGTTCAACTGTTCTTCAAATGCTCTGAAAAGGTTGGTGATTGATGATCTCCGATCGTAATGCATTTTTTAAAAATGATTAACGCTTAAGTGTTGCTCATAAACTTCACTAACCTAAAATATAAATGTGGCTTAGAATTCGCATCGGACAGCTGTATGTCTATTAAAAGATTAAAAATCAGGCATTACGAGAAACTTTTACTTTGCACAAACAATCAGGTAAGCTTTAAAGTTTCTTAGGTAATCGTAATTTTTTCCTTCTTCATTTTTTATGTATAACCTTGCTTGCGTCGGCGACATAAAACCTTCAAGAGCTATTGCGGGTGCTTTTACCTTTGTTTTATGTGGTATTATGAAGAGTGTTTTTTCCCCGTCGGCCCAAATTCCATCGCCCAGTTCTCTCACACACTTAATAAAACCTCGGTGTACAGAAAATGATGAGACTGACATTGCTGTCATCAGTGGCCAAAGGAGATTACGTTTGAAGAACGGGGGCAGCTTTAGGGAGGTTCAGGGACTAAGCCTTTGTTTGTCTCTCGCTCTCTCTCTCTCTCAATGCCTCTCCTGGTCTCCAGATAACTGAGGTAAGAGCGAAAATGTCATTAACTGAGACCCTTTTAGGGAACATGAATGCCAGGAGAATGTTGACACAGAGCTTAAATGATGAAGCCACCAGAAACACACCACGTTTTTGATCACCTTAAAATGGGATTTAGAAAAGACACAGAAAAATATCATCATTCGACAGATTAACCTTCTCGAAAATTTAACGCTTGGCAGATTTAATTGACTTGGGACGTTCTAAGTTCAAGCTTTATTATTTAACATTAGCAATTATTTTACGCTAGTAATTTTTTGCAAAATATTATGTTGAAATTTAAAAAAATATTTCGTCCCAATTACAAAATGTTTATTTGAACACTGTGATTTGAATTTGCATTTTTATAGTTAAATATTGCTTCTGTTTGAAAATCGAACATTATGTTATAAAATTTCTGTCAGGGACATTCAAAAAGAGAATTGTTAAAATGTTAGTATACATAGAATGAGTGTTCGAAATATGAGAAATATGAAACAAACATGGCATAAAAGACGTGGATATTTGTGTATCTGCAGCGTTCTTCAAGTGTTTACATATTATTTGCCATGTGTGGTTGAGTTCCCTTTTTATGTCTGTGTTTTAACAAAAATGAAAAACTGAGTCGTATATGAAATTTTCTAGCATTTTTAATTTATACCTATGTCAGTAGTTTCCTAAAGCAGAGGTAATACTATAATATCTCTTTGCTTACGGCCAGCACTGTCGGTAGAGTGCCAAGCGCCCTTGTGCAGAAGTGTATTTTTGTACTTGTATGCGGTGGTCCTGCTTAAGGAATTTCATTGGTTTCATGTTGATGGGGAATAATTTGAAATATAGATACAGTTGAATAACAATACAAAGAATAGACAAATCTTCCAATAATTTTTGACAGTTCCAAATATGTTGGCATATTGTTCTAACAAGCGAAACAAAAAATGCAACCACAATTCCACAAATGCTATTTCTAATAAAGAACCACGGATGTACATTTCGGAGACATTGTCTCCAGTTGTGGAACTTTGGTTTCTGCTTCTATTTAATTTGATTTTATTTAAATGTAAGAATAGTTTAACAAATTTCCTTGCAAGATAACAAATATTTGGTCCTTCATATACATTAGGATGAAGAGAATGATCGATTAATTTGATAGAATTGCCCATCATCCCCTGGATTCTCTAATATTGATTACGCTGCCCACCACTAATCCTGATTCTTAAATCAGTGAACTAAATTCAGTTTCTGATAGCTTCGTAACTATTCTAAGTCTTATTCTTCAATCCAACAGCATTAGGCCCTGCGTTAAATTTAATTATTAAATATATCCGTGTGATATATTGGATGACGTTAATGTTAATTGTTATTATCTAAGATATTAGGAATGCACACTTAAAAATGGTGATGGAGTCGCTGTTACTGTTAAATATTCTCAGTGTTGTCGTAATGCCCGAAATTGAATGAAATGAAAGCACGTCAGCTCTGGTTTCAACAAGACGGCACCATATCCTATATAATTCTCGTAATTTACTGAAACGGCAAGATCAACTACACCGGTCAGCAAAAAAACCCTTTTTTTTGGATTGTCAAGGGTATTTCAACTATTTCATGTTAATGTTTGTGTGCAGAAACCAAAAATGACATTGGTTTTGTTCGGTTGGCTCGAAAATCCAGCTTTCAAAAGACGCGCTCTTCGGGGTTCAAATTATTCCCTCTAAGGAGGTGACAACCGTATATATCTGTGCTTCTTGTTTTTGTTTATTTTAGTACATACATTGTACTATTAATTCATTGTTCTGAATCATTTTTATTAATTATGCAGGAAACATGAGTTAATCTCATCCGAAAGTGCTTGCATAATCCTGATGTATTCTATTACATTTGTGAAGCGTACACTCCACAGAAGTTGAGAACTAATATCACAGCCTTTGTCAAAAAACATATTCAGCCTATTTTGATGTGAAACTTGGAAGATGATAGCTTTGGGCTCCATATGTGGTGTGTAATTTTTCCAATATCTCATAGACTACAGCCAAGACAGGAAAACTGGTGTCATTTTTGAAACCAACAACCCAAAATTAAATAAGAAAAGTCATAAAACTGTTGACAATGAAACCTGTGTTGACCAGCGCATCCAAGGTTATGCGATTATTTGATACGCGATTATTTGAAAAGTAAAGTGTATACCACTTTCAACACCTGAAAATCAACATTCGAGCTGCCATCGATGCTATTGATTCACTGTCATTGCGAAAAATTATCGACAATTTTGACATTCGGAAGATCGCTTGTCAACGAGGCCATATGAACGATATTGTATTCCACGTATACAACCCAATTTCACATAATGGAATATTCGCGTTTTCAAGATTGAACTGAACTTGAGAAAAATATTATTAAAAAAGTAGTTTCTTTTTTACACACTGAAACATAGTATTTTATTACACAACATTTCACCTTACTAAAACACCAATTCGGACTAACATAAGAAATTATGCAAATACTAAGAATCTCGGACCAATCAAGAACTACTCTACTTCAAGCCATAGAAATTTTCGAACATTGGCAAGTCATTTTGTGAATGTAAATTTCTATGGCTTGCAGTAGGGAAGTTTTTATGGTTGTCCGAGATTCTTAGTATTTGCATAATTTCTTCTGTTAATCCGATTTGGTGTTTTTCACTGTTTAGATGTTGCGTAAGTGTTGAGTTGTTGTTACGGTATATTAATGACTATTAACTCGATGTTCTTTATGCCGAGCTTTCGCATTTTATTACATATACACCATTGAGATTGTATACGTCATGTTTGTCTAATTAGACTGAGTTGCGATGTCAACTACAGTTTTGATGGGTGGTGAACTCAATTTTTAGGCCGAAGTGGCGGAATATGTTTGAGTCTGTATAATTGTCTGTAATCAACATTTATTCGGTTGGCAGATTGCATGATAGAGCGCTTATATCCATTATAGATTTTTGTCACCAGGTGGTTGGGAAACTGTTTACGTTCGGCTATATGGAAAGTGATTGCTATTTCTTTGTGTATTTTTTTCAATGCATGTCTGAGCGCCGCTGGATAATTTTCCCCCTAGATTGTAAAAAGATTTTGGTTGATATTGAAGTCTTTGATGATGGAGAGGTCCATGTAGCATGGTCGCGTTTTTTTTTTGTATAGTGTAAAAAGAACACGTTCTTTTGGAAACGGTTAAAATTTTGTAAAATGGTGTTGACATTGTTGGAGTTGCTGGTTCATTTATATAACGTGAGTAATTGATGATTTGGTTGATCGTATTAGACTGTTGACGTGTTTGTTGTTCCAGATCTTGGAAGAAAAATTCGGATATTGTGGCACTGATCGGGGAGACCATGAGGAAGGGAAAACGGTATTTCATATCTGGTATGCCATCGAGGTTTTTTCCTTTCCTTTACATGCTATATCGGATATTAAATACAGCATTCTATCCCATTCCATCAACCACTGTTTAAATATTTCCCCAGTCATCCATACCCATTTGTTTTCAAAATACTCACAGGGCAGAGATTTCACATTTTTGAAACAATTAGGCCTTAAAAATTTTCCTATCACACAAATTTTTCTCGTTCCTGCTACAAATAACTTAAACATTGTTCATTTTCTATATGAATACAAACAAATAACTACACTTAATCATATACTTATGCGATACACTTATTAGTTAGGAAAAAAAATTACAACGTCTGAAAACTATCAAAAACAAGAAAATCAGATCTAATTAAAATATGTAAGAATTCACAACTCTGTTCTCAATTCCAGTTATCAGGATAAACTATCATCGCTTTCCATTTCTGTTTGAAACAATTACTTACATTTCAGCTCCATGTAAAGAAGCTCGCTCGTACTGCTTAGTTTTAAGGATAAAAAAATGATTTTTCTTTTGCATATTGGCCATCTGAGATATAATGGTTTATGTCTGCCGAGCATCCAGCTATGCGCGTAATCCGAGCCCCCGAGTTTCCTCTGCTCTTCATCGATTGGGGTGTCGTTTAATGAGTGCAAAATTGTTCTTGAGTCGTGTCCAATTGCTTGAAAAGGCTCTTCACCTATCGATATGTGGACATGCACTGCTGGAGATAAATTTAATTGTAAAAACTTTTAGAATACATACGAGCTCCCTTAAAAAATTTCTTCGAATCTGCAATTTTTATAGCCTTCATTGTCTTATTTGTTTCTTAAAAGAAAGATTTCTTTACAAAATCAGAAATTTTAATTCAACATGTTTATTTCATAATAATATACTAATCATTATGAAAAATACTAAAATGCCGCGCTAGGAATTAATTTATGTGGTAAATTACAAACATAATTTTGAGGGATTGTAATTTCATTACTCACAAAGCATATAGAAAAATGCCACTCGTAATTCATTGATTGTAACCCGACTTAATGCATATTGTTTTAAATATGACATCAATATTTAAAATGCAGAAGCAAGTCGGGACCAAGTTTTTCGATGCTTTCCTTGCAAATACTTTATCTATGCCATAATAGTATTTTGACGTCATTTCTCTCTATATGCAGCAGACGATTTCATGCATTCATTTTTAAGTTCCTCTGTATTCCTCGATAGTATAGTGGTTAGTATCCACGCGGGAGACCGGGGTTCGATTCCCCGTCGGGGAGAGAATATGTGTTTTTTTGTACGGAAGCATGGAAGATAAAGAATAAGTGTCAAAATTTGTTCCTCGATTTTAGAAGAAAATGTTTCACTAATTTTCAATTTTGAATAGAAAAAAAAAATAACCTCATAATGGAACCTCATATAGTCAATGCTACTAAATTAATATCAAAATTTTAGATTAACTTCATACTCGTAAAAACATAATAAACTCCCTCAACTAAAAAATTGATATTATTTGACCGAGCGGTAAGAATAGAACTCTGCCCCTTTTGATTTTTATTAACTACACTTCAGTATTGGTTTTATGCACGAAACAGTGGCGTAGCTAGAGATTTGGTTTCCGAGGGAGTCTTTCAATTTGCCCCCCCCCCCCTACTTCAAGCAATAAAATAATAACCAGAAAATTTTAATACATATATTAAAACAAAACTGTAAAATGGATAGTTATATACTGCAAAATGGACAGCTCTATTGTTCCGATATAAAAACATCTTTTTTTACAATGCTATAGCCAAAAATGCCGCCCGTTAAAAGTGGTCTCTCGGGGTGGACCCCCTTCCGGCCCCATCTCTCGCTACGCTCATGGTCGAAAACATTTTTTCAACTAAATTACGTAGCTGTTATGTTATAGTGAAATGAGAAACAGAATATTTTTTAGGAAAATAGTTGAACTTGAAAATCATTGAAAATCGATATAAATTATTTAAGTCCTATAATATCTGTAAATAAATGCCATATGTTTGGCATACGTAACTCATTTATGAAGAAACAACAAATGAACATCAAGATTGTTAGAATTAATATTTTAGTAGAGTATGCTTTCTCTTTTATTACAGCAGCACATGGGCGATGCTTTGATTAGATGGGATTGGAAAGAACTGTAATTGGAATGTTCTGCAATTCTTTCATCAAATCTCAAAGAGTTAAGTCTTGTTTCAGCGATTGTGCTAACCCAAAGTTTGCCCAACTCTCCCCAGAGATGCTCCATGAGATTTAAGTCCAGTGACTGACTTGACCACTGAAGAACCCGCACAGGTGAAAAGAGAAATGTACTAAGGGTCCTTGTCCTGTTGAAACTGGCAGCCACTACCCAAATTCTGGCGAGCGAAGGGGGGCATAATATCATCTAAGATTTGTTTACATACTTGGGCATTCATTGCTCTATTAATCAAATGGAAAGTTCCTACTCCAGACGCCAAAAAATAACTCCATATCATAATACCACCATCATGTTTCCTTTAGGTCGTTGGTAACGCTGATTGTGTCCTTCACTAGCAGAACGTGGTGTATCGCCTGCCATCACTCCCAAACAATAGAAACTTTGATTCATCCGACTCAAGGAAAGACGTATCTTGGCAAACTTCATGTCTAGCAGATCAAAGACGACGTCCAACATTAACACCATATTTAATTTAAGAAATTTCTACTGCATTTTTCTTGATATCACTAACTTCTTTTCGAGCGATTATCCGATCAGTGGAAGAGGTGGTCTTTCGAGGTCGATCAGTTCATTTTTATCCGCCAATCTTGCTGCACGGTTGTGACACTTCTTCTCGTATCATACTGCACTTTGGGAGCAATGAAATTGTTCTGCGACATTCTTCTTCCACTCTTCAAGCTTCCATAATGCGGGGACGAGTTTCTTAAGATAAATTATTCCAGTTTTGGGCTAAAAAATGATATTATAAATCAATTACGAGAATACAGAACCATCAAGAGACTAATAAAATGCAAGTTATCGAAAACAGCGCGTTATTAAAACCATTTAATGACTTAACTATTCTCTTCTTTTATTTTATTTATTTAATTTCTAAACTTATCCACTGCCATCCTAAGTAGTAGTGGCCTAGCATGAATTTTTTTGTATTAAAAATATGTGAATGATTGATCCGAGGAACAGCAAATCTCTTACAAGTTGAATGTGAAAAATATTTGAGCGCCATTGTATGCTATGAAATACTGGTTTTTGTCAATTGTCAATAGATGGCAATGTCGTTACACGTCATTAATAATCATTAATTTTGGAGCAACATCTGTAGGATGTCTGGGATATTGTCAGATGTTAACCTGTGTTCTTTGAAAGGGTTCATCACTGCCTGCTAGACCTTGCAACTTGAGCACTGCCACTCGCGGCAGTCACTTCGAGCTTCTGCTGCCACGAACATTGTGGGTTTGCTTCGTGCACCGTCCTGTTGGCAGTAAGAGGATGTTCACAGTCTTCTGGGATTACAAGGGCAACTGCTTATCATATAGTTCTGACTTTGCTCCTCACGACTTCCAGTTGTTCAGTCCTCTTAAAACCAACTTTCGTCCGACGATAAAGCTTCTTTCGCAAAGATTCGTGTTCAGACACGAATTGTAGCGACGCGTTAGAACAAGTATCGTCGAGGAAAAAAATATGGAACAACGAGCTTGCATTAAATTCTGCCTAAAGTTGGATAAATCGGCTACGGAAACACTCTAATGTTAAAAACTGCCTACGGGAACGATGCCCTATCCCGAACGAATACATTCGATTGGTTTGGTCGCTTTCGTGATGGGCGTGAAAACCTTTTAGATGACCCGTGTCCTGGATGACCAGTTTCTGTTCGAACGCCAAAATCCACCAAGAAAATTTAGGAAACTCCTCACTGCTGACCGCCGAATCACAATGCGTATGCTTGCGGGTGAGTTTCGTGAAACAGGAAGTTGAGTTCTTCTTCACGATAACGCCCGGCCGCATATCACCCTAGGTGTGAAGCGATTTCTGGCCAAACACAGCATCACAGAGCTCAACCACCCGCGCTATTCTCCGGATTTGGCCTCTCCAGACTTTTTCCCGTTCCCACAGATGAAAATCGTTATGGAAGTACCCATTTCAAGACGTTTCCGATATTGAGAAAAACGTGACGTTGGAAATCAAGAGGATTTGTCCGAGGACTTTAAAAGCTGTTTTACAAACTTGTACAAACGCGCTCAAAAGTGTATTGCGTCCAGTGGAGATTACTTTGTATCGTATTAAACAGAATTTTCATTTAGGATTTCCGTTTGTGAGTATTTGTATTAGTCCGAATATTGAATTTAACCTTGTATAACAAAAGAAAACAAGATTTATGATTTTACACACGTTGTATTGTATAGTGTATATAGTTATAATTCCATAACGTCCATTTTACAATACAAGGTTTATTAATATTGTAAAATGGACGTTATGGAATTATAACTATAAAAAGAAAACAAAATGGTTGATTTTTATAATAAAATTTCAAGTTTTACCAAATGGAAGATTGATTGGATAATTGCAAGGATTAATAGACTGTAGAGTATATTTTTAAAGATAGGAATGCTTTTCATGTTAATATAGATTTAAAGATTTGTTGTGCCTATAAAGGTTTTATTCTTTTATCTACTCTTCGAATAGGTCATTCAATGTTTTAAAAAAGGAGACAACACTTGAAATAATGGATATCATTATAATTTTTATCTCCTGATTAGAATTTTAAATTAAAACGTATATTTAATTCGCTTCACGCGTTTTAATCGTCTCTGGTAGTAAGCGCACTGCATACAAACATCTTGTATTTCCAACGTTCAGATTTTCAAATTATTATGCAAGTTAAGAGAAGATCAACATTTGCAGTCTCTTTGCAATCTCCGAAACGAATAGCATTTTCCATGAATTATTCATTCTCTGTTATTGAAGTGACAAAATGAGGTCCGTAAATGGAATTTTCGGGAGCTGAAGAATTAAAAGCGAAAATAAAAATTGTCCGCATAGCTAATTACAATATTTAATAATTCTTTTTTATATTCTGTTAAATCTTTTTTCATTGATTTTTACCGTCAAAATATTTTGGAAACTTTGTCCCATAATTTCTTGTCTAATAAATGAACTTCAGCGCTAAATCATAAACCCAGATTAATTGAATTAATTAAGTGACGCATTGAATAAATTTTAAAGTTTGGTTCAAAATCATGCTCTCACAGAAGAAAGGATGGAGGAAAAGATCTCACCGGAATCGTTGCGGTTGCGCTTACTCGTGAAGAGGGCTTCAGAATTTTCATTTTAATACGAACTGTCCATCTAACGCTGCAGAGTTATTGGGCTTAGTGCTCAGGGAACCTTCAACCTCAGATACGATGTTGTGGTTAAAGGTTGCTGTGATTAAAGGGATTAAGGAGTGGACGATAAACCTCGGTTTCGTTCCTAAACACAAGATCGCGTTCTGTTTTCGATCCCTTTCTCTCGTTCTCACCTGGGCATTTAAAAATGGATCGACTTTCAAGTGGTAGCAGTACGAGCCAACGAGTTCCCTCTCTTTTTAGACTTTTTATTTATTTAGGCTAATTCTGTAGATAAATTTTAAAACTACATATCATAGCTAACCACTGCAATGCTAAGAAGACCTGGAGCTATCAAAGGCTATTTTGTTATACTGATTCTTTATAATGCAAGGATAAAACGATTACAGGTTCTGTTCGACTTGGAGGACGTACAGGAATTAATACTTCATGTAGCTACCTTGAACAGCAGCAATAAAGCCTGGCTCCCACATGCGTAAAAGAACGGCAGAAATCACAAAGCAGAAAAAATTTTTGACGTCACTTCCTGTTTTCGTCTTTCTGCCCGACAAAAAAATTTCCAATCTTTGTAGGCTATGACCAACGACATGAATGAGTAGATCGCTCATGAGCTGCTTACAGCGCCACCAACGAGTCCCCATTTGAAAGCCAGTCGGCCATTGCTTTGGTTGGCAAAAAATGGCCTTCATCGTATGTTTAGGTTTGAAGTTTGCGTAGACAAACACAGTAAAACTCAATGCCGATTTCTTGTCCAGCTTTAAATTGTAGTAATAGATACATTAAAGGTTCACCACTGATCTTTCACAGGTGTGTTTTTATCTTTCTGCGTCTCAGAATGCTTTTCTCATGTAAAAATCCTGGTCGTCTTTTATATCGTGGTTGTTGAATTAAGAAATTTTTAAATTCATTTTGAGAATAAACTATCCTTTTTTTATTTTTTCGGTTCAGTTTCTTTCATTATTATTTATTGAAGTTTTTAAAAAAATTTGAAATTACATTAAAATAGAAGTGAAAGGATACATAAGGCAAGGCAGAGTATGTGAAGCTCTAACGTATTATCGTCAACCCTAATAATGCTTTGACCTGTTTTTCGACCACATCAACTCATATATAATGAAACTGTAATCGACCCGGTGTCTGTACATAGAAGATATTTAAGAAAATCATATGCTACAGGTCTTACTAAACTAACAGAAGCCAAAACAATCGTTTTTAGAATTTTTGTCTGTCTGTATGTTTGTTTGTTACCTCATCACGCAAAAACTACTACACGAAAATTGACGAGGTTTTTATTGTTGCATTGTTTTAGATATAAATTAGAAAATGGTAAATGATTCTTCGTGATACGCCGTCTAGAAGCCGAGTTCTAGGCTAAACTCTCGTAAAATCGTAGTTGTATACAGTCTGACATGCGGACAAGGTATACTTTGGTTCACAAATCAAACAACAATGGCGCTATAAATCTGGATGCGAGCGAGCGGAGAAGGGTGGTGACATCCTATTCCGTAAGCTTTAAGCGTAAAGCGCCATTTTTTATCTCGTGGTCGAAAGTGACAACTGAATAACTATGCTAAATTCGTCGTTATTTTAGGTAAATTTATTGCTAAGGCATAAAGTTTTTTTTTAATTTTAATAAAAAATAACAAAACTATTCCATATTTACATATGCACATGTCTTATTCCCATAATCAGATATTTTGGCTGGGTTACATTTCTTAATGAAATCATCAGCGGAAATGTTTTGTAGTCTACGTTATAAGAAGGAGTTTCGGAATTACGTGGCTATGTTCATCACACAATTCCAAGTCAATGACATTAATCAGTAAGGAGATGTCAGTGATATTTTTTTTGCTGTGAAGCAATGCTTTTAAAAACTGATTCTGAATTTACTAATATATGAATCAAGCACCTTTTGTTTATACAGAATCACATAGTTTCATCTAAAGGACAGAAAAAAAACTTCAAATTTGTTGTAGAGTATAATTCGTCAATTAAAACGTTCAAATCAGACGATGAGCGCAAAAACAATATCCATTCTGAGAATAGAAGCCAAAGAAACCACTGAAATCACGGTGCCAGCAGTGAAGAAAAGACGCAAAAGTAAAAAAAGGTCTAAGTATCACGTATATTTGATTAATATTTAATAAAGAGGTGATAGAGGTGGAAAAAAACAGGCAGATTCAGAATCTTCTTTTCTTATATAGGTCAAATTCTTATTGGCTCCAATTAATATCCTCCTCTCAGATGTGTTCTTTATCAATAAAGCTTTGTAGCATATGGAACAATTTTTTATTCATCTCAGAACATTTTTAATGATCACGCCTTCTTTATTTGAGCAAAAAACATGCGTTCTCTTATGCGTGGCTTAGTGCATTCGGGATCAAAATGGAGGACGGTGGCCACAAAAGTGAGAGTTGTCGCCACTCTACTCCTGTTTGCACCCGAATCCAAGCACCCTAATGAAAACGCGTTGTCGTTTCGTTTGCCGTTGGTGAAACGTTGGCTGCTCGCGAATATGACCTTATGGAACTGAATGTATCGTCATTCTAGGGAATACTATGACTTGTTACCTACTCTTTTGCTTGCTATATTTAACTATTATATTGATTGAGCCTACCGAATTTGGATTGTTGAATTGGATGCGTAGTTGTTTTTTTTTTTGTATTTATTTTTACAAACACTTTTAATGTTATCGGACTACGATTGCTTTTTGATGACCACTACTATTGTAAACGGACTACAATTGCGTTCTATTATGCAAACGTTATATTCAAGTACTTATACTTTTACTTAGCAACTTTTTAATTATGTTTAACTAATTAATACAACTAAACAGATTAGAATTTTTAAACATCCACGCAGACGAAGTCGAGGGCAACAGCTACTGTAGTTCCTTTATACGATTTCCTCGTAAATCTAAATGTTTTCGGGTAGCAGATTTGCCATCTCCGAAAAGACATTTCAAGGAGAGTCGGAAACAATATCAGGAACCTTCATCAAATCAGATCAGAATCAACTGCGACACTCATTGCTCATACGCTTAAAAATCATTTAATAAAATCCTTTCATTGTTAAAATCAAAGAAAAGCCCGACCAAATTCGCTTTTAATTAGCATCGCTTAATTGTTATGCCTAATTGATGTGGCTAATTACGTTTATGATTAATTTAAACTGATTCCCAAGACTGATTTTAATAATTTGTAAAACTACGTAAGGCTTGCTTTGTGCCTTTATGTTTATCGCTCTTTCGTGATCTACAAATATAGTTGTCAAATCTTATCAGTTTAACATCAAAGATTTATTGACATTTAAAACAGATCATTTCGTTAATTAAATTTTTTACTGTGTTTTTGTTTAACAAATATATACTTTTGATTGTCAAAAATTACATTCGGCTTTATAAATCAGCTTTTTATTCATCAAGGGAAACTTAGCAAAAATACATTATCAATATGACAAATAATTTATAGATGTATTCAAATAGAGGGAACAGGTTTTAAATATTTATTATGGCTTTAAAAGCCGGGTAGAAGTTCCATTCAATAAAAAACAGCGGTTATGTTTCCTGTTTATTGAGTGGCGATGCGATCTTCGGAACGTAACCCCATCGGATCTGTTATTTATAATTATTAACGTATATCAGTATATAACACGAGATGGGGTTCATATGCATGTTATGATTAGTTCTTAAGTTCTTCAGCGAACGACAATT
The DNA here is from genome assembly GCA_023313115.1 of Rhysida immarginata. NCBI lineage: Eukaryota > Metazoa > Arthropoda > Chilopoda > Scolopendromorpha > Scolopendridae > Rhysida > Rhysida immarginata. The sequence continues at coordinate 744,463 of JAHWFO010023621.1, forward strand.
TTCTACAATACACGGTGATACGGTTAGCGTTTAAGTTGAAACACAGATAACCCATAACTCAATCCTGTTCTAAAAAAAACTATTTTCTTTAAACATTATAATTAAGAGAAACTCTCTACTTGTTTGTACGAAAACCGCTTACTAAGCACTAAAAAACCGCCCACGCTTTGCAATCGAAAGGTTCAGCCGTTTTCGTTCAGGAGGAGGTAGATATGTTAAATCTAAATAATCATGAAAAATAAACAACCTGGACTTTACACCACAAACAGAAGCAGTTACTCAGAGAATTCTTGTACTCTAAACTTCATACATCACCACTGCACAAACCTATCTGTACGGTTTATAAAAAATACGCACCTTTAAATCTAAACATAATGCAGAATGCCCACATAAAGCATTCCTCAATATGCAGTAGCCTAAGCTTCAATCATGATTCCAAAAGAAACTCAATTGTAAGCATTCTTCAGACCTTATCCAGGCAAATGTCGATAGAAAAGAGAAGAAATTTTGGTTGAATGGAGAGAGTCTGTTTGGAAAATTGAAAGAACCGCCAAACAACACCGACGGGACTTACAAGAAATGCCATGAATCAGATGAAACCATCCAGCACATCATACCCACTGCAAAATATTCACCCAGACAGACTATTTACACAAATATATCCAGATAGGGAACATCATACATTATCATGTAGCAAACATACACAAGCTTTATAATATCAAGAATGCATACTATAAAAACACTACCCTATAATAAAGGAACGGACAGTACTGGGGTACAGGAAAAGTGATATTTTAAGTTAACGTCTTGTTGGACTTCTCCGTGCTAAAATTGCGTCAGCCACCCTTCTGAATGGCAAACTGTCTACAAGGTTCCAATGAACAGCTTCCGGCATTGGGGTGTATTATTGATGCAAGAACCTAGCCATGCACAGCTTCCTGCAGTAGTTTTCGAACCTGGCTCCTGGGCCTCACTTGACGCTCCAACTTGTCCCATATACCTTGACTCTTCCAGAACATGTTCTGCTGGTAAAACTGTTTTACCAAAATGGTGATCTGCAACTGAAGCTTTGCGAAAATTACATTCTTTTAAGTAGTTACGAAAAGGTCCACTCACTGGCGCGGACTAAAAAGGATGATTGTGAAATTTGAAGAAATAGGGTCATTGGTTATTCAGCCAAGAAGAGGACGAAAGCGCGTTGATCCTCAGATGGTGGATGATGTAGCGATACTAGTGATGAAAGACAAGATGCCAAATTTCAAGCTTTGGTGTTTGGCATAGTGCAGGAGTTGTAGACAAATCTGCAGGAGATGTAGACAAACTCCCACAGGGTTCTTCAAAACATTTTACAATAGTATCCCTATAAATTTAAACATATGCAGAAGGTCTTACCTGCTGATCATAGTGCGCGAGAAACCTATGCATTGGAGAGGTCTTGCTCGCTGTGAGCTTCAAAATGAATGGCCATGGAACGGACGAGGCAGACTTTCATTTGAATGGTACAGTTAACGTGCATGATTGCCGTATTTGGGCTGCAGAAAATCCACATGAGCGTCTGCAAATTTCGTTACACTCTTCTCAAGTGGCTGTATAGTGTAGTTTACTGCCAGATTCATTATCGGACCATTTTTTGTCGTAGAGGTCAGCCCCAGAGGTCACTAGGCAACGATATGCATCGTTATTGGAGATTGCCATAATTCCAGCTCTGTAGACACGTCATTGTGTTAAAAGAACAGTCTTCATGCATGATGGTACTCCCCCACACATAGCCTATTGGTGTGAAGCAGTTGCTCAAATTGCATTTTTTTCAAGACAGAATCATTAGCCGTCGTTTACCTTGGCCTGCAAGATACCCAGACTTGAATCCATGCGATTTTTGGCTCTGGGGCTATCTCAAGAACTTGGCCATCCGAATTCATCTCGCTGATCTTAAAGATAATATAGCACCCCATGTGCGTAACATTCCAAGGCATACACTGATTTTAACCATTGAACAGTGACGCAGCAAAATTGTAGCAGGCCATGATTCGAATTTGGACAGCCAAAATCCGGGCCCCTGGACAGTCCCGGACCCTGGTTCGACTAAACCACTTGGAACCGTGTAGCTAAAGCCCCTGCCGTTGAACATGCTATTTTACGCTTACAGGTAGTAGTAGATAAAGGTGGCCATCACACTGAGCATGTTTTGTAATCATTAAGTCGGATTCACACTATGAAGGAATCCGCGACGGCGGCGTCGAAGGCAAGCAAACTTTCCGTCGTGAAATCGTCATGATCATTCCCACAAGCGTTGCGAAATGAATGATTTCTTGTGGTGAAGATCGAAATCTAACATAGATTCTTTCATCCGATTTGTCCTAAATTACACGGTTGTAATCTATTTTATTCACGTATGTAATTTAAATTTGAAACAACATGTTTTGGGGCTGTGTAATAGAAACACATGAGCATTGTCACGGAATTCGAATTACATCGAGAATTCCGATGACGTCACCGTTCGCTTTCGCTCTCGAGTGTTCTATCAGTCGAGGACGAGACGACGTAATCAACGCAGGCATCCCGATCAACACGCCCGGACCAATGGGAGTGAAGGGCGCGAATTCGATGCGGGATTCGAATTTGCCAGAGGGGAGGAGAAGGAGAGACGAACCGACCGAGCGACAAGGAGGAAGGATCCAAAGAACTCAGCACGGAGATTCCGGCCGCCGAGTAAAGGTCTCTATGCTATAGAGAAAGGATAAGAGACCGGAAAGCATTCTCTACCGACAGCGACGTGTGCTTAGCCGAGTGCAGCGCCGACCGGGGCGGCGAGCGAGCAATGCCGAGAAGCAACAGCAGCGGAGATTTCGCCGACGTGGCAAACGACTCGTGTACGCTGTGTTTCGTGCTTCCGGCCGCCTGAGTTTAATCCTCCCCATCCAGTCCGTCGAACAATGCAGGATTGGACCTCGACACTTGTAAGTGCACATTTTTCTGTGGGTATAAATGCCAAGTTAGTGAGACATTCTTTTTGGGAGCTCACTTATCGTGAGCTGCATTCTCAGACTGGGATACGAGGGCTTTGGCCGTACGGCATGGCGGCCTATTTGTATCAAGAACTCGGGTTTACGTTAGCTCAACGCTCATTGTGTTAACTCAATTAATTTGTCTTAATTGTTCTAGTCTTTCTTGCCCACGTTGCTGTGTGTGCTAAATTCTGCGCCTAAATTGTGTAATGTGTAATAGCTAATAATTTTACCATGTTTATTTGAACTTTTGAATTTAGAATTCAGTCGTCTGCCGACTTAGTTTATTTAATTTATATAAAGACTTTACCGGACTGGACTTGAACTAATGAAAGGTGGTAACTTGTTTATGTGAATTGTCCTCGCCAGGTTTATTTCAGAAGGCGTATTAATTAAAGTGCCCGTTCATTTTTGTTTGCGTTAATACTAGAATTCTATTGTAAAAGACTGTGAGATCTTTTATTTATCGGGCCATTTTTGTGAGTGTATTGTGTGAATTATACTTAATCTTATCTTTGCTGTTATTCATTTCTAAGTGGGGAAATTGTTCTCAGTGAATAATACTATTTGATTTACGCATATAAGATTGCGCTAATTGTGTTACATGCGAAGATAGTTGTTTAACTATTCCGTTATTTATAATTCAAAGAAATTATTGGTGAAAACATGTAACTAGCTTTATAATGTTTATATTTTTCTAAGTTGGATCTACCAGATCAAATTTCCGATTATAATTAAGCCAGTAACTATAAGATTATTTAGCTATAAATAGTTGTTCATTCATCATTATCCTTTCCTTTTATTTTATTTTGCAATAAACTTTTTGAAATATATTCCGATCACTGTTAACGTCGTATCCTTAGTCTTCCACTGTGCATCATTATCATCTACCCAATTAAATACACGTTACAAGCATATCGCCGTCAGTAATTCTATTAAAGAGCAGCCGCATTAAAGAACAAGAATGATTTTACCGCCAAAGCGGATAAAGGGAGCACATTTTCATGTTATAGCATGGTACATGGATATATTGAATTAATCAACATTTTAAAAGACTTAAGAGAAAATAAATAAATATGAAAACTAAATTGTAAATTACTATTTAAGTAAGCTAATGTATAGAGAGAATTTAAACGAATAAACTTGAAGAACTGAAAGGTAAATGGAGAGGGAGTTATTCCTCATACATTTAAAAAAAAAAGTTCTTTAATTTGCAAGAATTCCCACATAATGTTAAACGAAGTGAGCCTCAATTGCTGAAGCGTTGTGTGTAAGCATCTATTATTTTTTCATATTAAATTACTGAAGTGTTTCTACATTATCGTCTATTATTGAAGCAAGCGATTAACTACTATTAATTACCAATATGTATAACAGTAGTGAGTTTTAGATAACATTAAGCCTAACAGCATTATGCTCTTGATACAAATAATCTATGGATAACAATAGATCTAACAACTCATAATAAGTTGGTTGATATATTACACACCATATCTTAGCATTGAAAGTTCTAACAATAATATATAGTACCATTAAGGCACATGCAACAAAACCAATTCCCACTATTATTATTTACTCTTTATATTCAGTCATTGCACGTTGTTAAGTGTTATTCGGTATATTACATGCCATGTTTTAGCATTTAAAGTTCAAATGGTATGCACCTACGAGATGCACCTTGGAGCGGAGAATAGTCACGGTAGTATCACTGAAACAGAAGTCAGATGGGCAATTAAGTCCCTGAAGACTGGCAAAGCTGCAGGTGATGATGAAATCCGGTCCGAGATGTTAAAGGCCTTAAATCAGGATGGTATCCTGTGGCTGACTCGAGTGTGTCAGGTTGCTTGGATATCTGGACAGGCCCCTAAGCAATGGCAGACAGGAATTGTGATCCCTATCTTCAAAAAGGGAGACCAGAGAGATTGCAACAACTATCGAGGCATCTCTTTGCTCAGCATTCCTGGGAAAGTGTACGCTAAGTGTCTGGAGAAGAGAAGTCGGGAAATAGTCGACTCCAAACTGTCAGGGGAGCAGTGTGGTTTCCGACCTGGCCGAAGCACGACGGATCACATCTTTGCTCTAAGGCAAATCTTTGAGAAATCCTGGGAGTATGCAAAAGAGGTCTACGCTTGCTTTGTGGACCTCGAAAAAGCATATGACAGAGTTCCTCGGGAGAAGCTCTGGCAAGTGTTGCAAGAGTATGGAGTGGATGGGCAATTACTGGTTGCTATCATGTCTCTGTACGAAAGCTCTGAGATGTGTGTCCGGATAAATGGCATTAAGTCAAGACCGTTCACCGTGGGTGTTGGACTCCGCCAAGGGTGCGTACTGTCGCCCATCTTGTTCATTATCTTTATGGACTGGATAGACAGGGGCAGCCGAGGCGATGAGCGTGTCTGTGTGGGCGACTGCCTGGTGGAGAGGTTGCTCTTTGCTGACGACCTTGTCCTCCTTGGGTCTTCTCGCACGAACCTTCAGCATGCACTAGACCGGCTTGCAGCCAAATGTGAAGAAGCTGGGATGAAGATCAGTGTGGCTAAAACCGAGGTTCTGGTCCTTTCAAGACAGCCTGCTCAGTGCGCTCTCCATGTTAGTGGAGCCTCATTGAGACAGGTGGAGAAATTCAAGTATCTCGGGATTGCATTCACGAGTGATGGACGGCAGGAGAAAGAATTGGATGCTCGGATCGGTGCAGCAAGCTGTGTCAGACGTGAACTGTGGCGATCCGTGGTAACGAAACGCGAGCTGAGTAACAAAGCTAAGCTCTCCGTCTTCAAATCCATCTTTGTCCCCATTCTCACCTATGGTCATGAGGCTTGGGTAATGACCGAAAGAGTGCGATCGCGGGTACAAGCGGCCGAAATGAGATTTCTGAGAGGTGTTGCAGGTGTTACCCTACTAGATAGAGTGTACAGCAATACAATAAGGGAATCTTTAGGTGTTGAGCCGCTACTTCTCCGCATTGAGAGGTCTCAGTTGCGCTGGTATGGCCACGTGATTCGGATGCCGCAAACTAGTCTTCCTAGGCAGTTGTTATTTTCCAAGCCGGTGGGTAAGAGACCAAGGGGTCGGCCTAGAACCAGGTGGCTAGACTACCTGGAGAATCTGGGTTCGAGTCGCTTGGATATTACCAGGGAGGACATGCGCCTGATGGCGGAAGATCGCGATCGCTGGAGATCCTCCATAGGGCTGCTGCCCCCGCGACCCTAACGGATAAGCGGGTTTGAAAAGTAAGTAAGTAAGTAAGTTCAAATGGTACCATATGGTATCATGTGGCACCATTACGGCATGTGCTACTAAGTCAATAACCATTATCATTATTTATTCGTTATATTCACTCATAACATGTTGTTACAAGTTGTTTGATATATTACAGACATATCTTAGCATTGAAAGTTCCAACGGTAACATACAGTGCCACATGATACCATTAGGGCACGTGCTACTAAACCAATAACAATTATCATTATTTACTCCTTATATTCACTCATGGCACGTTGTTACGAGTTATATGATATATTACATGCCATATCTTAGCATTGAAATTCCAATAGTACCATTTGGTATCATATGGCACCATTAGGGCACGTGCTACTAAATCAATAACCATTATCATTATATACTCGTTATATTCACTCATTACATGCTGTTACGAGTAGTTTGATATATTACATGCCATATTTTAGCATTGAAAATTCCAATGGTACCATATGGTACCACATGGTACCATTAAGGCACGTGCTACTAAGCCAATAACCATTATCATTATTTACTCGTTATATTCACTCATGACACGTTGTTACGAGTTGTTTGATATATTACATGCCATATTAGCATTGAAAGTTCCATTTGGTACCATTAAAACACGTACTACTAAACATTTCACACCAACATTATTTACGCGTTATATTCATTCATGAGACATCCTTGTACGTACACGTGCCATTAGACCAATACCTGCTATCACTAGTTACTCTTATATATTCGTTCATGATATGTTGTGACGATTTGTTTGATATATTACATGCCATATCTAGTTATAGGAAGTTTTTAAGGGGGTATCATAATGGTACCATTAAAGCACGTGCCATTATAGTACGTACTTATTCCGGCTATCTCACCTTCGTACTTGTTCGTACTCTGTCCCATATTAATGGATTGGTGAAAGCAGACTTTGAAAAAGTTAATTCGTTTTCAAGTTATCGTAATAAATACTAAGCTCCCTAGGAACAAAAAAATTCTCCTGATTTAGAGACTGAACTGCCCTTTCAATAATCGTCAAACTCGTGCATCCTGCACGCGCACCATCTCATTAACGTTTAGAGCACGCGCAGAGCCGAACCCATGTATGTTCTCAACTGCGTTTTCCCGAATGCGAGGATAATTCGTGTCTTCCAGCAATTCAATACATGCACTCTTTCTATTGCAACGCAATGAATTTTGAGATTGTCTACAGACGGACGGACGGACAGCTGGACAAACCGATCACATAAGCACATTTCTATATATAGAAAATCTGTTAAAAAAAAAAAAAAGAAACCTTCGCTGTTGGACATTAAATAGCGATGACGTAGATATTAAGTTGGCCCTGATGCAAAGCTGTATGTTTCAACAAAAAGCTTAAGCGTCCCAGACTCTCTTGTGCTATTCAATAAGGAACTCGAATGGGTTGACAAATACAGTATAAGTACCTTGGCGTTATCATCGACTCAAGACTTTCCTGGAACTGTCACGTGACGTATGGTCTAAGCAAAGCGTACAGTCTGGGCAAAGTACACTCTCATGGCTCTACTGGGTCGATGCAGTGCCCTCAGCATCGGTAATAATCTACTCCTGTTCAAGTCGCTTATTCGGGCCATCATCCTCTACGGCATGCCTGCGAGGGCGACTATATGTAAAAGCAGATGGAGTGATCTCCAGTCGTTCCAGAATGTTACTCTAACAAGGAGAGGGCCCCAATGAACATTCGAGTTTTTTGATGCCCTTTGGTAGGATGGTAATCTGATATGTCCTTTTCGTAAAACCAAGTCCGCAGCCTCCAACTTGG
>JAHWFO010023621.1:757514-800833 GCA_023313115.1 Rhysida immarginata
GTTGTAGTCGTTCCCTACCCTGATGATGAAATGTTATTTCGAACGTGTAGGTTTAATAAAAAAAAATCACCAAGGTTACTTGGTCTACTTTGCTATTCTTAGACCTTTTTCACTCTTGTATCAAGCAAAGTAGACCAAGATGCAAACATTAAAGACGCAAAGCTGGACGTCATATTGGGGTGAGTGCTTGTGAGTTAAAACGCCTCGGGAACATGCTAAAATCTGCAAACGCACCGAGCCAAAAAAGTATGGTCAGATTGCTGAACCTTCCTAGATCAACAATCAGGTATTATATTTCGAATACATTCAATTTGATAACGAGAAAAAAAAATCAAGTTCATGGTATTGCAGCAGCCAATACTGAGAGTTCGCGCCACAGATCATTGCAATTGTAAAGGTTTCTGCTGAATTATTTAAAAAATATTATCACCACCGACGAGGAATGGTTTAATTTAATTATTCGACATTTGTGGTCAGAGGGAGTGAAACCTTCTGAAATCTGCAGCAAAACGAAGGTTCAGGATGGAGATAATTAATTAAATAAGGGGAGAGCGTATAGATTCAAAAACGGAAGACAAAATGTCATTGGTAAACAACAACTTTTTTTCCTACTCCTTTTTCTTGAGAAAACGTTCAATTATTGAAAAGTGTCGGCTGCCTGTTTTTATCTGACAGTTTTAAAACTTGAGTTCGGTTTCTGAAACAAACAGGGCAGGAGAGATCGGCGAAGCAAAAGGGGGGGATCAATGAGAGCGCGAATTCGTTTTGGAAGAAATGAATCAGTTGTCGATATTAGTGTTCGACCAAACCTTCTCTTTCAGTTCTTGAATTGTGAGTGATTTATCGTTTGGCAGTTTGCGTTTCATGATTTCCCATAGACCTTCTATGGAGTTTCAGGTCTGGGCTTCAGGGGACAGAGAAGAGTTTTTTTTTTTACCGTTCACGTCGGAAACTAAACTCTCGAACGACTATCAAAAAAAACCGTCACATCGCAAAGACATCATTGTGTGGGGGAGAGATTTCGTATAATGTCAAACCGCTTTGCGAATAATCAAGCCTGAAACTAAGATAAACACAGATTATTATATCAACAAGGTTATCAAACCGTTTTTTCACCGATGCTCAAAAGTTATATCCGAAAAGCCATCACATGCTCCATAAAGATTCTGCCCTTGCTCATGCAGCTTACAAAACTCTTGACTTCTTATGAAGTCATTCATTTCCTGCAGTCTCACCTGGATTTTTTTCTGTCAACTTTGGTGAACTTAGTATTGAATATAGAGAAAGGGTTCCACTAGGCTACTTCTACTATGGAGAGACGGTACCAGGGAAAATGGATTCCTAACTGCTGGACCCTCCTTCGTGACCTTGCAGATGTCACATATAAAAGAAATTCCCCGACAAAACGGGTGTAACATTTAGAAAGCTGAACGCTTAACTGCTTGGCGCATTACAAAACATATTTGAAATTACTTAACAGGGGATAGTGTTTTACGTATTATGCATATTTTGTGAAATAGGCATAGAATTTGGAAATAATCAATATGAAGATTTTTAAATCTTGGTGCGTATTAGAAAAATTTCGTTTTCATTTTTGTAATCAGCATTAAAAATACTACAAGAAACACTTTATTGGTTCCGTGAACATTTTGGCTTTCACCAGTGTTATTTAACCTCAATATGAAAAACGACTTTATTTTATAAATACAGCAATCGAAAATTAAAAAAGTATATGTAAAACTAAAGACATCTTCTTTTTCATATACCATTTGCATTGATTTCGCTTAACGGTTTTTGAGTCCGTACCAAGTAGAAGAAGTTAGTAAATATTCCGCCACCGGACTCGAACCAGGGACCACGCCTTTCGCTGGAGCTCTCTTACCAATTGAGTCATCGCATACATGAATCGCATTACTTCTACAATATGTCCATATGGACTTTACGCTGAGCTCAATTGGCGTGAGCGGCGCATGCGAAAGGGGTGATCCCGGGTTCGAGTTCAGATAGCGGAATTTTTTTTCCCTATTCTACTTTGTAATTATGAACTGTTTGAAGAGTTTCTTCAGTTTGTTTATTATCTTCTCTTTTATACTAAAGATGTCTGGCTACATTATATCACATGGGAAGAATAGCGATATGGGATGCCGAGAGTCTGTCAACAAAACCACGGCACAAAGATGGTTCCAGCGCTTCCAGGAAGGTGACAGATTTGGGGGGTGGCCGTGGCCTGGTTGTCTCGTCGGTTGGCTCGCCAATCGATGGAGTTCAGCAACTTCAGGCGCGGCCAGCTGCTGGTTGGGTGACGGCCTGGGCTTGAGGGCCACCGCTGGCGGGACAGCTATTTGGGGCGCGGCTGTTGGGGGACTTTGGTCTGACCCATTTGCCGATTGACCATAGCTGGTGTTCCAGCAGTTGGTGACAGCCTCTGGTTCGTTTATCCCCAGCAGCTTTTCCATCATGAAACCCCCCGTGCTTCGGAGGGCACGTTAAGCCGTCGGTCCCGACTGCTACTGTCATCTCGTAGCAGTCGTTATTAATGGGATGGCGCAAAACTCCCTCGTAGGAGTAGGTGCCGCAGATTATTGCTTGCGATAATCTACCCTCTGTACCAGATAAGATAAGGAAGGTGACACCAACAGGAAAACAAACCAATGTCCGGACGACCATCTTTACCTAAGCAGTAGGCTTATGCGAACGGGTCGAACCAGTAAAATGTCGGCAATCTTATATTATAGATAGAACTTCTCCTTCCTAAAGCATTATCAATAGACACAAACCTCTAACAACTCAGGCTTCTGGATTGGCCCTGCCGTGAAGTTTCACATGACTTGACTCCTGACCACGTAAAGTGAACTTTTGTATATAACTGCTGGCTAACCAAAGAAGTTCGTTTCTGGCGCTGGATTGCAACTAGAAATGAAAATATACAGACTTGTATCAGAAATCCGGACAAGGGAATTCAGTGGTTTCATACAAAACCATAAGGGCATGCTGTGTCTTTACTGGGATTTCGAGGGAGTGTTGCACTTTGAGGTTATCTAAAAGTTGCATGGTTAAGATTGCTGTAAATATCAAGAAAGAAAAAGGTCCAGGAATAGCAAAACGGTTGAGATTTAATGTAGCCAACGCGTTTCGAAGTATAACTTCATCATCGGGGAATAAAGCAGGTTGAAGCCCACCGAATTTTTGGTCTATGTCCGCCAATCAGATAAAAGGATAGTGAATCATCTGATTGGCGGACGAAGAACTTACCTGGTATCGATTCCATCACTAATAGCACTCTCAAGAACTTACCTCCTAATGTTGTTGCGACTATTACCAGGGCCATGAATGACTGCTGGAGACATGGTTACTTTCCTGTCAAGTGGAAAGAGTCTGTAATCGTTACCATACCGAAGCCTGGTCTAAATCCTGCTCTCCCTGTCAGCTATAGGCCTATAAGCTTGTTACCTATGCTATCAAAAGTGTTTGAACGCATCATTCTTAAGAGATTTAACGACTTCTGTGTGGCTAACAATCTTGTTCGTGAAGAGCAATTCGGCTTTCGACCAGGTCACTCCTGCCAACTCCAGATCTGGAGGCTTGTTGCAGATTTAAACACTCCTCTTAACTGCGCTAAATATGGTGGTCTTGTGTTTTTGGATGTCCGAAAAGCTTTTGATCAGGTTTGGCACGAAGGCCTAATACACAAAATGATTACTTGTGGATTTCCGGACGATCTTATTGCCTTGATTAGATCCTTTCTGTCGAACAGGATATTTCGAGTAAAGGTTGGCTGCTCCTTGTCAAACCCGTGTGACGTCAAAGCTGGTGTTCCCCAGGGTTCTGTTCTTGGCCCTGCACTCTTCAACTTTTTCATCCATGACTTCCCAACATTTACAAAATGCAAGCTGTATCTGTTCGCTGACGACGCGTCCATCATGACCACTGCTCGCGTTCCCGCTCATGTCATATCTCGATTGCAGAATGCCTTACATAAGTGCGAGAAATGGTTTGCTAAGTGGAGACTCAAACTAAACGTCGACAAGTGCAAAGCTATGTTTATTACCAAGAAACTTCGGAAACCCCCAAAGCCTCTCCTTCTTTCGGGTAGAGAGCTCGAATGGGTGAAGAATTACAAATACCTCGGAGTGGTGATAGATGCCAAGCTAAATTGGGGTGACCACGTCTCCTATGCTATCAATAAGGCTAAGAAGGCAAAGTTCAGCCTGGTCGCCCTCCTGGGGCGAAACAGCGCTCTTAGAATAGATAGCAAACTTTTGCTATATAAAATGGTAATCCGGACCATTCTGTTATATGGTATGCCTGCCTGGGCCACAATATGTAAGTCCAGATGGAAGGACCTCCAAACTTTCCAAAACGTTACCTTGAGGACCATTGCTCAACTCGACAGGAGAGTTGCAACAAATACTTCTATTGCCGACGATTTTGAGATACCTCCCATTGGAAATCACGTCCAGGAATTGATGAAAAAGCTGCTTCCGAAGATGAAGGACCATCCCAATCCTCTGGTTGCAGGTATGCTTGAGCACCCGCTTACCTTCAGAAGCCTTCTTAAACATCGCAGGCCAGGTCACCTCCTGGACATCAATTTCGACGACATCCAAAAGGTGATATTTCCCGAATATTGGATCTCCTAGCTCCTCGTGTCCCTTGTCCCTCGTCAATCAACAATCAACACTATCGTCCTGATAGGAAAGGACTCCATCTTATCCTCTGGATGACTTAACTAGGTTTCATCTGGCTTCTTGCCTAGTTCAGTGTACTTCCCGTGGTTACTTTCTGGACGAGTATGGCAGTGAAAGCGTTGCTTCCGGACCACTCGTTTCGTTTTACCTGCACTGTTCGATTGTCGATTGTCGATTGCCTGCTTAATTTGTAGATGTCCTTATGCTCCAATGATGAAGTTACTTCGAAACGCGTTGGATACATTAAAACTCTACCGTTTTGCTATTACTGGACCTTTTTCTTTCTTGACTTTGAGCTTGTTCCTAATGAGCAAGCCGTGAAAATAATATACAGGGTGTTTTTAAAATATCTTCCGTATTATACTAGTTTATACATGTTTATTACTCAAAAATTATTACAGAATTTAACGTGATTTTTTTTATTCACTAAGAAAAACTCAAAAAATTGCTTAGCCTCGCGTGAGTTTATAAAGAAACACGCGGTTGGTGCGTGGTACCATTGTTGGCGCGTTGTTCCATTTTCTCGAGACGCAGTAAACAATGGCGAATGTTCAAGAAAAAGCTCAATGCGTGTTATGGCTTGCGGAATTTAAGTCAATGATTACAGTTCAGTGAATGTTCAAAACAAAGTTTAAAAGGGATCCTACAATTTAAATCATAAGTCAATTAGGCTATGGCATGAAAAATTCTTTAAACACAGGCAGCCTGTTACACAAAAAGGGTGCTTGTAGACCTTCAACGACACCACAGAATGTAGAAAAGGTCAGGGAGGCGTTCAGTCGTATTCCCCGTAAATCACTTCGCTAAGCGGCTCGTCAACTGGAAATGCCCATGACATCCGTACATAAAATAGTGAAGCACCGCCTTCGTTCTTCACCCTACAAAATCCAGATGGTGCATGAACTGAAGCTAGATGACCGACCGAAGCGCAATAAGTTTGCTGAGGATATGCTCCAAAAAATCGACAATGATACCACCTTTCTTGAAGACATTTTGTTTTCTAATAAGGCAACATTCTATACTTCCGGAGCATAAAACCGACACAATTGCCGCATTTGGGGCTCACAAAACCCCCACATTCTAAGGGAGCATATACGCGACAGCCCAAAATTTAATGTTTGGTGCGATTTAATGCATGATCGAGTAATCGGACCTTTCTTTTTCGCTAAAGACACCATACCGCTACAACCTACCTAGATATGCTGGAGAACTACCTGATTCCACAGGTGGAAGAACTGCAGCCCAACATAGTCTACTAACAAGATGGAACACCTCCTCACTGGAGCCTGCAAGTTAGGCTGTGCCTTGATTCGAACTTTCCAGGACGATGGATTGGAAGGGATTGTCCAATCCCTTGGCCCCCTCACTCACCCTCTGGATTTTTTCTTCTGGGGATATGCGAAAGAAAGAGTGTACAAGACCAACATGGATGACACTGATACTCTCAAGAACAGAATAATTGAAACAATCGCTGAAATCACCCTCGAAATGCTAGCCCGAACATGGGAGGAAATCGAGTTTCGCTTTGACGTCCTTCACGCCAAAATTGGGGGGGGGGGGGCACATTGAAATTTATTAAGGCATGCTAAGAAACTTTTTGGGGTTTTCTTTGTGAATAAAAAAAATCACATTAAAATCTGTAACAGTTTTTGAGTAATAAACATGTATAAAACGGGGTTCGTTGCCCGGCACTGCTCAATCGAAGTCATGCCTTCCTGCAGCATAACACCACCCCAGCAGACACCATTCGGACTAATTCTAAATCCTAGGAAGTTCACGAAACTGACGTATTCGCCTAAACTGACTATAGATAAATTCTTCCCGTCTATGGCCCACTTCCGACGTGGACGATCGTTCAATATGTAGAGCTGAATATGGAAAACAGCTGAAGATGGTTCCTTCTGTGGATGATGTTTTGGAAGCGAAAGTGAATACTTTAAATAATACGAATACTTTCAAAAACATTCTATTCTGTGTAATGCTGTTAATATAAAGCAATGATGATTGTTTTTTTTCTTTTTTCTGTAGGATTGTCATTTCTGTAACGTTTATAACAGGCGAACGTATTCTGTGGACCACGGGGTAAGCATCCTTATTTTAAGTGTTACAAAGTGTAGGAGAAAGAATATTAATTAAAAGATTTTTCAGTATTAAAAAAATCTAATTTATTTATTCAAACAGCAGTAAGGTTGCCTCTTCACTTGGTTTATGTATTTGACAGATTTAAGCGTTTTTAATATTCAAGAAGAATTTCATACTTTAGAAATTTATTGAGGAAATGACAGCCAAGTAGGAAAACGTTTATAGACTAATAGGTTTCAAAAATATAAATATTTTAATTTTTTTCTAATTTAAGTAAAAAGTGGCTTTTATCATTGCAACCTATTTGGTAGGTTTTCAATCACAGATGAAATTGGAACACTTTTTTTTATCTTATTCTTTCTCCTCCATAAAATCTTCAAGCAGTTTTTCCAAGCGGAAGGTTGGGTGGGGTGATGGGGAAGAACTTCTCTCATTCCATTTCATTCCATCTTTTTTCCCTTTCGCTTTCAAATCTGTTCGCGTGTCTGTTACTCGGATCGGGTCATTTGAAGCGCTGCCGATGTCAAAATCATGAATTTCATCCAATGCGTTGTTCCGGCTCAAACTTCAATCTTCCTTCTGATTTCGTTTACCTGGTTAGGGAAAAAAGTGCCTCGATCCTCCATCCTTTGGAATAGGCAAGAAAGGAAGAAGAGGGGAAAAAAGAGGGCTCCCCCTTTTTTCCCCTCTCTCTCTAATGATATACATTTCAGTTTGATAGTAAGAAAGCGTTACGGCTGCACCGCTGATAACTTAAGGAGAGTCGGCCGTTATGTTCCTCTCTATTCACCAATCCCTCTCTTTCCCTATCGTCTAAAGAAAGGAGGGAAACGATTGAGGAAATAAAAGAGAATATGGAACCGATTTAGGGGTTACCGAAGACTCCGCCCTCGATGGGTCTTTATGCTGCTTCCTAGAACAAGGAAAAAAATTGAATGGAGAATCGAAAGTAAATCACAGTTGAAAAGGGCCGTTGAATGCCCTTCTTCACGTGGGTGGCGATTGTTTCCTATATATTTGAACACTCGCCCTGAGTCTCTAACCTTTCGACCGACTTTGAAATCTTCTTTTCTAGGAGATGCGTCACCGCCGAGCACGACACTGAAAGGAATGACATTTCGCCACTCTTTGTCAAAATCTTTCAACCTCTGCCTCCATTTTTAAAATACGATGTTAACTTAAAGGATAAAACCTACCTTGTGCTACTGCGTGTTTTGACTTTTTTTGAATGGAGATAAAAACGTTAGAAGAAATTTATTCCCAGCAGAAAAAATTGCTTTTCATTTAATTTTTTATAAAAAAATATCAAGATTTTCTTAAACGATAACTGAAAACACTCAGAAGACAAACGAAAATTGTTTTAAATTCGATATAATAAGAAAATTAAATTTCAAAACACCGTATCATATTTCCGTTTTTAGAAATACACGGTGATTCAAAATGATGTCCGGCATTTCAAAATTTTACTGTGCATTTATTTTATAACATAAACTAACCAGACCGGTTTTAAAATACAGGAAAACTCAAATATTTTTGACCTTCCCGCAATTAGAGGCTATGATATGATCAACTTCTGGAAACTGGGTGTCTTTGTAAATGCAAAAGCACGGGAAGGCCACGTGTAAGTGAAGAAAAGGTGGAAGCAGTAAGGGCCACGTACACCCGCAGCCCGCAGAAATCAACTCGTAAAGCTAGTCGTGAACTGCACCTTCCACAGACAATTGTGTGGCGCGTGCTGAGGAGACGATTGAATTCGTAATGCTCTCGGTCCAGTAACAGCAGACATGCTGAAAGGAGTTTGACATGAGATTGACTATCGTCTTGACATTGTCCGCGTGACTCGAGGAAGTCACATAGAACATTTTTAATGCTAGAATCAATAAATATTTGAGTTTACCTGCATTTTAAACCCGGTATGATTAGTTTATGTTATAAAATAAATGTATAGTAAAATTTTGAAATGCCGGACATCATTTTGAATCACCCTGTATAAGTGTCACTGATTTCATCATTAAGATATGGGCGCAATTATCCCGCTCTATAAGGAAAAAATGCTTATATTGGTTGTTCAAAAAGTCATTGCGTTTTTCCAGTGATTGTCCAGGCTGTTGATTTTATTCAAAAAATGCACATCAATCTTTTTGTTCGATAATGTTGTGCCGGAAATTTCATGAATCCCTTCTCGAAAAACTTCCTTTCTGTATTAGCGACGACGAAGTGACCAATGTGTGTTTCGATAAAGTTATGTTAAGCGAACGTTTCTCCATTCAAGGAGTTTTGCAAGGATCAAAACAATTAGAAGTGTGACGGAACAAGATCTGGAAAATACAGATGGTTGAGTATGTTACAACTAAACGATTTGCAAGCATCTTAAGTCTATGAGAAAACCCGCCGCCACGTTCGGTGATGTTGTGATCCGGATCATTTTAAAGTGTGTTCTTTGCTTCAGTGTGATAAGTGAAATATTTCATGGCCTTTTTAAAATAAAACGTGTTTAGTGCCCACGGTTGGATTAAATGTGATTACTAGTCTGCAGGTGTCTGAAACTACATAATTGTAAGTAGAAAGGAACTTTTTGATATATAGAATTTCTTAGATTTTCATGAAAAAAGGTATGATAAAGAACAGTTTGAGGGAACTTTATTAGAATTGACTTTCTAGTAGTGTTATCTCTATCCTCAGAATGATTGAAGGAGTTGAATTTAAATTATTGAATATTTATCTCATTTATATTTATTGAATTTTTGCATGTTATCGTAGTTGTTAGTAATTAGCGATTTAGGATTAACTTTCTTCTTTGACGCTAAGAACTATCATCTTTCTTTTCTTTAGATTTAAGACTTATATTTATTTTGTATCTCATTGGTATTCTTTTAACCTTGAATAAAAAGATATTTATTTAATTCTAATAATCCTTGCCTATCTTATTGGAATAAATAAGACACAACCTGCCATTTCTTTAAAGAACCCAACCTTTGTCCTTGATTGAGTGTTTTTATCCTTTTGAAAGAATAGATATTGAGCTAGCTAATAATTGATCTTTAAAGTATTGGATTTTGGTGCTAATTTGAGATTAAGAAAGGGAGGGTGGTCCATTCAAAGTGACAATGGTTACAATGGCACCCTACATGTAAGGTAGTACAATCTGGGACATAGGTTACAATGTTCTATCTGGTGCCTACGGTGTCAAACTCTGGCTCTGCATCGCAGCTTCCATTCAATATGACTTCGCCGCTGAGAATTTAGGTCGATCTGTGCCCACCCCTCTTCACGGGGTCGTCTACTTCCATGGGGGATGTGTCTGGAGATTTAACGTATATGTCTTTAAAGGGAATTGAATGTATGCCTGTCTCCTGTTCCAGTGTTCGCAAATGGGTGACCGTTGACTTGGACGTATGACTCGCAGCTTTACCCTGATGCACCCCTACCAGGTTTCGGACGCTTAACCAGTCGGAGATTTTTGTGGATTATGTTGCCTACCGTTGACTGTGATATCCCTACTTTATTTGCGACAGCCCTTTGAGATTTTGGATCTTCTGCAGAAATGGGACGCTTTACTTTGGCTACAACCTCTGGTGTTCTGCTTGGAGTGGGTCGTTGTCTTGAGGGTCCAGGTTCGTCCAACGTTGTTGGTATTGCGGTGTTTCTGTTTTTATTTAGTATGTTACAGATTCCTGCCTTCGAACTGATGAGACCCCTGGATTTGCTTTCTTTTATAATCATGGATTAGGGCCATTTCGCGCCAGGAATTGAATTTATATATCCTTCCCAATATATATCGATTTTTAGCGGCATTCTCACAGCTAGCGTTTGTACAACGATTAAGAATGATGAAGCGATGTTCCCTTTATAACTCCTCACGACCGCGTAGCCCTGTCAACCACGTGGCTGGAGACTTTGCTATGTAAATCGTTTAGTTGTAACGTACTCAACCCTCTGTAGGGAGGGTGAGGCAGCACCACAATCAAGCTTCAACTATATTCCGCGAAACATCAAATTTGTGTGTGCTGTCTGTCACGGAATCCGAATAACATCAAAGAATCCGATTACAGCGTCGGTCGCTTTCGTGCAAGAGTTTTCTAATCACCGGCGTGGAAATGACGTAAGAGGAATCAACGTCAGCAGGATCTATGTGCTCGAGACCGAGACGAGAGATCGTCAGATCGAAAGAGAAAGGTTTCAGAAAACGAGGAAAACGGAAGCGCAATAAGGAGGAGCAAAAACCGAGACCCGTCTGTGGAAAAGGCATCAGGAAAATCTCTGTAGCGAATCTCTGTAGCGAATCTCTGTAGAGAAGCTGGAGCAGAAAGACCACCAGCGTGCCTGTGGAGCGAGACAGCAAGAAGCGTCGCCGGAAAAGAGTGCTCTTCGACGGGAGCCTCGAGACAGCCGCTGCGCTCTACCGGAATGACAGTAAGGTGAGCGAACATTCGTATTGGCATCTCTGCGTCAGTTCAGCCGAGCTACTTAAGAACTCTAGGTTAAATTGAACTATCTGCACAAATCGCGAGTCAAATCGCAAACGCAAGTCTCACTCTCGGCCCTGCGGGCCTCGCTAGTCAGTGTTTTCCGTACCACTCTCGGCCCTGCGGGCCTCGCCGGTCACTGTTTTCTGTTACTCGAACGCCTTCGGCGTTCTGTCTACGACGTCCCCCTCCGGGGGCAAATAATTGATATATACCCCAACCTATTTGGTTACAGGGGGCAGTTGGTTTCCCCCCGGCCGGTTACAGGAATCGCGACAATTCAGTTTGCGGAATAAGTCATCTCGCGATTTGTGCAGATAGTTCAATTTAACCGAACTCTAATACTTGTAGCTCAATAAACTGTATAGTGAAGGGATAATTCCAATTGTTTCCCTCCGCTGATATGGCGAAACGGGCTTTTGAATAGCTCGGAAGTTACGAGCTCCGTTATTCAACGAGCATAAGAGGATAGTGGCCTTTTGAACTTAAATCATACCTGAACCAACGGCTGGGGTTCGGTCTGCTAGCTTGAGTCCAACGAACATTAAGTTTATTGTTAATATACTGTCACGTGGGAGTGGAAGGTAAGTGTATAAGACAGAAGTAAGGAAACGCAATGTAAAATTGAAAGAATGCAATTTATTCATTAAACAATTAAACACTTAAAACTTCGACTGGAAATTTGATTAAAAATAACAATTACACCGCTGGATACTTGAGACACACTGGTCAATATCGAAGCTCACACGGAAATCCACAGTTAACTAGGTGGGCACTAACGGATATAACTATTGCAAATAACGTCTAACTATTGACTCAAACAGTCTATCCTCTAGCCATAGGTAAGCCATCGGATAAGGGACCATATACATTTGCGTAGCAAACCACTTACTCCAAAAGCAATGGCAGTAAATTAAATAAAAGCTAAACTAGAGATGCACCACGGCGAATTACGGAGCACTTCACTTAGCACCACATTAATAACTTGAAATTACTTTAATTAGTGGTAGACAAGTCTTAATATCTTGGACGCCCGTAATAAATAAAAGTGGTCAAAGCTTAATTGTAGCAGGAGTCACTTCGAAACAAGTAGACGTAAAATAAAGTTAGCGACGGCTCGTTATTTAGGAACAATTTCTAACTTGCACTACGATAACGTTGACTTAAGAAAAAGGGCGACTATCGGCTGATTAATTTTAAAGTTTCGTAACAATTTAATGAGAAAGTCGCTCACATGTGCCGATATGATCAAAAGCGAAAAATAGGCCCGATACTAGAACAAAGTTCAGTCCGTAATAAGAGTAAGGGCTTACCCGTTGGTTGCTTTCGGAGACAGCCGTTAGTTCAATGAAAGTCCGTGCTGAATCGGTCCCTCTATACATCCGAGGTCGTTAACTATAAATCCTCTTAATCCCAAACGGAAAATTCCAAATGATGGCGCAATGGACCCTTTTCACTAAGAAGGTGGGCGTGGCACGCGCTTGCGCGGCAGCTGCTTCCGGCGGGCAAAAAACTTCCGTTCGTCCACGTTTTCCATTGCTAGCGTACGTTTCAGCAGTAACATTTCGAAAAATTTATGAATATTTTCAGGTGTTTCGACCGAGCAGTCAAACATATGAATGCTGGAGATATTTCTGAGGCATGGTAAGTTCCTGTAACTATTTTTACTATCTTTTATTTTGAAAAAAAATTCTAATACATGCATTCATGTTTTAAGTTTCCAGAAAATGTTATAACGAGAGCTAAACGTTTAGCTTCTCAAAAGAAAAAGCATTCTGTGCGCATCAGAATTAGAACTCAGTGGAAAGATGTTTGGGAGTAATTGTGAATGCCCTATAGGGTAAATGGCAATTAATAAGTTAGTCACTTTAAGTAATTAGTTATTTATTCGTGTAACTATATTTGAAATGGTAATTTTAGAACAATTTTAGGAATAACTAAATTTTGAATTTCATCTCGTTAGAAAAGAGGAAAATGCAGACATATAAAATACAGGGGTTGAACAAAATAATATGAACACCTTTGATTTTAGATGTTTTGTCGAATATATAGAAAAACAATATCTAGTTGATAATGATGTCCGGTTCAAAAATAAACATTTGGAGAAAACCCCTTATCGTTTTGTTTATTTTTGTGAGCAACTAACATTCAACTCATTCTACCGGAGATATCTTTCTGAATTTTCACGATATTTGCTTTGGCTTTTTATAAGAGTAGCTCTATAGATTTGGCTAATAAATTAGGCAAAAAACAGTTGGTAACGTTTGCGCAGTTCAACATTATTTAGTAAAAATGCTCATATTTCAACAAAATTTTATATTTTGATTGCAAAGGTTGTCTCTCCTGTAGTTTGTCAAGTTCCTAAAAATGGCATTGCAATGAGTTCAACATCCTGTACGTTAAAAACAAGACTTATGAAAAAAATTCGATTCTTTTTAAAGAAACCTTTATATCTCCAAAAATATACGTGCTATTCTCATACAAATAAACATAGATAAATTTTTGCATACAAGTAAACATAGATATGCCTCTTAATCATATATTGCATTTACAACGCATTTCAAGCATTATTTTTTACAGGGTGATCGCAAACATTATTTTTTTTGTTCAATTTATTGCTGGTCCCCTATTTGCCTTCGAGACAAAACATTCGCTCATATATCATGTATATATATGGGGTAGCAGGCTCTTTACATCCCTGAAGTTTCAGTATAATTCGTCAAGTATTTTCCTAGATATTCAACAAAACGTCTAAAATCAAATGTGTTTCTATTATTTTGTTCAACCCCTGTATATGGCTGCATTTTCTCTTTTTCTAATGAAATGAAATTCAAAATTTAGTTATTTCTTAACCGAATATTGTTCTAAAATTATCAATTAAAATATAGTTACACTAATAAATAACTACTTAAAGTGATAACTTATTAATTGCCACTTACCTTATAGGGCACTCGCAAATACCTCCATATGTATTTCCACTGGGTTCTAACTCAGTTGTGCACAGATAATGCCTTTTCTTTTGATAAGCAAAACATTTAGCTCTCAATAATATATTTTCTTGAAACTTAAAACATGAACACATTATTATGTTTTCAAAATAAAAGATAGTAAAAATATCTCCAGCCAATTTATGCCTCAGAAA
Source organism: Rhysida immarginata (assembly GCA_023313115.1). Taxonomy (NCBI): domain Eukaryota; kingdom Metazoa; phylum Arthropoda; class Chilopoda; order Scolopendromorpha; family Scolopendridae; genus Rhysida; species Rhysida immarginata. The sequence goes on from JAHWFO010023621.1 coordinate 771,893, forward strand.
TATCTCCAGCATTCATATGTTTGACTGCTCAGTCGAAACACCTGAATTTATTACCATCATCCTGAAAATATTCATATATTTTTCGAAATGTTACGTCCGGTAGCAAATTCATGTTGTGTTCGGAAATGTATTACAAATCAACACTTACAAGATGCTGGCAAAGAGTAAGCGCAATGTTGCTGGCATCAACCTCCAAACGATTACAGTTAAGCTGCTGATTTTGGTGGCTTATTTTTTCTGCAATCGCTTCAGACTTTCATAATTTACAAGAAGAGGTCAACAAAGTTACTTCATTATAAATTTTTATAACATCATCTTTTTTTCAGCCTTTTAAATCTTGTAGGCGATACATTTTCCGCCGAAACGTGCGCTAGCAATGGAATAATGGACGAACGGAAGTTTTTTGCCCGCCGGAAGCAGCTGCCGCGCAAGCGCGTGCCCCGCCCACCTTCTTACTGAAAAGGGTCCATAGCCATGGAAATCCTCTTCTCTGCGACGCACTGTGAAACAATTCCTTCGTGGGATAATTCGAAGTAAACTAGTGCAGAGAAAGGCTACGGTAGGCGGGAACTGAGATATTTGAATTTGGAGATCTCCTTCCTTGCTCTGGAAACATATTTTTGTTAACGTTAACATTTTCCTCGATTCTATTTTCAGTCCTATCGTGAACGCTAGCCATCGATGTATATATACTAACTGGATGGCTCACTCCTATTGCGCGAGGAGCCCAGAAGTGAAGCATTAATAATCGACCATTTTTCCTGGTCAAGAGGGCAGCCGGCACGTTGGAGATGTAAACTGGCGTTTGTTCTCACGTTATTTTCGTCCATTTTATCATTAAATTTTATAATTTTAAAAAGTAAAATGTTGCACTCATGAGTAGAAGCAACATGGACAAAGTTTTACTGAAGTGTGTTCTATGTAGGGATGAAATTCGTGAAAAGAAAGCATGCAATTGTTAATGACTTTTTTTCTGAAGATTTGCATGAGATTCAAATTGTTTCTATTATTGCAAAATTATTTTTTAAAACAAGATTATTTACCTATGGGAAAAAATATTCCACACAGGCAAATGGAACTAGAACAAGTATTCGCCAAAAATTTACAAAATTAATGCTTTTTAATCATGTATAATAAAATGAGATGGAAAAACTTGATGTAGTGTTCTTTTACAGTTTTTGCAAACTGGTTTCATACAATTCTAAATGAATTTCATACATTTTTAAATAGATTTAATATGATTTTAAATGAATTTAATACTCTTTCAAATAGATTTAATACGTGTTTAAATGAATTAATACAATTTTAAATAAATATAATGTGTTTTAATTCATTGTAAATGGAATTTCATTACCAAACTAAGTAATAAACCATTTTTATTGAAACCTTGTTTTATTAAATTTACATTAAATCTTTTTTTTATTATTATTTTAATTGAATTACAGAAAACAAAATTGTAGCATAAACAAATAACACAAACATAAAAGGAGTTAACAGTTAACCATTGTGTAATTTAACTAAAAAAATACAGTAATACTACAGTTTTTACAAATTCGTTTTATGAATTTCAAACATTTTAAAATAGATTTAATACACTTTTGAATGAATTTAATACGATTTTAAATGAATTTACCGGTGAAATACCCGCTCAGTACAGAAGAATAAATATTTCTGGTATTACGGTGTTTACTTTAGTTTAATTACACAGTGGTTAACTGTTTCTGTTATTTGTTATGCTACAGTGTTGTGTTCTGTAATTGAATTAAGATAAAAAATAAATAAATTTACCGTAAAATTTACTAAATTAAAGGTTCAATGACATTTTTTTTATATACTCAATTTAGTAAATAAACTCCATTTATACTGAACTTAAAACACGCATTATATTTATTTATAAATCGTATTAACTTCATTTAAAAATGTATTAAGTCTGTTTGAAAGCGTATTAAATTCATTTAAAATTTTATTAAATCTATTTAGAAATGTATGAAATTCATTTGTAAAAACTGTAAATCATGTATAGGAAACAAATGACATAAAGCTTTTTTGTCATTGTATTTATAAAGAAATCTACATATAATGAATAATCTTAAAATAATTACCTTGTACGTGTAATAACTAATTATAAATTTTATAAACATTTATAACTCTTTACAAGCATTACAAGCATTTGTAACTCTTTACAATATTGAGTTAACTTAAAACTCACGGTAAATTCACGCTCAACAGTAGAAATCTGAGCAATGTTTTGCCCTCTTGCCCAGGAAAAGTAAGCGATTATCATGGCTTCACTCCTCTACCACAGAGTGAGGCATCCAGTTAGTATATATATACTGCCCACTTATCTAGTGGGCTGTGACATATATATCGATGACGCTAGCAATTTTAGAATCACTTTCCTGAAACGGAAACGTGAATCTCTCAAGACTTCCGTTTTGCTTTCGCACTTCCGCGCACGGGCGCTACCACTTTGGCTTCCTGGGTTGATCGCATCGGCTGGCTTCCTTTTTTCTCGAGACGCCCGGGCATCCTCATTAGATGTCACGGCCGTTTTTGTTGGGTAGACGTATCTCGTCTTATGATGCTTGAAAACGGACCGTGACATATACTTAACTACATCATATGTTTGGGCGGTTCTTCTACCACGAAGAAGATGTAACGCAAGGCAACACAACACACATGGCTATGTTTACTTACCGTAACAAATCTTGACTCTCTTCGCTAGTACGTCGGAATTCATAATTAAGGAATTTTATAAACCCACCGAGAAGTGTAGATACGCTCAAGATACAAGGGCTATTGTTCAAGAGAACGACAAGTAAATAATTGTGTTTTCTTCAATGCAATGTGCTCCTGATTTTAACGAAGTTTATTAGTGTTACGGAACCTGTGTCTATGCGCTTCAATTCATAAACTCATACTCATCTTCTTTTTTTTGATACGTATGTGCTCGAAAATTTGTGAACGTCTAAACACATATAAATTTGTGAACGTCAGATAAATATTTGTGTGGTGCAATTAAGTGCGACGTATTAAGAGCTTTAATTACGTTTGCTAATCCTCCTTTATTGTGTTATCTGTTAATGCTTAAGAAATTACACGCTTAAGTTAGCTATTAAGTTTGCTATACAATTAGTTAAAAGCTTGGTAAATAAACAGTATCATTACTTTTATTTTTCTTACATTCGCCTTTCTTTTTCATTTAATCCAGTACGCATCTCACCCGAATTTTTACACATGAAACTGTCATGAAGGAAGACCACTCCTTGCCAATTTTTTTCAATTCTGGCAGCCTTTCTGCTACGGTTTCGTTTAATATGGCAAATTCTATTGACAGCCAACCAAAGACTTGATCGTATCATGCCTTGGTAAAAACTGGAAAAAAACTACCCCCCCCCCCCTGTAGGGTAAAGTAAGTAGCAGATCCTGCGGTCATCTATTTTTACCCCTTTATCTGTACTTTTTACCCTACCCCCAAGTTTTTTAATCAAAAATTGATTTTCTCGAACATAGTATGTAGAAAATGTAAAAAAGCTCGTATTTTCTTTCCTTTTTCATCAATTTCGAAAAAATGACATACATGCCATTTATTGCCATAAGTCTAAAGACCAAGTGACCGCCACCCCCGCAACTCCGACCCCACTGGAACAATTGGGCCTAAACTTCATGGTAATGTAGATCTTGCCTAGAGGAATCTGTATACTGAATTTCACTCCTTTACGTACCTAAATAGCACATAAGTCTTTTGTCCTCTCTGGCTTCCACCCCCGTAATTCCAATGTACCAGTCAAAACCAAACTAAATAGTGAAAGTGGACATGCCTATAATAAACTACATTCCGAATTTCAACCTTCTACCTCAAAATATGTAGATATTATGAAGCAGACGGATAGACAATATAAAACCAATAAGTAGCTCCATTCTACCGCTACTTAATAATATAGATCACTAGCTGAAAACCGGATGTCACCCGGGACTTTATTGAGTTAAAATACGGAGTTAAAGTAAAATGGATAGGCATAAAAACCTTCTCCATGAAAAAAACACATGTGCCAATTTTCATGGTGATCGGTTAAACGATGTTGAAGTTTATCAGTCTCATATATACCAACATCCATTTTTAGATAGAGAAGCGAAGACAAGAGAAGAGATTAGCACTTGAGCACGATCTATAAATATTCATGGTCATCGAGCTCCATTGTTAAAATGAAGCTAAAGTTTCTAGCTCCCGGTAGGGCGCGAACTCTATTGAAAAGTGGCGCTGCATGTACAATCGGCCAAACTGCGCCTTTAGCGCCCCCTATTGGCAGATAGAAACTTTACTTTCATATTCAGTTTCAATGAAAATCTCTATCGCAAGCTGCGGTCGGCCTTAGTGCGATCTATGCGGCACCTGGCGCGATCTGTATTTCTTTAGCTTCTCGAAACAATGGAAAATGCCCGAAGCTCGATGACCATGAATATCAATAGACCGTGCACTTGAGCAATCGTCCTCGACAAAGCATTTTCACATGCGCGTGCCGATGTCAATAATGCTTAAAAGATGAACAGAAAGTAACAATATATTCATTCTTGACAAATCGATTGTTGTATGACATGCCGTTATCTTGGTATTCTTTACAATCACTGTTTTAGCACGTGAATTCGATTTGAGAGGGTCCACGAAAAATTCTGAAAAGTTGATACGGCCGAGCTAGGATCTTGATGGTCATATTTCTGAAAACAAAATTTGAAAAAGTTAATCCGTTTTCAAGTTATCGTACAAACGGCGGACGGCCGGATAATTCGTACAGTCCAAGCGTGCAAAAGCTCCTAATAAAGTAAAACTTGGCGAATATGCTTGTGTTGATTCTCCATTTCCACAACGTTATAGAAAGAATAATTGTTGATTGATCCGTACATCTTTTCCTTGATCGAAGCTAAAAGTGTCTGATGTTAAAGCACTCAGAAGACAAACTAAAATAATTTCAAATTATGCTGTCATTATTTCTGTCACCAGTTTTTCGGAACATTGTAATGCCGAATTCTGTCAGCATAGCATTTGTTTCATTGCCAATACGTCCGTCACAATGTATAGCTGCCGCGGGCAGATATTTCACTTAATGAAATGGTTTTTTCCTTGTTTCTGGTGTCTTTTTCTTTCCATCAAATTCGGTCAATACTTATGAAACAACCAATAGAATTAATATTTAAACAGAATAAACATTGGTAAAGCCAAAAACGGAGGAACGGAGAAACAATTGAGCTGACGATTATAGGTAAATCAAACCCACTGAGAAATGCAGTTAAGAGATTTTGAATATTTCACCCAAAGATGCAGACAAAGATTTACTGCAGTGGAGACTACTCGGAAGACAAAAGACAAATGAGATAAAGGAAGTAGTCATTGTTCAATTTGCAAAAACTATTGAAATAAAGCTTTATTTTGTTACTCATATGCAACCATTAATTAAACACAATGCTATAGGATCAAATTTTCCTTCGAGAAAAATCTTCCCAAAAATAAAATCCACCAATATCGTCTCCGAGATAGACACAGGGAAATCCCACAGTTCGATATATAAACGATTGCTCTTAGTATGGGAACGTGATGAGCACATGGCTGATGGGTGAAGTCCTTAACAAGTCATAAATCATCATACTAGGTTTCTAATTTTAAATCTGTACAACTCCATCTGTATTTTTAAACATTAAAACACTGAACGAGGAAACCAGAAAACTAACACCATCTATCGTGTTCACAGCAATTCAACCTAAGTAACTTCAAATGCATCGATGGAAATGTGAGAATTTTCAAGTAATTGTCCCATCCTCAGTTTAAGCACAAAATGAATTTGTTCAAAGGAAGTATTTAGCTTTTACATCACTAAATCCTCTCCAGAAGTTCCCCTAATACCATGTGAACATTAATTAGTAAACATATTGTCACGCTTATTTCAGTGTAGCAGTTACAAACATCGGGTGCAATTCTCAATCCTTAAAATGGCATTCTATTAAGCCTGTTTTCCAGTTAGCGACTTTTAACTAAATGTAATGTGCAGCAACTTTGGATGTCTAGTTAAAGACGCCTGAGAAGCACGACGGGTTTCAGGTCATTTCTATTTAGCGATTTATTCAGACTCTGGTCTGATCTGATTGGTTGAGTCCAGGGCCGTACTCATAGGTTTTTTCGGGGGAGGGCTGAGGGGAGGAGGTCCCCATGTAACAGATTTAGACTGGGACTTTTTAACAACGTTAGCGTTTATAAATTCAATTGGAACTCACTTATAAATTCCACTGTAACTCACTTATGTTCTTAGCTGTATCATTAAAATCAAACTCGGTTCAATTTGAAACGACATACTTTCGGAATGACATATAGACTAATTTAGCTAATGATAAAACGGGGTTATGCAGTGTGTATGGCAGATGTAATTTCCCGTTTCTGCATTAATTCTATGTTTTTTTGTCACTTGCTTATGTAGTAGGCATAGCCCCTGAAATATAAAATCCCGAGTTAATATAAAATTTCTTTATACAAATAGTATCAATAAGTTCAGAGACTATGCTGATATCACCAATCAGGCTTGGAGGAGAGAGGAACTATTTGACTGTGGCGTAGAGGCACATATGACGGTAGATGAGATAAGGAGGATGCAGCTCCGCAGTGCACGGTTTTTCCAAACAATGCGTGTCAGTGAACTGTGGTTGTTCGCGTTCGTCAGAAGGGCATGGCTCATTACGAGTTCGTACCTGAAGGGACGACTGTGAACATCCGGAAGGGACGAGTGGCTCGCATGCGTGATACCGTCCGCCGGAAACGCCCAGAACTCTGGAAAAGCATGGACTGGATACTGCAACATGACAATGCCCCCGCACATCGGTCTTTCGTGGTGAAGGCTGCACTGATCAAAGTGGGAATGTCAACTCTTCCACACCCTTCCTACTCACCCGATCTCGCCCCATGCGACTTTTACCTGTTTTCCCGTCTGAAAAAACGAACTCAAAGGACGCCGTTTCAAGAGTCTATCTGATGTTCAGGAAGCAGCGACGGCCGCCCTAAAGACCATCTCCTCCAGAACTTCCAGGAATATTTTCAACATCTGTAGTCGCGTTGGCAGAAATGCATAGTTGCAGAAGGGGAGTACTTTGAAGGTGGCTGTGTGTTACACGTTATTAGAATACTTCATATCCGTCAGGAAGGCCAGTCTCCGAACTTAATGATCGTACCAATATATTGGTGTTTTTATCCCAGTCATTCAAGAAGTATAGTGAGCAAAGGAGCCAGAAACTGTGGACAAAGATCAACAAAACACAACGGAAACCACTGAACCACAAAGATCATTGTGTTTTGTTCCAGTCATTCAAGTTCTTTCACAGCATTTCATCAAAGCATCTAATTATAGAACTTAATTTAAAAACAGGAGCACAGTATGTGGAAAAACCAAGTGATATATGCACATAGTGGTCATCGCAGTTATTAGAATGTCTAGGTAAACCTCGGAATGAAGGACAGAACCCAGTTCATTGAAAGAGAAACAGCCCCGCCCGATTACGCTATTACCACCAAACTTGACTGTTGGCACAGTACAATCAAGACGCACGTTTATCAGGCATTCTCCATATTTATGTACAACCATCAGACTGCCAGTTTTTAGAGAGATTCATCGCTCCATAAAAAAACGTTTGCCTTGCTATTTAGGCCATTTGTTATGAGCTTTGAACTCTTTAACATTTGTTGAGGATTAGTCATCGTTATTTTAGGCTTATGAGCAACACCTCTCTCCTCGCAGTCCTAATGAGAAAGATTGTTCCTGGAGCAAAAGCAAGCCGATTATCCTGGACAATCCTTTAAAGCACTCGCCAACCTCTACTGAGTGATTTTATGAGGTCTACCATTACGCTGTTTCACAGAGCTACCCCTTCACGCTTTAAAACGTCGCCCACGGTGGATAATTTAACAAAGCCGGATCTCACGAATTAACTTCCCATTTACGTGGTATCTAAGAACCAAATATCACTTACAAAGAGATTGAGTTCTTCTATACAATCCGTTTTTGTGATAATTGGCCTTGGTTGATGTTTTAAAGCTTTATTAATGATAATTATAGCCCGTTTCATGCTGTCACTAAGGTGACCTGAACTTTCCATTCCTAAGGTTGTATAGCTAACAAGCTGGCACGTAATTATTTTATGGCGAAATTATTCGTGAGATTTATGGGTTTACGTCAGTCGGCATTTAAATCTTCCTCCCTTCCTGAATAATTATCACCATTAGCCCAGAATCCTCTTTACCTAACCCCCACCGGTAACATCATTTTAGGGAACTCTATTACTGAAAATATGTTGTGTAGATGTTGAAACCAAGAATTACTGTCAAATGTCAAGAGAGATTATTAACCGTTATTAAAGTTGTTTACGCTTGTTTTAGTTGAGAGGTAAGCCGGTTGATTTGTCAATTACAGTAGGACCAGGAAAAATCGAAAATTTACATAATTCGAAGTTTCAGTTTATTCCCTTCCGCACAGGTCTAAAACCTGTATCATTCGAAGTAATAGACCTCGATAAATTGAATTTTTGGAGGAAAGTTAGAGCAACAAAATGCCTAGTTAAAGATAAAAACGCCAAGAAACACGCCCACACGCGATACTTTCAGCCAACAACTTCATCTGCGACGTCATCTTCTTGTACGGAGGAGAGAGGATGACGTACAGGAAGGGCATGAGAGATCACGTGGGAATTTTGAAAGAAGTGAGCGCGAGAGGAAAGATTTTATGAAACGGAAACTATCGGAGGACTGCTGTTCTCCCGCCTCAACAAATTCGATAATTGTTAGTGACAAGTTAGCTACTAATAACCATTATGGTATTCGACATAAGCTAATGAAGAATTCAGCTTCTAACTGATGAAAAAGTTAAAGAAAATGCTTTAAAAAAAGAAAATTAAGTCTCCTGATAAAAATTGCTGTAATTTTTATTTACTAAACTGGAATATGCATTAGTGACGGCAGCATGGAAATTTTTGATAAAGAGATTATTCGTATAACATTTTTACTTGTCAGATAAACCTCTATTATCGGCACTTGTAACGAATTTGGACTGCCAACTTTTTACGCTAAGCGTCAACTTCAAGATTGTATGAAAACTTATATTTAACACCCCCAACCTTCGCAGCGACCCCCGATAACGACTCCGCATTGTGTATTTTTAATTCATAGTCTATTGGTCTATTACATCTGGAAACCATTAAAAGCAGTGTATAATTTTGTCTTGTGTGTTTCTTTCACGGCCTTCTCATTATTTGAAAGATTCCCAATTGTACGCGCCCCACGAATCGTGCCGTTGCCCCCAGAGGGTGATTTCTTCCACTTTGAGAAACACTACTCTAGGTTATAGATATTTTTCCTTATAATACTCTCAACTTTTGGAAGCATTATCAGAGCAGTTAAGATTTAAAATTATGAAGGGTAATCATCTGGACTATGGCACCCATGCTAGACTGATAATTTCCCCATATTTACTGAAGTGCCAATCTAATTTCAATCTAACCACCACACAGAAGTGCCAATATAATTTGGACTCTTTACTTTACTTTTCGACTTAAAATTCATTAAAAGTTGATAATAAATATATAAATAAATAAATAAATAATAAATGAATAAACTTTTTAATGAATTTAAAAAAAAAGTTAAAATTCGATTTACATCTAAAGAAATTGCCCAGCAATAAATTTTTCATTAACTATGAAATATTCGTGAAATTCAATGTCATTACTAAAATGCTCTTCCACAAAAAATATTAATCTAAAATGCTGAAACGCAATCACTTATGTCCAGAAATTTCTGCATCCCTTCATGTAGTTCTGTCATTATTGGGTAGTTCTCTTCTGCTCTTTGTGTACTTACCATTTAGCATTTTATATTCGCAATGGCCGAGTTTCTCAACTATCACTCAAGAATGAGTAAAATTAATTTAAATATTTTAATTAAAACGCTCGCTATGTTTCTCAATACTTAATGTAAATATAGCAAAATAAGTCGTGTAACGATGAGCGCTAATCATTTGTTAGATCAGTCGGAAATATGTAGCCGAAGCACAATTCTGGTTTGAGAACGCAAAGTGCAATCTCTCGTTTCTTATCCGTACGATTTAAATCAAATTTAAAAGTGAAGCCTGAAAGATTTTTTGTGAGTTTATAGCTGTTAACATTTTCATGTATAGAGAAACAAACTCGTTAATTATGCATCAAACTGACTCTTGCAGTACATGAATTCATGGAGTGTCTTCACTCGTTCAGTAGCTGCCCTGAAAGTTCGCTGCCGGTATGCAACACATAAAAAAAAATAATAATAAAGGGAATATTATTATTTATTCCGAGTTTCAGCAGGGGAACTCGGATCAAACAAACCCTAAAAAAGAAAAAAACAACAAAATAAAAACACACATAAAGGTTAAAAACAACCAAAAGCATTGCAAGAAATATATACAAAATTTAAGATCACAAAGCGATATCCCTTTCGCTCCTTGCCATTCAAAAATGAGATCGATAGATCGTTTCAAAAATAATCTACACCGTATTCACTATTAATAGAAAGATGCTTAAACATTTTTCCATGTCTAAGTGCATGACTAATCAAATCCTCAAATTTAAAACCTTCACAAGATCGATTATAAAAATCAATGCCAAGAAAAATTAAGTCTAACAATATACGAAGGTGTGTCAAATGAAAACCGCAAAACTGTAATTAAAATTCCAAATTTTACCCCACAGTGTTGTAATTCTGCAGATCCGTTAAAAAAGAATTGTAGAAATATCCGATAAGTGGCAGGAAAGTAGAGACAAGCAAAGAACGTCACAGCAGCAGTTTAAAGATGGCTGCCCCACTTCAAACAAGCACCAAAGAAGTATATGAATGGTGATGCATGTTTGTCACAGCGTCAAGTTTATAAATGGAGTGTGAAGTTCACAAATGGTGTGACAGCAGTATCAGACGCCCCTCTTTCGGGTCAGGCGCAACGAGTTGTGACGCCCGAGAGAATATTGCAACATTTGAAGCCTTAGTGTTGGAAAATCGCCGAGTAACGATTGACAAAATTGCAGAATCGTTAGACATTAGTCATGGTTCAGCCCACCACATCATTTAAATAGGTTTCACACCTTCACTACCCAAAAATCGGATAACTGAACGCTGTTCTTCTTTGGTGCATGTTTGAAGTGGGGCGGCCATCTTTAAACTGCTGCTGTGACGTTGCTTGCTTGTCTCTACTTTCCTGCCACCTACCGGATATTTCTACAACTCATTTTTAACGGTTCTGCAGAATTACAACACTATGAGGCGAAATTTGAAATTTTAATTACAATTTTGCGGTTTTCATTTGACTGATCCTCATAAATTTGAAAACAAATTAATAACTCATAATAATAAAAACATGAATTAACCGTAGCCCTTGGCTGCAATCGAAGAATAATGCGCAAAGAGCGCTTTTGCGTAATGCAAAGTTGAGAATCATATTTAGGCCCCGCAGAGAAAATACATAAGCTTAGAGACAAAAAAGCATGATAAACTTGAACTAGCTTTAAAAAAATAACGCCAAGAAACTGAACATTGGAATAAAGAAAATAAAGACAAAACAAACCACAAATCCACAAAAAATATTTAATATAGATTCAGATGTACATTTCGTGAACCATGTTCACTTCTTCAGTGAGTCACGTAAAGCAAAGGCCTGTTCACTGAAACGTCATACATTGTTACATCATTATCAGAGGGCGAAATTTAGGGCTTTCTACCAACAATTATCGATTTCTACCAATAATAAGCCCTAAATTTCGCCCTCTCATGATGATGTAACAACGTAAAACGTTTCAGTAAACAGGTATTCGCTTTACGTGGCGCTGATACCGTAAAAGACGCAAAGCTGGACGGCATACTAAGGTGAGTGCTTGTAAGTTAAAACGCATCAGGAACATGCTAAAATCTGCAAACTCAGTGAACTAAAGAAGTATGGCCAGACTGCTGAATTTTCCTAGGTCAACAATCAGGTATCATATTTCGAATACATTCAATCTGGTAATGAGAAGAAAAATCAAGTTCATGGTATCTCATCAGCCAATATTGAGAGGGTTATCATTGGCATTGTACAGATTTCTTCTAAAAGAAAAATTGAAAAACATGGTTCTCTTTAACGGGATGCAGAGGACAGGGAAAAGTTTTTACAGTTCACGTGGGAAAATAAAGCCTCTAACGATTGTCAACAAAAAATGTCACATTGCAAAGCCAACATGATGTGGGAAGGAATTTCGCATAATGGCAAAACCCGTTTGCGAATTATCAAGCCTGGAGTTAAGACAAACACAGATTATTATTAAATATGAATGATATTTAACCCTTAAAAACTCTTAAATCACAACGAAAAAGAGCTCTTAAAAACCCTTTCGTGGTGGTTTAATAGCTTTTATTCATATTTAATCATCACTATCCACATTCTTTTTTGTTGTGATTATTTTTCCTTTTTGTTTTATTCTGCGGAGTGTTAGTTTTTTATTAACCTTTCAGATCTTCACTGTTACATATTGGGAAATTGTCCGGAAATCATTTTACAGATTATTATATCAACAAATTAATCAAACCGTTTTCGAACACAGATGGTCGAAAGTTAAATCCGAAAGGCGATCGCATTTTCCAAGATTCTGATCCTGCTCATGCAGCCCACAAAACTCTTGACCTCTTGGAAATAAAAAGTGAAGTACATTCACCCCGACAAATGGATTCCACAATCTCCAGACGCAGCCCCCATTGATTATTTTGCTTGGGGTTACTTAAAACAAAAACTGTGAGGTCGCAAATTGAAAACCTAAATGGGCTTAAAAAGACACTTTTCAATGAGTGAAAGAAAATGTCTCAGGAACTTATTAATAAATCTGTGGATTCGTGAAAAGAAACGTTGTCGGTAAATCTATAGTAACCAGGGAAAACAATTGAGTAGTGTTATTACTTATATCTTGTGCCAATAAATTACAATAAATTTTCAAAATCGTTCATCTTCGTTCCTGCCCACTCTCTGTAATAACACCACCTTTACCAACCAAATCACTAATCTTAGGTTTTTAGAAAACATCATGGTCTTCGATTTAAAATAATTCAGCTCAAGTTCATTATCAGTCAGCCACATCTCAATTTTGGAAAGAGGCCAGAACAGCATAGCATTTATCCAGTAAAACATCATAACATCATAAACCAAAATGGACCATCATGAACATCATAAACCAAATGGACCATCTGAGAAAATTTTTATGTTTATTCATTTTTTCAAAGAATCATAAAATATAGTGTCGCACCTAAAGGGAACCAATAGCCAACTTCTAAAATACAAATATGACAAGAGTACTTTCAATAGAAGATTTTTTGTATATTTATGTAGGGGTTTTTTATTTCCAAAAAGAAGACGCCATTTTCGAATTTGAAGTCAGCTTTGAAATGCGCAATGGAAACCCCTATTTCTAATGGTATTTTCAGAATGTTCACAACATTTGACAATTTTGATTTTAAATTGAGAAATGTTTTATTCTTTGTGTTTATGTTAATTGATCTAACCGTTTAGAAAATAGAGGCACTGAAAGTGTGGTGTATTTGGATTTAAAGAAAAGGCAAAAAAAAAATTGTTCATCAATTTTAACAAGTTATTGTAAAAATTTTATGCTCAAATACGAGGGTTGGGGCATAAGTCATGGCAACTATTTTTTTCTCATAGCTAAGGGATGGTATCACAAAATGTCATATGTCTCGAGGAAACCGTTCATTCATAGTATATTTCCACAACAACAGATGGCTCTGTGATTTCCTTTTGTTGCATTGAGAACAATGTTAAATCAGTTCTTAGTCAACCGCCGTGCAGGATGGATGTAACCCGACTTGAACAATGCTCGTATATCAATATAGCCGGTCTCCGCTGGCTTTGGTAAGAATTGGAGCACCCACTATACTCTCCGGGCTTTTCTCCATGTGATCTTGACCTTATACGGACGGTAAGGAACCATTACAGTGGTAGGCAGCTTCGGACACGAATGGGCATTGCAAATACGCGTATTGTGCAATAGGAGATGACCAGATTTCCACATGGTGAGAGAAATGGTGAAGTAGATGATATGGGCGCCTGTCATCGTTGGCAGCGTACTGTGAGACCCTTTAGAATGGATATGTGTGCTGGAACATGAAAGTTGTAACGTTATATCAACTACCTTAATATATTTCCGTGAAGAGCAAAATATTTCCGTGTTATTAAATGTATATTTCACATTTTCCACTCACGGTCGAATTCTCACAAAAAAAAAAAATAGCTGCCATGACTTATGCCCCAACCCTCGTAAATACATTGCTATCCATTTTATAATTCCCAGACAATGACTTCTTCATAGTGCCGAAGCTGATCTGGTGCAAGATCGGGTCTGTAGGGCGGATGCTATAGCACATCCCAGCCGTGCCTAGCAATTTGTTCCTGGATTGAACTGGCAATGTGTGGCCGTGCATTGCGGATCAGCTGGCCTGATCGCTTGTCATGCAGCGCACGGCGTGCCTTCGTCAACGTGCACTCTAGAGACTGCGTTGATTGTCTCGCCTGTATACATGAATTCCACAAACCCAAACTTATCCCAGAACACTGCCACCATCAACTTCCCTGCTGAGAGGATCAAGCAGAATTTCTTGGCAACAAGTGAGGCAGGGTGTTTTCACACCAGGACATCTACTTGGTCTCTGCCGTGTAGTAGTACGCCCGGGACTCGTTCTCCGTCACAATGCTTGCCAGGAAGGTCGCATGTGGTCGCGTGTCATCTTGGATCACTGGCCGCGTGTTTGACGCTTCAGGTGGCCAACATTTCCAGATGACACTCGACCATTTGCGACCTTCAGTGCCCACTGACGTCAGTTTATTACTGCATAATTTGCAGTATCCAGACCAGACAAAGAGAAGCAACGCCACATCATCGCTTTGTGCGGTTATCTTCTTACTCGGATGCGACCATCACTCTGGACTACGGTAACCTGAATTCTTCACCACATGACTTGTTTCCACTGTTCCAAACGCCAAATTTTGTGCTCTCGGGCGAACAGTAATCGTATTTTTATTGGTCCTAGTGACAAGCAATTTTCTTATGGCAGAGAAGCTCCTTAGTCCCATTCTTCGTGCGTGTGGATATGCTTTTGACTTGTTAAATTTCCACGTCAGTTCTTATGAGGAATCTCTTCGGTTTGCCCTCACCAGGCGTCTTAATTATCCCTGATCACGAATATTCTGAATTTTTTTCCGGCCACAGTTACTCCACGAGGTTGACGGTTCAGCTCTTAATAATGCGTTGTACAGTTCTTACTCCAGTTTCAGTAATTGCCACAATCTCTTTGCTTGTTTTCTTTGCTTAGAATAGACCAACAATTTGTCCCTTCTGAAACTCGGCTGTGACCACGTGCTATGTCTACAGAGATCTTTCTTCCAAACTAATGAAGTGATAAACTAATGCAGGACATGCTAAAGGTAGTAGTGCCTGCGCAAATTCGCACATGACTGCAATAGTAAGCCAGTGATTAGCTCCTTAGTATTTGCACATTAATATTCGACGGCGATTTATTTTGGCAGTGTATCTTAAGGTGATGAAGGATGCCGAATGGATGCATGAAGATGAAGTGAACGTGAATTTTATGGATAGACAGTTGTTCTGTTGGCCATTTATAGAAATGTCTGAACATACAAAAAAAAATGTTTGGAACTATGATGAATAAAATGTTTTTCTTTTTCACTTATTTCATTACAATGTTAATGATCACTGTTGATTGATATTGATTTGAAAATCTAAACAATAATTGTTGATTTATTAAATACTGCAGTAAACGCCAAAGTTTAATTTTAAGTTTGTACTTAGAAAACATGTTTAGATGCAGTATTTACTTTTAAATAAATGTGATTTCATTGAACATTGTTTGTACTGTTGAAATTCATACAGATTATCATTATTCCGTTCTTAAAAGAGGGGGGGGGTCCAAAATGACTGGATTTTGCGTGACGTATTTTATGAATGGCCCCTCAGTTACCGCAATGTTCTCAGGGTGCTGTCGTGCAACTTGCTTATTGATTGATATGCCCTCGTAATTTGAAAAAAATAAATCGTGCACTTTCCAACGAAGAATGTATACAGGGTGTAAAGTTATGGACTTTTACCTGTGTTAACGTAGACGAATACGCATGAAACTTATATGGTTGGAAAGTTCCTGTGCTCTAGATGTGCACAATATATTTTATTTGCGTATTTGTTCACGTTAACACAGGTAAAAAGCGTTTCAAAAAAGGTAGCATTAAGGAACTGGTTGTGCACCATATTTGTCAACGCATGTAGCATTGCATTTTTTATTGTGTTTTTTAAAATAATAAATATCAAATTAACTTAAATCATTGTTATGTTCATTTGAAAAAATTTTAATTGTTGTTTTGTTGATGTTCATTTGAAAGATTTAGAAAACTGTATAACAAATACTCTGCAGCTTTTGAAAGTCAACGAACTGATATCAGAACCTGAAGGTCCCCGAGTATAATGTAGTACCTTTAATGTACCTATATACATTATTCCATAGAAACAACTGCTTAAAAATTGTTATTAACCAACTATTCAAAATATTTCTATAATTAGTAGGTAAGCATTTTATGTATTTTTCGTTGTTTTCTAAGCTATTTTAAGGTTTTTTATACACTTTGAAAGTAATATATTTAGTTAAAAATAAAATAAATACCCAATTTTGAAGTTTTTGATTTTTATCTATTTTTTAAAAATTTTGTATTACGAAAAATTCTAATAAAAAGTTCATTGGAACCATCATATACTACTCTGTTTATGCAAAATTTTAACACTCTTTCTTTAGTAACAAAAAAGTTATCGATTTTTGGTCCAAACAAACCTTAATTTTCCACAATGGGACGGGGGAGAGACGCAGAGATAGGGAGGGACAATTTAGCTTAAATATAAATATTATATTTAAATAATAATTCGCTAGATATATTGAAAGATACCTTTAGCTGTGCTTTAAATATTATTCCGAGAAAATTTCAAAGTTTTCATTGCGGTGAAATAAATCGGGAATGTCAAAAATGTCATGCAAAGCATTGGATATTTATTGTGTTATCTATTTTTCATTCTTCAAAGTTTATTAATAAGCAAGACTGAGGCTAGAATAATTACACATATATTTTTTTCCCAGAAATGTGATCGAATTTCGATCACTGGGGGAATCTAGTTACATTCAAAGGGGCGATTACAATTAAATCGGCGGCAATTGTTGAGATTAAATGACGTTTTCGACAGGTTTTCAGAAAATTTCGCGTGATGTTTAGAACCATAACATTTGAGTTTTGAACATTTTGCATAAGGAACTTTAAGTTTGTAATCATGCAAAGGATCACGCTAGGTACTTATTGTCCCTGAATTACGTTACACCCTGTATATTGAAATCCAACTTGCATGTCAGATGATAATCTGTAGGAGGGATATCAGGTAAGTAAGTAGGTTGAGGCAAAGCTTCCCACCTAATGGTCATATTCTTGAAAGGTACTTGGATTGTCCTGCAGCAGTAGGGTGTCTTTGCGATTTAGAAGAGCAACTGTCAACTGAAACAAAAAAATCATTCATTTGCCACTTGGTTTCAGGTAATATTAAGGCCAATCAGGAACGAGCTAATTACATGAAGTAGAACTCACTGATCATACGACTGGTCACAAAAGAACCGGTTCGCATTTTAACATGATTCAACGTTGCATATTTAAATTGGGAAATGGTATAGATACTCTCATTAAAAATAATTAATTTATTTTTAATGAAACAGCCGCGCGAAAAACTGCTGGTGATCACGCAATTATTATCTCATTAATATAGAAAAATAACCAATTACCGTAAATACTGTGGCTGCCAATTCCTTAAAAAAATAAATCAAGTCCGTTTTTTCACAAAGATTTTTATTCACCACGAATATGCATATTTCGATTACCAGGTAGTCATCTTTCAGCGTGAGAAGTTATCGACAATCGCGTGGAGGGGAAGAAACAAATGCGAGTGGTACTGAAGCAGAGCTCCCAAACTCACTCTTTACATGTATAAATCAGTAGAATTTCACTGAGGTAGAAGATAAACCTGAAAAAAACCCCAAAGGTCCTCCTCAAGATGAAAGAAGATTCTCCTCATTCTGGGGATAAAAGGTTTGATTGTAGATAATCTAGCGTTACTCGGATTACTGAGTATGAGGTTACAATTTCCGATATCTTTTAAGAGGATACAACAGAATTTAATGCAGTCACTAGTTTTTCTAATTAATTGAGATAGAGGTTCGTGAAAAAGTTCCACATAGGGGGCGTCAATTATTGAAATATAAATACTGAATAGAGTCTCTTATTGGATCTTAGTATTTTTCGGTCTTCCCACTAAGCTAGTATACACATTTGTAAATCAATCATGAAATTATTATAGTCATCAGTAACTCATTGTTGTACTAGTTTATTACACTTTCTCCATTTCTCTGTACATGAGATTATTAAGTACCGAAAGGTGCTTTATGCTATCAGTGTGGGGAAACCTGTCTGTCTGTAACTCTAACTCCTCCGAGGCTATGAAAGCTTTTCAAAACCTGTTTTCGTCAGTCGATGAATATGGTTCATGGCACGAACCAGTTACAAATATTATCTAAATCGGTTCATTGGCACGTGCACAAATGGTACCTTTATTTTCCCGCCTAGCAATTTTCAATGGGAAGATATATTATAAAAAATATATATATATCTCCGTCGAAGAAACAAATCGTAATGACGAGATAGAAGCGATTATTCATTACTATTTTCGTCAGTCGATGAATATGGTACATGGCACGAACCAATCACAGATATTATCGAAATCTGTTCAATAGCACGTGCACAAACGGTACCTTTACGACCCCACTTAGCAATTTTCAATGGAGAGATATATTAAGTAATATATCAAACAAATCGTAATGACGAGATAGAGGCGGATATAGATTACTATTTTCGCCAATTAATAAATATGGTTCCGGGAATGAACCATTTTGAAAATGGTTGAAATCGAAACAATGACACGCCCCCTCTAATAGTACCCTTATGACACCCTCAAAAATTTTCAGTGCTAAAATATGGCATATAATATATCAAACGACTTGGAATGATGTGTCATGAATGAATATAACGTAAACTTAATGATAGTCCAAATTGGTTTCAAGGAACCTGGTTTAGTGGAACCATTATGGTTCACTGGAACTTTCAATGCTAAAATATGGCATGTAATATATCAAACAATTGGAATGATGTGTCATGAATGAACATAATGTAAAATTAATTACAGTCGAAATTGGTTTCAAGGACCTGGTTTAGTGGAACCATTATGGTTCATTGGAACTTTCAATGCTACAATACGGCATGTAATATATCAAACAGCTTGGAATGATGTATCATGAATGAATATAACGTAACATTAATGATAGTCGAAATTATTTCAAAGGTACGTGGTTTAATGGTATCATTATGGTCCATTATAAATTTCCAATGTTAACATAGGGCGGTTTAAAAATATAGTTCCGCGAATGGTTTAGTTTAACCTTTCGGTACTTGGTTATGTCATTCCTTAATGGTTTATTATTTCTGTAGCTTATTTAAAGTTTTACAAAAGTCAAGTTATTCCCATTACCTACATAAAAATGAAAATAAAAAGCAGTTAAAACCTCCGCAATATGTTTGCAAACAAGTAAAGAGCAAGGAAGGCAAAGAATGTTTAGTGAAAAATTTCAAAATATTAAAGGAACAGAGTTAAATGACACTTAACTTTTCTAATATTAATAAAAATTAGATTCTTATACACAAACTTGAAATTTAATATTAGTCTAACCATGTTCGTGAATTTTTTGTCATTATCATTTGTTCAGATTCCATTTCCAGTCTAAGCCATTAAACAAGCGATGAGCGACTGTGGAACCACGAAGAATAACCTAGAGCGGAAGAAGCAGTGGAGCGCAGTCGACCGCCCAAATACACGACACGGAGGAAGAAAATAAATAACGGAGCGGAGGCACAGAGCAAAACAGCACCACAGGGAATATTTATTCAAGCCAGTGACACAGGAGAAGATAAATCCTCTGCTGATGGGAGTAGACGGGTGCCTTCCGCAATACAAGAGCCACAGAGTGGTTGGTGGTAGTGATGGTGGTGGGACTGGTGGTGAGGGTGTGGGTGGGGACGGTGGGGTTGGCGGTGAAGCTGCTGCACTATTGTCATCGGTGGATCTGCCGCCTACCAACCCCACCCATCCTGTCTGTCTTTTCCGTTTCCCAAGAGATTCATTAAAAAATTTTAAGTTTTCCCCTTAAGCGATATAATAGGAAGAGAAATTTTGAAGGACGTGTTTTTAAAGAATGTTTTTTAATTTTGGATAAAGTTTATGCAAAAATATTTTTCTTTTTAAAGTTGCCTTATGTCTTATATTCAATATACAGATTTAGAAGATTTGTTGTCGGCCAGACAGAAAAGTCATGGTGCGAATGTAGGTCTATAAATCAATTCTGGCGATGTGTGTTAAAAATAGGGGTTCAGGCACACACACGCAGAAGAATGTAGAAAGGTTACATATTGATTTTTTTATCATATCAAATTCTAATCCAATATCAAGCGGATTCTACAACGTCATTTAAGATTTATCATGGAAAAGTTAAAATTTATTTACAGCAAATGCTTCTTTAGAACAAATATCATTAATCTCATTATTTATTCAGTTCTTTAATTCTTTTTTAAGTCTCAATGAAATAAAGAACAAAGCTTGTACGTTTTAATATTTTTAAACCAATATTAAGAATATTAATAAGAAATGAATAACGTAAAATTAATTTCATGATACGGTTATTAAGAATCGTTTTTAAATTAAAAACAAAGATTAGAGATTAACTACTTACTCATAATTTCTTAGTAAATTCGGAGAGCTAGCTGATACTAATGTAAATTTTCTGCATTGTCTTTGGGTGCAGCATCTATAGCATACGTATGTTTTGTGGCTCTGCAGTGGGCAAATATTATTCGTTGAGAAATATATCGTTTTTTAGTTTTTTTTTTAATTTTTAATTTTTTGAATGGACATTCCATTTTAATAGCAACTGCAAAGGATTGGGGCTAAAACCATTATTATAAAAGTCTGTGGGTGAAAACCATTGTTGGTTCCCATCCAAGTTTTGTTGCTGACCATCATTTTTCCGAAGGTTTTTAGTAATGTCACGGATTCATAAGGAGCCATCTGAACCTGTATCTCATAGTTACACACCAAAATCATTCATTGAGCGCATATAGCCGATACAAAGATCCCATTGTTACGCCACTGTGCGCTTGGAGGAACGTCTTTCCTCCACCACTCAACAATACGCACGAATCCATTTAACATGAAACCAATGGAAGTACTTCCGCAGCAGACGACAATTTAATGGATTCTGAAGTTTTTAAAGAAAACTTTTATTTTTTAAAAATAGATAATAAAAATTATCTAAGGGAAGGAGTAGTTATACGATTCTATAATAATAAAATTAAACGCCTTCTTAATCAGAAAAAAAAAAGAAATGAAAATATAAAATGAAATAATAAATAAATAAATTTTTGATATTAATTTGTTTCAACAGTATTCTTAGTTTGAAATTATTACTTCAAGATAACAAAAACTGATAAAGAGATTAAATATCTCGAAAACTTTTTTTTTTTTTTTTTTTTTAATATGATTTATTCCCAATTATTCGTAACATTGGACTTTCCATCTACAAGCCATCTTCTTTCCGTAGATGTCGTATTTCCAACTGTATCTGCTGTCTCGTGTGGTCTGTCTGCATATTGCCTGAATTCTACAAGACCCTCCTTCTACTTACTTCCTTCCAGATCAAATTTGTCTTCACCATCTTACAAGACTTTCACCTCCAGCCTACCCTCCACTAGATAAAAAATAGGTGACTCTATTTATTTACTAGCTGTTGCCCGCGACTTCGTCCGCGTTAAAGTCGGAATAGATATATTCGCCGCAAGTATAGATTTCTTATTACCCGAGATTTCGTGATTAGTCAGGGAGGGGCATTTCCCTTTTATATTAAGACACAACCCCAAATAAATCGAGTTCAGGAAGGAAAAATTAAATTACGACTATGATATTTATGGTTGCATAGAATTAATGTGAAGGCCAAAAAATTATGAAAAATATCAGTATAAACAACGTTCGTTGTTTTACCTTCAGGAGCCAAAATAAATAGAGTCAGGGGTGTGACGCGAGAGCAAGCGACATACAATTGTCCATTAATATATACAAACTTTGTTGTACACGAAGAACTCAAAGATATGCTCCGCTCACGAAGAACTCGACATTTAGTATGTCTGTAAGGAGAGTTGCGACAACTCGGGCCGTCGGCCATGTTTTTCCCAACGATTGAATTAGCAGAGTTACAATTTAGGATACTTTTCAGCTTAAGAAGATGGCTAATGCTGGTTAGCCTGTCAAGCTTTTATTTGTAAATTAGATAAAGCAGGTTAAAAAAAAAGAACATTAACGTTTTAACTGTCATAATAAATGTGATTATTTGATCAGCTGATAGTAAGTTCCAGAATTATTTTTTCACCTTTTCAGCAAAAAGGGATACCAAAAGCGAATAACAAACGAGTTTATACTTACATGTCTTGTACACCTTTTATATTTATACACAAAAGATGTCTTTTACATCTTTTGACATCTATTGCAACAGATGAAAATAAAATTTCAATTTTCGAAGGTAAGTTTTAAGAATTATTCCAGCTTAATTTTACATTATTTTTATCGTGAAATTGTTCTCGTGCTTGCAAGTTCCAAATAAATTAAAAAATATGAAACAAAATTATAATAATTTCGTCTACATGTCAAAAAGAGACATAAAATTGGAAAAAATTTTCGCTCGAAGAACTACGCTCGTCATCGGGCCTCGTTGATCATTTTAATGTCTAGCAATTAAATAACAACTGAAAAATAAATTTTGACGCTACAAATTATCAGAATCCGTAATCCGTACCGAGTTGTCGCCATATGCATCTTGGGGATGTCTGTTGGCAATTATTCTCCTTATGTATAGATTGGTAAGGAACAAAACCATAGTGCGCTTTAAAAAACTCGTGGCGACATCTGTTGACATATTTTTTTGCTGGAACCATTATTGTTTTTTCCCGTGGGAATGAGACATTTTCCCGTAGAAAAAAGTACACTAAATGTTGACTAAAGTACTAAGTAACTTCATACCAAATTTCAACTAAACCCCTTCAGTAGGTTTGGCGCCAACATCTAACATATAAACAGAGATACAGACAAACAGATAAAAATCCTAAAAACTGTTGTTTGAGCTTCAGTATCGTTTATAATACATGTAGCAGTCACTTTTTCTCAAAAAACTTAATTTACAATGTTCGCCTCGCTACAATTTTTATTATACAGGGTGTATCCGAAATGCTGTCACAAATATTTTATGCATATTCCCCATGGCAAAGTAAGCAAATTAATCCCCATAAACATGGTTCCGAAACTTAACCGTTTCCTCGCAAATTCCTAGTAAAAGTTCATGCGACATTTGCGAGTAAACGGTTGAGTTTCGGAACCATGTTTATAGGGATTAATTTGCTTACTTTGCCAAGGGGAATATGCATAAAAATTTTTTGACAGCATTTCGGATACACTCTGTATATATAGATAATTTAATTTTCTATTTTCATTTCTTGTATTTCTGATTAAAAAGGAGTTTAATTTAATTATTATTGAATAGATAATTAAAATTAGCTATTTGCCATCCAGTAAAAAAAAAATCTGCATAATAATTTATAAACATTTCCTTAAATTATTATTTTACTAATTGTTACCCGCGGCTTCGCCCACGCCATCTGTTGATGGGAATTACAAAGCAAACGCAGGTAATTTTAAAAGGACACAGGAAAGCAGTGATTTCCCGTGGGAAAGAGATATTTTCCCGCGGTAAAAAGTAACCTAAGTCACTCTCGAGCCCTCCAAATATCTCCATACAGAAAACCACAACAATCCGTCGTTCCGTACTGACGTGAAAGAAGCACAAACAAACAAACACACTTTCACATTTATAATATTAGTATGGATTTTATTAATTTTAGAATGACTTTTGCAAGGGAACGCCTTAACATTTTGCTTCGGTAATCTTCGCAAATTTTCCGGGGCTGACGTCCTGTTTTCGCGAGTGAAACGAGGGCAGGGCTATCCATCTAATGGGGCAGCCGAGAATTCGAAAACGCGTTGCTGAAGGCGTATATACCGGAGTGCTTTATAATTTTAAATAAAAAAAAATATTCGTGGATGCTTACCTCATTTTATAAATTATTTCGAGACGAATAATTGCTCAGCAAATTAAGGTTTTGTGGTTAATTTAAATTTAAATTCAACTACAATTCTTTGGTGACCGCCGTTAACAATTTTGCTTCCACCTTATCGCCATGTTTTTATTTTTTTTTCCACTTCCAATCTGAATGAAGCGCCATCGCTTACAAGGTATGCTTGCGCGCAAACAAAGAGTTTGGTTTGTAGGTTCAAATAGTTCCCTTGTCAGTCAGACCAATCCTTAATGCAGTTAGTCCAATATCCTTGATAAATAGCATATCATATGGTCATTTGATGCAAATGGATCAGTGAGCGTCTTAGACCGAAATATTATTTCACTTTTACTTTTGGGGGCGCGGGGTCTATTTAATATTATTATTGTTCATTATTTATTATTATTTATTAATACGTCAAAAAAGGGTAGGTGAACCCTCTGTAGCTAGTATGGTCGAAAGACCGATAAATAGGCCACAGGGGATCATCAAACAAAATAAACAAAACAAAATGTAAAATTTCAAAACAGTTAACGAAAAAGATTAAACCGTTAAATAATAAAGTATTAACAATCAAAAAATATAAAATCAGTCAGGCTCGATTATGATCGTAAACTAAAAAATAGGATACAGGAAAAGGCCATCAATAGATGGACCAGGGATAAAAATGCAAATCAAATGATAAAGGATCAACAGTTTCACTCAGTAAAATTAGTATGATATATTAAATTTGAAAATCACGTAAACATTGAAGAAGCTTATAGAAAATTCTAAAATCCGCCCATTAAAGAAATACTTTTTTTCTCATAATAAGTTTAGAAGGATGAATACGGTCAATTATTTTACTGTAGAAACTTTTCGATTAACCCATATTTAAATAATCATCTTCCTTCTTTGGATATTCACAATTAAAGCATTTAAATCTTGGTCAACACGAACGGTGGGAATATAGGGCGAATGCCTTCCAAAAATTGATCGTAGTGCTCTGCCCCACTGTTAGTGGCATGATGTCTTCATTTGAAGTTAACATACCGTCTAAAGTTGAGTTTTGGAGCAATTGTTCCCTACTGATAAAGCAGCTGTTTGATGTTATGAGCAACATTCGACATCTCGACGGACAATGAACACTTCTTCGACCACAGTTCTCTCGATGGTTTGACGTAAAACGTGTGAATCATATCTAAACCGTGTGAATAAAATTTATAAACACGCTTTGGTTACGCATTTGCAAACACGTTCTCTTTCTTAACATTTTCTCCAATGTGTCGCCTAAATGCAGTGGCCATCTATCCTAGCCCGACAGGCTGCTCAGTTCATTGGATTTTTCATTGGGGCACATTATATTATGAAATCATATGTTACAAATTTTTTTGGTTATATTTGGCAACTCCACGTAAAATCTAAGTAAATTAGTTTGTTTGTAAAGTAAAACTGAGGCATTACGTACTTGAAGTGAACACTAAAATATTGGCAGAAAAATGATTAAGATTTAAATATATTAAATATTAAAAAAGCTCATTCAAAATTGCATGTAGGATCAACCTCAAAGGTTAAGAATAAACATGCGGTTATGTTATTCTTTAATAATGAAAAAAGCTGGACATTTGAATTAATATTTTGCCTCAGGATTAATTTTATCATTATAATTTGCTTTATGCAATAAAATACAGTGACAAGTCGCCTTTAAGCAGCACTTAAATTATACATTTCCATCAACTCAATATGTTTCTCTTCAGTAACAACATATTTTCCTCCCATCCATTTATTCATGGGCATAGATAGGTGGTCGGCAAATTGCGGCATTTTTCTTACAGGATTAACCTTTCTTGGCTTCGAGCCAGAAATAAGTTGGTGGCTACTTCTCTTCTAGACAACTCAATAAATTATTGCATTTCAATCAGATTATAAATGATATAAATAAATTTAATTTGCTTAAAGATAAAAATACATCAACAAGTATTTTGAATGAACAATTCCAGATTTTATTCTTCATTTCCTGAGAGAAGAAATTTTCAGTGAAATAACCTTGAAGAGGAAAGGTTTGAAGAAAGACAAACTGGCAAATAAATCTTTTGTAGAGTTTATATCGATGTTTCTTGCTCCAACAAAAAATTTATTCAGTTTATCCAATAGTGAGACAGTGAATCTTTTTCTTCCAATTGTTGATTAAACAAGACATGACCATTAGAAAAGAAGCCATTTCATTAAAGGATTTCGCCATTTATTGCATCGAAAATCTATTTCAAATCGATCGAGAAGACCAGTTCTTGAGGATCCGATTGTAGAAAGAGGAAAACATCCATTCTTTTATGTTCGCATCGGTAATCGTTGATCTCACCGACTGTCATTTCGTTTCTTTGTGCCAAATATTGGAAAGAAAGAGCGAAACCTAAGTGCGAACTGTTACTTCAGTTTAATTCTTTTATATATACAAATACAATAAAAATTCTCGAGTAGTCAAGATTCAATAAAATATTTTATTTCCTAGATTTGTTGAACGCTCATTAATTATTAAGATGAAAGGTACATTTTTCAAAACATTAATTATATTATATTAATATGGTTTTATATGGAAAACTTTTATATAAAGCTGAAAGAAGTGTTCCTCTTTAAGAAGATACGCATGTGATTCTTTTAAATTTTTTTTATTATCTTTTCCTTATTTTTAATATTATGACATCTCTCTATCGATAGCGAGCCGATCTAACTGTTGCAGAACTTGACAAGATTTGTCTAAATAGCATTTTGATCTTCGACCGCAAAAGTGAGAAGGGCACATGCCAACGAAGTTAACATATTTCCAACGAGGAATGATAGTAGGATGCAACATGAACAAGTATTATATAGGAGCAATCGCGGTCACTATCGGGATCCATAAGTCAAATTTCAGCGAAACATTGGAAAAAGAAATCTATGAACGCATTCTTTGCCGCTTTGTCATATTCATTGTGTCTCCGTGCAAATTTTCTGTAAGAGTATTCAAATTAAAGCAAAAATTACAATGAGAAAAATTACTCCATAGTATGTGTCACCATAGTCACGCAGCTGTTCGGAAATTATTTCAGAGATTGAAATATTTGTTAACTTGGCTTGACTCGTATTTGGAAAAATATCAAGATTCAAGGTGTGCATCTGTTAAGTAACCGCATAGTGACAACGTCAAGTAATATTTTTCAAGATTAATCATGTCAAAATCATTTATGTCAAAATAATTAACATAATCTTAATAACCGAGGCATAATCAGTCGAGAAAAAATACCAGGTGACTCGTCGCGAATGGTTGCCACGCAATTATTGTACAGATAGTCTCATAGTAGAGAGGTTAAGATGCCTTAACGTGTTGAGCGCGACATGCGTGATGAGTTTAAATGACGTCAGAAAATACGACCTTAGTGTGGCGTTAACGTGAAGCTTTCACGTCCCACGCGGTCAGCACGTTAGATTTTTTCGTGACGTGAAGCTTGCTAAGAGAGACGTATTACAAAAATCCTACACACAGAAAAAATCTTAACAACGTCCGCCACGTCCACAACGTTTAACCAAATGACGTCATAGATTTCACGTCACGGACGTCGCGTAAAAGTATCTTAACCTCTCTAATATATGTAATACGAAGTTCCCAAGTGGATAAGTTAAATGACTTACTGTTAAGTTGGTTTCCTTTTCGATCTACTTTTCGATTTATGTTTACTTGTATAAATGATTGATACTATACCATCAGTGACGTTTTTACGTAAACCATTAATGCTCTTTTTCTGGTATCAGATTAATCAATGCTTGGAAACAAATGACCACCACAAATTCCTCAGAAGCTATATTTAGATCATATAAAATTCTATTGTATCTTCTGTAGAACATACGAAGTTCGACAATTAATAAACGAGACTGACGCTACCTCGTTCAAGCATGTGCGACCACGACGATGCGTGCTTTTGTTCTATAAACTATCCTTGTTGCCGTATGTACAAGTTCAATGTATGTGTTTTTGAATGACTCCCTAGATTTAGCGACGAGCGAGAAGAACTGAAAGACGACGAACACACAGGACGTCCGAAAAGTGTTCGAACACAGGAAACGAACGGCAATTTTTGAGATGAGATAACTGTTTCAACAAGATGAGAGAACTTTTGTTAAGTGATCAGCGAATGAACCTGAAAATGATGGAAGAAGTCTTAAACATTAACCGAGAAACAATCAGCCTAATATTGACAGAAGATTTGGCCAAAAGAAAACTGTGTGCTCGATTGTGCCATATTTCTTAACAGATGAGCAAAAATTAAACAGAGCGGATGCTTGCATGGAATACATCACGGCCACAGATGCCAATCCGAACTTTCTGGGTTCATTTGTGATAGGGGACGAAACCTAGTGCTATCAATATGACGCCGAAACAAAACGACAGAGCTTAAAATACGCTCCCCCCCCCCCCCCCTCGAACCGGTCAAACAGAAATTCCGGTTTGAAAAAAATCAAGAACAAAAATAAACAAGTTAAAGTATTGATTTTTCAATTGAAAAATGGAAGGAGAAATTCTGCGACCCGGATTCGAACCAGGAACCTC
>JAHWFO010023621.1:821515-892280 GCA_023313115.1 Rhysida immarginata
TTAAAAAAAATTGGCCATGTGGTTGGTCTTTTTTTTTCTTTTTGACTCGCATGATTTGTTTGTTTAGGTTATAAACTGTACATACCCAAAAAGCTCCTAACAGATGGGCGCACGTCTTCGAGGCGCCGGAATCAAAGTCCACATGTTAGGTCGGTTTGATCCGGTTGACCAAGTATTGAAGCATCTTGGAAGACCCGCGTGACGTCACATGGATCGTGATTGGTCGGATTTTGGCCACGTGGTTGTTGGTCATAAAATATCGATTTTGTTATTTGATTTAAAATTTATTTAAAGTATCCATGACTATTTTTCGATTTATTATGAAGTAGCTGATATACTCGGCGTTGCTCGGACTCTTTGTTGATGAAATTTTGCAATTTCTGAATGTGAATCTACAAAAAAAGTGAACATTATTCTTCACCTTTCATCTCCGGCCCTGCGTCAAATTTACTCAGCTAAAGGGCCGGTGATTATAGAGAAGTGAAACATAATACAATAATAACATTTTTAAGAGCCAAAAGATTGATTTTTAGAAGACGCTCATACATAACAATAGCGAAGCATTGCCGGGTCTGCTAGTTCATAAATAAAATCAAAATAAAAAGCTGACATTTCGGATCAAGACTATCCTTTATCAAACCAAAAAGGATAATTCTCTTTTAGAAGTATTTAGAGAATTATCTTTTCTGCTTTGAGAAAGGATAATCCCTAAACGAAACGTCAGCTTTTTATTTTGATTTTATTTATGAATTATGTTTTATTAATTATTATTTATTTATTTTTTATTAATAACTATTATTTATCGTATTCCAGATTTTTGTGTCTCGTCCTTCTCTGATATATAACCGTTTATTCTTCCTCCCATTGAAAAGATATCTCCTTACTTTATTGGCCCGCTTTTTAAACTTGGCCAATAGTCGTTAATTTTCCTTCCGCTTAACCAATGAGAGATATTCTTGGCAGTTGCTCCTCCCCACCTTGTCTATATATTCTCTAACACTAAGCCTTTATTTTCTTTAGTTGACTTTTGTCTCTCATCGCTGAAGAAGACTAATTGGTAGTCGAAATACGTATCCGGTATTTCAAATCTTGTGGATTAGAGGTTCCCTCCTTTTTTGAAGGTTCCAAGAACTACCCAGTAATCGTGGCACTGTTGAAACGGAGTGGCAGTTGTTTAAAACAGCTGTGATAGCTTCGATTGAGTGTGGCGCAGTGAGAAAAAGGACTGCATGGTGTAACGTTTAAGTCCAAGAAGCTATCAAGGCAAACAAGGAAGCCTATTTACTACGGCTTGCATATAAGTCACCTTCGAGTCGAGTGCGGTACACTCAGGCGTGTAAAGCACCAGCAAGACCTGGGAGAAGTACGGAAAGAAATTGGAGGTAGACTATGCGTCACCTCCGTGAAAGACGCCCTTTTCATCACAAACTATTAAGAGTTCAGATGAGAGGCTTCTGAGAACGGAGGAGAGTGTATTGCACAGATGTAAGAAGAACTTCGCATCTCTTCTTTATTCGGTAACAGCAACAACTGAAGCACTTTGAGTGAAGAATAGTCACGGAAGTATCATCAAATCAGAAGTCAGATGGGCAATTAAATCTTTAAGACTGGCAAAGCTGCAGGTGATAATGAAATCCGGTATGAGATGTTAAAAGCCTTCAATCAGGATGGTATCTTGTGGCTGACTTCGGTGTGTCAGATTGCTTGGTTGTCCGCCCAGGCAGACAGGAATTATAGTCTCTATCGTCTATAAAAGAGATATAGAAGATACTGCAACAAATATCGAGGCATCTCTTTGCTCAGCATTCATGGGAAAGTGTACGTCAAGTGCGTGGAGAGGAGAAAGTAGTCGACTGCAAACTATCAACAGAGTTGTGTGGTTTCCGACCTGGCCGAAGCACAACGGATCACACCTTTACTATAAGGCAAATCTTCAAAAAATCTTCTGAGTATGCAAAAGATGTCTATGTTTCCTTTGTAATTATATCTATCCACATGAAGAAGAACGTACTCAGTTCTTTTACTATATTGTTATGCTTGCTTTGTGGATCTCGAAAAAGCATATGACAGAATTCCTCGGGAGAAGCTCTGGAGAGTTTTGCAAGAGTACGGGGTGGATGAGTAATTACTGATTACTATCGTGTATCTGTACGAAAGCTCTGAGATGTATGTCCGGATTAATGGCATTAAGTCAAGACTCCGTGAGTGCTGGACTCCGCCAAGAGTGCGTACTATCGCCTCTCTTGTTCATTATCTTTATGGACGAGATGGACAGAGGCGGCCGAGGTGATGAGCTTATCCACATTGGGTCTTCTTACACAAGCCTTCAGCATGCACAAGACCGGTTTGCGGCCATATGTGAAGAGGCTATGATGAAAATCACTTGGTTAAGACTGAGGTTCTGGCTCTTTCAAGACAGCTTGCTCTGTGCGCTCTCCTTGTTAGGGGAACCCCATTGAGACAGGTGGAAAAGTTCAAGTGTCTCGGGACTGCATTCACAAGTGATGGGCAGCATGACAGAGACTTAGACGCTCGGATTGGTGTCTGACGCGATTGTGGCGATCCGTGGTAAAAATAAACGTGACCTAGGAAACAAAGCCACGCTGTCGGTTTCCAAATCTATTTTTATCTCCATTCTCACCTATTGTCATGAGTAATGACCGAAAGAGTGCGATCTCGGGTGCAAGCGGCCGAAATGAGATTTCTGAGAAGTCTGGTAGGTGTTACCCTACTAGAAAGAGTGCACAGCAGCACAATAAAGGAGTCTTCTTTAGGTGTTGAGTCGCTACTTTTCCGCATAGAGAGGTCTCAGTTGCGTTGGTATGGCGACGTGAAATGGGTGCCGCAAACTGCTATTCGTTTTGCTATTTTCCAAGCCGGTGGATAAGAGACCATGGGGTCGGCCTAAAACTAAGTGGGTAGACTACATGGAAAATCTGGATTTGAGTCGCTTGGGTATTACCATTTAGGACATGAGCTTGATGGCGGAAGATCGCGAGCGCTGCCCCCGCGATCCTAACGGACAAGCGGGTTGTAAAAGTAAGTAAATATTGGAACTTAATAATTCCATTATCTCGGGGATGAGTTTCCATAAGATTGAGGCTTTCATAATTTTAAAAACTGTCCTTTTAACTATCGTTTACTTTAGAATGGGGACACCAAAACCTTTAGACATTTTTGACCCAGAGGGAAAACCAAATAAAAACGGACCAATAGTTAATATTATAATAATACAAATACCTTTATAAATTTGGCTGAAGTTCTCCAAATTTTAAAGAAGCCCGTGCCACGCCAGAACAATCAGCTATTAACAAAATATCATAAAAATATCAATTGGAATAATAGTGTAATTAAATACATTCTATCTTGAAAAAATAAAAATTATAAGTGAAAGAAAAATACATTTAGATTTATTATGATTTATTGAAATGAAAAGCTTTAAAATTTGATTATGCGAAGAGTAACTGTCACGTATAAATGGTACGCAGTGGAAAAGCGTAAGTGAGTTTAAATAAAACGTGAACAGGTAGAAAACGAACATTTTTATTAAGGTGAAACTATCCACTAACACGTGGTTAGCAAAATAAGATAATACACCATATGGAGGTGAAAAAAAATATAAGTGAAAAATCTTGCTTAACGAATAAATGAGCTTCAGGCTCGATTACAAAGAGGGTAATATTTGCGTTTTAGCAATGGAAATTAACAACTGCTTAATACCATTTACTACAGGCATAAGAAAGTACTTCTCATTATCTCACAAAGAAATGTTGTGTTGGCCTGCACCGCCATTACACTGTAAAGCGGCAACGACAATGCGTTTAGATGGAGGAGAGGGACTGTAAAAATAAAGAATACAGCCATTCCATTAGAAACATGCGCATCTTACGCTGAGAGGAATGGGAAGACCAAGAGCAAAATAATACGAGTAAGAAAGGCCTATTTTGATTATGGGCGAAGAAAATAGCCAAGTCCTTCCACGAGGAAACCCTGCCAGCTCCAGGGCGCTATCACTTCATACACCTCTCTCTCTGGCGTGGGGCTAATCTCTCTTCTCCAAATGATGCGAAAGACAGCTTACTTTGAGCAGGTAAGCCTTGGATCCAAACCAGGTCGTGGGAAAAATAACTAAGATGCACTAGAGCCTGGCGCACTTCATGCGGAAATTCCCTTATCGTTTGAGTTGACCACCTGAAGGTACTCGCTGAGCCTCCTGTCTTTTGGAACATATGTATATTTATAATAATGGCGGCCCCTCGTTCCAAACGATGAAGCACTCGCCGTTCGTCGACGTGAAAACGGTTCCTACCGCTGTGTGCTGGCTTCATCCTCACAATTCTCGATATCCAATTCCTCGTTGTCGTGGATATTCCTATCCTCGAGGGCACCACAAAATGCTATAGAGTCCAAAAACTCATTAGACGGGCTAGGGGCACGCTCACAAATCGGCTCAGATAATTTCAACAAAGAACAATTCGCTTCGCCTGTGTCAGCAGCCTCGTTGGCGGCTGCTGACTGGGAAGCCTGTTCGCTCAATTTTTCCTAAGAGCAAAAACTTGAGCAACAATACTCATTGAAATTCGCGGGCACTCTCCTCTCCTCTGCTCTAGTCTTCCCCTGAGATTTCCAGCGCCCGCTCTTAATCGATGACGTCAGCCAGAATCCCTTAGGCAGTGATCGAGCATACCTTATACCTCGCCTTATACTCTATTTACCTTGGCCCCGTTCCTTAATTTGCAAGGAACGGGAATGTGTATTCTTACTTCCAATAGATGGCACCATTAGTCGCTTGCCATTAGGGTGCCTGTAAGGACTCTACTTGCCATTAAAGCACTGAAAAAAAGCACATTTATAATCTTTTTACAGTGCTTTGCTTGCCATTTACTCTCTCGCGACTATGCTGTTTTGAGGGCTTATGCTTAGCTGTACACTCATTACAGCGTGATAGTAACGCAAAGAAAGAACTCAGGAAAATTTTATTTAGATTTAAATTGAACGACATTTAAGAAATTAGATTTTATATTAACAACTCTAGTTATCTTTTCTTTATTATGAAATTAAGCTACTTTTTTCTTATTTCGATTCTAAGCTAAATGTTTACGACCACCTAGACAGGCATTTGAACAGTTAAATCTCCTGGCGATCATAAAGTTTTATTGTAGAATTAAGGTAAAGAACACCCTTTACTTTGCTATAAAATCTTCACACTCCTCAATTTTCTACCCTTTATAATTAGGAGAGTTTTATTCCCGATCCTTTCCAAATTCGAAAAATATTCTTCGCTAAGAAGGTCGTGTTAACGTAGGCGGTGGTTATAGGAAACATTCTGTAATATACCAGCTTTCTTTTTTCATGAGTCCGAAATATTTGCTGTAAATGTGCAGTAGCTGATGTCTTACTCTTCTTGATTACAGGTACGCTTAAAGCCGATTCGATACATAAATCGGCCCTATGTTTTCTAATAACAAGCCCAATACCAAGCTACAACTCTTCTTTGAGACGCAGTAAGATTAGGAATGGAAACCTCAATTAATACTTTTTAAAGACATTTTTGGTGAAGAAATTTTATGAGAAAAGTAAAAAATTAATTAGAAAAAATATCTTAAATGCCTTGTCCTTTAGAATTGTCATTTAGGTGGCTTGTTAAATATTAAAGTCTTTGTTTCAACAAGTAAAAACGGATTTTTTTTTAAATAAGCATGCAGAATGTTTCCGTGATTTATACAGTGATTATAATTATTAACGCTCGCCGTATACACATACGAATATGTTAAACTGATTGTCTGTACGTTTACTTAAACGTAATCCAAATGATATATGTACTTATATAATGATAGAATTTATGAAATGCGTTATTTTAATAAAAATATCTCAGCACCTTGAGAGAAACATTTGTTTTATTTTTCACCTTGAACTCTATATAAAGCAATCGCATATTATAATATCGTCATGAATCCGAATTATGGGCGAGAAAAATTAAACGATTTATTCTTTTTATTCTAAACACGTGTTTGGAAAATCAGTGCTAATAAGGCAGCTTAATATAATAATGAAAGTCACAAAAATTTCGTATTTTGAAAAAAAGTCTTTCATTATTTTCTGTAATTAAAAAGTTATTTTCCGCATCGACTTTAGAGTACTGACTTAACTTCATTATAATAATTTATGCAAATTAAAAATTTTGTTTAATTTAATATGTAGGCTCTGCAAAAAAAGTAAAACAAAACCATTAAAGAATGAACATGCACAAGAAATGAATGCAAGATTCGAATTACGTTCTCAATGTGAAAGAGCAAAGGTTTCCTCTCCTATTACAACCCAGACACTTTTTTGTGTTATTACCTCGGGAAACAAAGGTTGTGTTTAATGCAATTTCACACACGGTTTGCTTAAGTTGTTATCAAAAAAGATGGGAAAACAATGGCGGAGATAATGAAAGAAACCTCTCTGCATAATTACGAATCTTGGCCACTTTCTAGACGTCATTTTTTCGTTGTCTCACGTGAACTTACCACCGGAATAAAGTTTCCTTGGTTCAAAGAAAAATTTTATTTTACTTTTTTTATAGCTTACTGCCTTTTAAAAAAACGCAAAAATAACTTCTGCTTAACAATATTAGAAGTTGATTAGCATGCAGTTGGTTTTCGTTAACTGCATTCCTCTTTATTTTGATATTATGCTTTAAAATATTTCAGATGGTAATGTTCTGGTTTAAAATTTTTAAATTTTTGATATAAACCGCATACAAGCACTTGTTTTCTGTTAAATAATTACTAACGGGCATGGTTCAAATTTAAAGTCTGCGTTATGAATTACCAAGATATTTTCCAATAGAAAGGCAGAATTAGATTTTAAACATATTTCAAAAGTATATTACAAAACGAGGACCACCAATTTTTCCCTTATTTTAAAATTTAATGTTTTTCATAAATAAAACAATTTTACTTTTATTTATGTAAATCACATCTTTCTTTATAAAAATTAAAAAAATATATTTTTTAAAAATATACTAAACATTTTTATTTAGTTTTTGTTCGATTTTAATTGTATCTGATGATCGGCCAATAATGATTGAGGAAATAATATTTCTGGAGAAAAAACTTACGTCTTAAAATAAAGCAAAAATGCCAAATATTGACTAAAGATTTTTAGAATTCAGACTTCCAAAATAGCATCGTTTTTATTCCAATTTAAATTCTGATTAATAACTTATAAATTTCCAAGAATTGGGATTATATTTTTTATGATATCGAAAAATAAAAAAACGGCCAGAGGCGAAAATTGGGAGGTACTGTCATTTTTTATTTGAAATCGCTAAAATAAGCCAGTGTTCTTCTTTAAGTTTTTTTCTCTTTTTTTTTTACCATTATGTAGCTAAGATCAGCTGGAGTTAAAATTGCCCTCGGTATTCCAATGGATCTATTGTCATTTTCTTTGGAATAGTAACAATACAGATCAAAAGAATTTCACTCAAGAAAAGAGCCAACAATTAACATTGAGTTCCTTTCTTCATTGAATTTAAAATGAAACAAATCCATTAAAGCTGTTCTAACATTTCATCGCTCCAATTATTTTCAATGACCACTGAGAAAGGGCAGCCAAAAGCCGCGACTAAGCTGAGGCGATCGCGCGTGAATGCTGAAAACAAAGCGCATTTCCAGCAATGTCAAGCAGCTTTGCAGCATTAAGTTATTAAAAGTTCGAAAAGATTAAAATATCTTAGGTCGAAATTCTTAGATTTGCCGTTTACTTACAATGTCATTTTTGATCAATTTAAGTTTCTAAAGGAAAAGACCAAACCCAATCTAGACGCCCCGTTGTGGTGATTCTCGTCCTTCAGCCGGCGTTATGCAATCTCTAAAACAGCTAACTTTTCGACGTGTGGACGATATTGAATAGTGAATTATAATTACGTCCGTAATTACTTAAGCCTCTCAGAAAATCTTTTCCGCGTTCGTGTTGATTTTTCTAATCTCTAACTGACGCATTCATTTTCGAATCAAATTTATTTTCCGTATTATTGCCTTATTAGAATTTAAAGATAAGCTAACAAGAGCGCTTTTTTAAGCTTTAAAAGTGTGATCTAAATTTTATCCAAATTAGTCATAATAGGAATTTTAGCGAAATAACATTTTTTTTTAATGGAAGAAAAGTCTAAATATATTAATTTTTATCACTTGACAATTATCCTCAGAGTACCCCCTCGATTAATCATTCTTCCACTAATGTCACTCTCTTAGCTCGGAGTGAACGACATTACAAATCTTTCTATTGCATTTCATAAATATCACAAAATAGTAAAAATTCCTCATAACGAACTTCTTTATAACTAAATTTTCTGTAGAAGGAAATTTATTTTTCAGTTTGGTTAGCCAGACACAGGTGCAATGTTAAATCACACCTCTTACAGACAAATTCCATACTACGAAAATCTGTTTTTAACAAAAAAAATCTATACTGTGTTGCACTTAAGAGCGACCGCATAATAGGCTCTGTGATTAGTTGATTTAATTTCGGGCATCTTATTGCGCGCCGTCTATTTTATTTTATAATGAAATTTTCCAATGTTTCTCCAGGTGCAATGTAATATTGGAAAAGTTTAATTAATCCATTAATTTCTGGGACTTATTACAATTTAATTAGCATTAAATAAATCTTTTTAAAATAGTCAAAGTTCTAATGAAATCATTTCAAATGGGACTATATTATTATGCGCACTCCTTCATGACGTAAGAATGCGATATGACCTAACCAATCACGAAGCCCATTACGCGGTCGATCTTAAGTATGAACCATTTCTTCATTTGTCTCTGGTCGAAGCTTCCGAGATTATACTCGGAAGCCTCGCTCTGATACGAACACAACACGGTATAGTTTCACGTCCTAGTTTCTAACACTTTTGTGAAGTCGATAACTTTATAATACGGTACGGCACTATAGCTTTACATGTATTTTTGTTTTTGTGCACAGAAGTCTCGTTTTCGTGCGTAAATTTGGCGTGTCTCTTTCCAAACGTGATTTTTGTAAGTCGGATGTAACCATGTACTGTACAGTAACTTTTAATTTTTATTAAATTAACCGATATTATCATTCACTATTAATAATGTTGATTTATCAAAGAAAACCAATTTTAGTTTTGTTAAGGATAAGTGCAATCGATAATTTTTGGCGTTTCAGTTTTAAAGGAGGAAAGGTTGAAAGTTATTGAAGCCACTAATCATTAATTTCGAATTTTCTTCAAAATTCTTTACCACCTCCTTATTAAAATTCTCTTTAAAACGAAGTGAATTCTGGGTCCCTTCGAGTTCGTTATAAGAAGTTTTTACCTATATTGTGAAGAAGTACCTCACAATATCACAAAACGTAACAAAATTTTCGGTGGATGTAGTGCTGCCCTTTATAATATAAGGGTCGTACAAATGAAAACGAAAATTATTTATTTTATCCAAAATGTAAACACGGAATTTAAAAATACTCTCCAAATACGTTAAGGCATTTATCTCACTGTGTAACAAGGCGAGTAATTACTTTATGGAAGAAGTCTTTCGGTTGCGTGTGAAACCATTCCAAAACCTCTTCTTTCACTTCATCTTCATGTTTCTTGAGATCCCCAAACACGTGATAGTCACATGGGGATAAGTCAGGGCTGTAAGGTAGATGCTGCATTGCTTCCCAGTTGAACTTTTTGATGAGAACTACCGTTGCTTTCGAGGTGTGAGGACGCGTGTTGTCGTGGAGAAGAAGCACTCCTTCTGTTAGAAGTCCGCATTTGATGGCCGCGCCCAGTGCCTTCAATGTTTCCCCATATCGTGCTGCGTTAACTGTGGTGCCTTTTTCAAGAAAGTCCAGTAAAATCGGGCCTTTGCGATCAAAACACACGGTCAATATCACCTTCCCTATGCTGTTTGCGATTGCTTTTGATTTTTTCGTGGGTGGTGACCCATAATGCTTCCATTGACGACTTTGATGCTTGCTTTCGGGCTGGAAATAAAAGCACCAAGTTTTATCCCCTGTAACGATTCTGTCGAGAAAACTCTCTCCTTCCTGTTCATGGCCATTCGAACTCCAAGTTGTTCTGATGTCAAATGATGCGAGATCCATTGTGCACAGATTTTTCTGTAGTGCAGATGGTTCCTGATAATTGAGTGAACAGTTCCACGACTAAGGCCAGTTTTAGCAACCACGACATCGATTGTCACTCTTCTGTTTTCCTTTAAGACAGCGTCAATTTTGGCTTTGGAATCATCCGTGATGGCGCGGTTTGCTTGTCCAGGTCGTTGATCATCTTGCTATGATGACCGTCCCTCTGAAAACCTCTTGCACCATCCCCAAACACGAGTGAACGTTAGGCAGTCATTTCCATAGACGTTCTGCATACGACGATGAATTTCAGAAACTGAAACTCCTTCACATGTCAAAAAACGATATACTGCTCTCTATTCCTGTTTCGTTGACTCCACTTTGTCGTTTGGACGAAGCGATCACTCGCAGAGCTTTGAAGCCCGAGCTATCGTTCTTTCTCACGTGATGCAACACTTGCAAACTATTGTTCAATTTGCATGTGAGGTTTCGCAATTGTTGAAAACAAAAACTTACGATCCTGCACGTCGTCTTTTTTTCCCCACACAAATTTTCGTTTTCATTTGTACGACCCTTATACAACCTAAGATTGAGGAAAAGAGTATACAGGGTGATTCTGAAAAAGTATGTATAACTGTAAGCAATGACAGAGGTGACCAGAATGAACATTTTCTTTTAATACAATGTCGGTCCGAGTTTGAACGCTAACTGAGATATGAACAGAAATAAAAATGCCGCCACCAAGACCAACAAGTTAATAACTCAGGTTCTGCAACGCCTATAATAATGAATTCTGGAAGAATAATAGGGTACGTAAAGCTGTGTATACCGTTAAAATTTGATCGTATCCAACAAGTAGTTTCCGAGTTATGCATTCAAAATCGTAACAGTGCTCACATGCGAGTACTAACCAGCGCGTGTTACGATTTTGATTGCGTAACTCGGAAACTACTCCTTGGAATTCGATCAATCTTTAACGGTATACAGAGTTTTAGGTACCCTATTATTCTTCCAAAATTCTTTATTCTAGGCGTTGCAGAATCTGAGTTATTAACTTGTTGATCTTGGTGGTGGCATTTTTATTTCTGTTCATATCTGTTAGCGTTCAAATTCGGACCCACATTGTATTAAAAGAAAATATTCATTCTGGTCACTTCTGTCATTGCTTACAGTTATACACTTTTTTAAAACGACTCTGTATAATTGTTGGATATTTTATTACTGGGTTATACCAAAAGTCATTGCCTTTTTCCAGTGATTTTCAAGGTCATTTATTAGCGAAAACTTCCTTTCTGTATTAGCGGTGAACAGAACAACGGGACTTTCGATAGCGTTATCTTAAGCGAACGTTTTTCCACGCATGGAGTTTGGGAATACCTAAACAAAATAAAGTCTGATGGAGCAAGATCTGGCGAATTTGATGTGTGAACCCAATCTCCAATAATTTTTCGCGAGTCATCAATCTTGCGTGTGATCTCTCATTGTAATGATGGAAGATCACTCCCTTGCGAATTTTCTAAGTCTGGCCGCTTTTCCAACAATTTTTGGCGATTTATTGACAGTAGACGACCGAATTGATCCTAGTAAGAGCTCGTAAAGCACCACACCCGTCCAATCCCTATAACGCCGTCCTGAAATGACCATGGCACTTGAAAAGGACGTTAATACCAAACAAACCAAACCAAACCGTCCAATCCCACCAGAATGAGAGCTGTGGTCACCAGAATAGAAATGAGCAAACCTATAGTGATACTAGTGTTCTTTAAGGGCTTTGCTTCTAAACATTTTACGCAACTCTTCACAAGCTTGCACAGCGTTCTTTCCTTTTCGGAATTAAATTAAACTTGGAGACAATTATCGTGTTGTGGCTCTCCCTTTCCACAATTATAATTAATTGCTGACAGATCCGCACAAACTTTTCTTTGATTAAAGCTAGAAGTGTCAGCTTTCAAATGCACGTAGGTACATGAATTTCTATTTGCATTTAGTACATTAATTATTGCCAAATTTAAATTTTGAATTAAAAACCAATATTTTTTTTCTTTCTGAAAAAAATAATTATATACAATTGCAATTAAAAATTATGCCTGTTCGCTCGCTTAATACATTGATTGTATCACAACTTTTAATTTTTATTATTTTTTTATTAATATATTTTTGATTATTTTTGGTTGAGGAAGAAATTCTATATATTGTTTTATTTATTTAATATCTGAAAGTATATCAAATTATTTACGCCTTTCATATGACTACATTCTTTGCACATGTTCGGAACATATCAAACACTATAACATCATGCCAAAAATTTTCGGTATTATTTTCAATTCACTTATTCTTCATTGTCAGTTTTGGCGAGACCGTTAAATTGGTAATTGAACAAATCTTTCAAATATCTCAGTAATACATACCCCTATTTGTATTTGAATATTAATTTTAAACGGATATTTATAAGAGAAAAGGACGAGACACAAAAACCCTGGAATACAATAAATAATAATTATTAAATAAAAATGAAATTTGTTTATTTAATGCAGTCCATATGTTTTCTCAAGGTCTATTTTAATTACCATAAATCTTCGCTACGTGAAAGAGGAGAATCATTTGCTTTTTATGTCGTTCTGCGCAAATGTTGTACCTACAATTCTACTGAAAACAATCGAATTGGAAAAACATAAAAAAAAATAATGGAAATTTTTTCTTTGAGAATATCTACATAAATTGTGTTCTACTGGCGCAAATGACACGAAACTCGAAGAACACACAATGCAACTGATGCGCTCGCCCATTTTTTTTAATTAAACAAAAATTGTACAAAAGGTCGATGGTAAGCGCGTTAACTGCGACTTACGACAATATATGCAAATGACGAGTTAGCTTGGCCTCCTCGCTCATTTGATCTGACCCCATGTGACTTCTGGTTATGGGTCTTCTTCAAGAATCGGGTTTACCGCAAAAGACGCGTAATCATGCCACAGCTGAAAGAGCATTCGTTGCCATGTTCTAAGAACTTACTTTGTTCAGTTGTAGAAAACACGATTATGCACATTCTGGAAAACACGGGGAATATATTCTGTAGAGAGATTTGTTCGGGATGCAGCGCCACTTTCGGCGACCTTTTGTACTAATTTTTTGTTTATTTATATAATGGCGAAGTGTAATCTGCATTGCTTGTTCTAAAGAATTTCATGTCATTTGCGCCTGTAAAACGCCCTCCAAGCCTTTTGCGTTGGAGAAGGTTAATCTCGATAGCCAAGACTTTGCAATGTTCGTGTTGATTGCTATTAATTTCTGTTATAATTTCGACTGCTAATATTACTGTTTGTTATATGTAACTGGGCTGTATAAATTTTTTTTATGAAACCCCCTTCTACTTGTTTCATCTTTTCCCCAGTATTTATCATAATCGTATTTTTATCTTGAAATGTTTTCATTATGTATTCAGTAATTCCATTAATATTTACATAATGATAAATGGAGTTCATTTCAATTTAACAGCTGCGTTATGTAATCAGTAATATTATAATAGGATAAAGTACAGATTAAAATTACACTTTCAATTAAGTAGAACTAATATATTATTGGATTAGTTGTATTTATCTTTCATTTATTTGATTGTATCACGTGTGAATTAGGTGGGAATGCAAACAACACTAAATTGTGAAATAAAAATAAATATTTATTTGAAATAACCTCCTTGGTTAGATAAATACTGACCATTTGTCAGACATAAGGCTTAGGACACATAAATCAAATAATTTTAACATAACAGGATCCAAGTTTGCCCGCATAACATTAAGAGCCAGCGCAGTGGATAAAACGTGGAGGATCCCACTCGCTCCTTCACGCCCAACGTCCGTCCGTCCAAAGGTAAAGTCAGGTAAGTCTTTCCTTACGTCGAATCCGGAAGAACCGTGCTGATGTCGCCGAGTCGGCGTCTCTAATAAAAGGAAAATCCAGCCTATTCCGCTCCGGCAGAATGCTGTCCCTCGGTGGCGAGAACGACCTCGCTAAACAGCTTGCAAGAAGAAGAATATAAATAAAGAAAATAAATTAGCAATAAGCAATTAACTCTTTATCTTGGCCGCTATAAAATCAATCAAATTTAAACAACAGGCAACAATAAGAATACATTTAGCAATATTTCAATAACGCAATACGACGTGGGTAGAAAGATTCCAACATAAATTAACTCACGTAGCGGGGAGCCACAATAAGCAATTAATGCCCCGTTCCAATATTACTTAATAATGTATCGAGATACAAGAACGCAGAAATCCGACTCCAGCTCCTTGCGGAATTAGCTCCCACGTCGAACGATAAAGGATTGCTTCCCCGACGCAGGCAATATAACGCCTAGTCCTTCCTGCAGATACATATGCACCCCTCCAGGGAAAATGCCTGTTACCGGCACATCCTCGAGCACAAGCTGTGCCTCGACGAATAAATGTCGCAGTTGTTCGTTATTGAACATCCAAAGCACTGCTAGACAATTAAACCGACTAGCCGTAATTTGCTTCGGAACCCCAAGCGTAATGCTAAAAATAGATAATCCTCTATTACCTTGGTGGTGCCGGTTTTGATAA
The DNA here is from genome assembly GCA_023313115.1 of Rhysida immarginata. Classification (NCBI taxonomy): domain Eukaryota; kingdom Metazoa; phylum Arthropoda; class Chilopoda; order Scolopendromorpha; family Scolopendridae; genus Rhysida; species Rhysida immarginata. Next base: position 836,179 of record JAHWFO010023621.1, read on the forward strand.
GGGAGCACGTTGGAGACCGTTGCCACGTTGCCAGCCGGCTCCGAAGAATAGACGACGGACTTCTTTCCAACTACGCAGCCCGCCTTCGGAACATGAATTTCCACCGTTCCTGCCTCGGAAGCTGCACCCGCCGTCTTCTTCAATGACTGCCTCAAAGTCCCGGTCCGGTTTACCGACTTATCGAGTCGCTCACACATGAAGCCGTCGCGACTACCTGCCAACTGCCACGAGTCTCTCCTCCTCTCTTTCTCCAATCTTTTCTTTTTACTCTTCCTCTTCACTCCCCCTCTTCTCTTCTTTACATCGACTCTTCCTTCCTCCCCGCTCATGCTCCTCTCATTCTTTTCTCGCGGGGGTGGACACGAACTCGAGCCGTAATTTTTATTCCAGAAAATTCTTGTTCCGAAACCTCGAGTCCGTGCCTCCCCTCCCCCGACGTCATCTGACGCTCTTCTCCTCGAGAAATCACCTGACAGATTGTAAGTACTAAATATAGCTGACCATCCCAGTGTACAACGACACAAGCAGAATTCCCAATTATTTAATTAAATTCGCTAAGCGTTATCTTCAAAATCACCATTGGGACCAATCGCCATCAAACTCGACGTTGACGAAGAGGAACCGACAGACACACTGACCTTTATCAGTTAATTACAGTTGTTCATTGGAATTTGTAATCTTGTGCTGAAATCTTCATTTCAACAAATCAAATAAAATGTCGTTGTCGTTAGTTTTAATTTTATTTTGATAATATCTACACGTTATTTTTGCGTTCTATTCAATTAATAGTTCTCGAAATACAAATTAAAATCAATCAATAACTAAAACAGACTGTGACATCAGTTCTTCTTTACACCCTGTCTTCGGGTTATTTACTGTCTTTATATTTCAAATGGCAGCATTTAGATCAAATAAAGAGTCAATATATTTTCTTTAAAGTAAAACCAGCTTTTCAAAATCCCATTAATCATTCAATGCTCTACGAAAATCCAGAAAAGAATTTCTTAATTTAGATATCATTGATTTGCAATCAAACGAAATCGCCTTTAAATGAGAAAAACATTTGCAGCTAAGGGAACCTCCACATTAGCAGAATAAAAAAGTCGAGCGGAGTGTTCTTGACGGTTTACAACAGCACGTGACATAGGAGCACAAGCCAAGTGGGCTTCATTCCAAGTAGATCAGCCACTATTCATTCCAGCCCCTTTCCGGATTTCTATCTATCATTTATTTAGGAAAAAAAGTATGTTAGTCAGAAGTATTGCTGCATTTGAAAAACTGTAAATCAATTATAAGAATTTCCATAAATAAAATAAAATTCATTCGATGTAAACGACATGAAGCTATTGTTCTTTTCCAATAACCTTAGTAATTTTTTTTCCGAATTCTTTATTCCGATGAAATTAAGTTAATCTTCTTTGCATTATAATTTACCGTAATTTTAATTCACAATATGCATAATCCACAAAATAAAATATATAACCAGTCTCGCAGCCTCTCAACGCCCCTTCATCTTAACTGTGCCCGCGATTTCGCATGGAATTTTGAAATCGTATAGTTATCGTAAATCGACTGAAAGAAAACTGCACCATAAAACCAGATTGACTATATAGCTTCTTTGAGGTAGAATCACCAGGGACATAGACTAACAGATGGGTTGCATCACTGATACGGGAGAGAACCATGTAGAGTTGGCATTGCGAAAAGCATTTCCAGAATACCGAGGAAGACTTGATATCTTTCTTGAAGGCATTGTATAATGAAAAAAACAAAACAAAAAAAAAGCCAGCCAAATCACAAACCGAAATAGAATACTCAAACTCCATATTTGCAAGTCAAAAGATAAGTAGGTATAGTACAATGAGAATTTCTAATATATATTATCTAAGTCACAAAGCGAATTTCCTGGAAATCTTAGTTAAATAATAGCAACAAAACTTTCCAAACAGCAATATTTGGATAAATGACAAGCAAACGCTATAGATCCGATTTTTGCAAATCAAGTCGACTAAGAGTGTTTCCATAACCAGTTAAAACCGTTTCCAACCGGGCGATTCTGTAGATTTGTGCTTTTAGACACCGATGACGATTATTTGAAACTGAAACTACATTTTTAGAACTCGTATGATTAAAAACATATTATTATTATTCGCTTTTATTCAACTTGCTTTTGTATCCGTCTAATCTTGTAACCAATATTAAACCAAATTCCCGACAAGCTAGAGAGCTGAAACTTGATACACATATACAGGACCGATGACAATGCATGTTAAAGGAAACATTTTTCAAATCGATTCACTGGTTCGTGTTCTAGGGCACCAACTCATTTCAGTCGTCTCTCCTGAAGTCGGAGGAAATATTGTTATACGAGTTGTTTAATTGTTTCGACTAAACAATTAGTTTTTCAAATTGTTGACGCAGGCTTGAAGAGATAGAGGCCGACGAGAGACAGACCAGGGCACTCAAAAGTCACATGATCATCGGGGTCCGGGCAACAATCCATCCTTCATTGTTTCCAACAAACGAAAAAATACTGATTGTTAAAATCCAAGATGGAGACAATGAAGGATGAATTTTTGGCCGGACCACGATGATCATGTGACTTTTAAGTGCCCTGATCTGTCTCTCGTTGGCCTCGGAAGAGATCCAACTCTAAATAAAGGAGAACATGTGCGTTCGTCACGGAAACAGTTTTTGCATTTTTGTTGCACGTTTAAGCATTGTCGGCGCTAACTTAAAGCACATGCCGGGACTGAAAAGCCACCTGACCATTGTTGTCTGAGCAACAATTTTTATCATCATTCAATCACAAAACTATAAATAAAGGAGAAAATGTGAGTTCATCGAACGAAACAATCTGAATGAATTGAATTTGATAAAACTAATTACTGCGTGTGGGCCCCGTTCATATAAAAGAGCTGGTAACGAGGCCAACGAGAGACAGGCCAGGGCACTCAAAAGTCACATGATCATCGGGATCCGGGCAACAATCCATCCTTCATTGTTTCCAACAAACGAAAAAAATACAGATTGTTAAAATCCAAGATGGAGACAATGAAGGATGAATTGTTGCCCGGACCCCGATGATCAGGTGTTTTTTGAGTGCCCTGGCTGGTCTCTCGTTGGCCTCGGCTGGTAACGTAGCCTACGAAAAAGACAGACCCCGGCGCGGAAAAGTCACCTGACCATGGTAGGCTGATAAACAATCCAACCTTCACTGTTTTCAACAAACGAAAAAATACTGATTATTAAAATCCAAGATGGGAACAATGAGGATTACATTGTTATTCAACCTAGGATGATCAGGTGACTTTTCCGCGCCGTGGCAACGCCTCCTATAAAGAAAGCTTCAGCACTGAAACGTCATACATTGTTACATCATCATACTTCGTCCTTTGTTAATCCTATTTCTATCAATAATAAGCCCTAAATTTGGTCGACTAATGATGGATTGTTGCCCGGATCCCGATGATCATGTGACTTTTGAGTGCCCTGGCCTGTCTCTCGTTGGCCTCGGCTGGTAACGTAGCCCACGAGAAAGACAGGCCTGGGCACTCAAAAATCACCTGACCACAGTAGTCTGAGCAACAATCCAAACTTTATTGTTTCCAACAAAAGAAAAAACACTGATTGTTAAAATCCAAGATGGAGACAATGAAAGTTGTATTGTTGCTCAGACTGCTATGGTCATGTGACTTTTGAGTGCCCAGGCCTGTCTTTCTCGTTGGCTACGGCTAAGAGTGGTAACGTCAGTTCCTGGCCCGTTGCCTAGCGATTCCAAACTTAGATTTAACTTCTTTATGCTTTTCAATGGCATTACACCACATTGTTAAACCTAATGTTTGGAATCGCTAGGCAACTGGCCAGGAAGTGACATCATACTTACCAGGTCTATAATAAAACATTATAAAAGCGTGTTTTGAAAAAACCCTTTTTTCCCTCTTATCTTGTTTTCCTAATTCTTTTTCATCTCCAGGCCCATCACTTGAATTAACTTCATCCTCTACTTGCTTCTACAGGGTGTAAATAGACGACGTTTCACAAATTTAGGGATATGTAGAGGATGATATGGTGAACATTTTTTATTAATAAACCCATAGTCGCAAACGAAAAGCGACGGAGCCACAGCTTCTTTGAAGTCCTGGTTTGTCAAGCATTGAACTAGGCACGTTTACTACGATATCCCCTGTCTTTGCATCTTGTAAGCCTTATGCAGACTCTCAGCTCGCAGGCTATTTTCAAATGGTACCGTCCGGATGTTTAATTGTAATAACGTCGGTGAGTAATACAGGAATAATTGCCGAAACTGTGGATACCGACGTATAAATAATGGAAAAAAAATCACTGATGAAAGATTTGTGAAATCCGAAATGCGCATCTGAGGAAATAAAAAAAATTGATGTGGATTAGTGTTTTCGTTTTTTTCATTATTTATACCTCGGTGAGGAAACCGAGCTGTTTCCTCACCGTTTTTTTTGGGTTTTTTTTGCTCTTCCTTTTTAAAAAAAAATTGGTATTCAACATTTATAAATTGGTGTTTTTTATTGTAATTTATTGTTCCTTTTCCTTTATTGCTTTTTCGAAAGCTTTAAAAATTAAAATTTAAAAAAAAAATGTAATGCGGTCAATTTACATGACTGGCAAAGTCACCCGCCTTTACCCTACCTTTCAGCAAAAGCGCTGCACGGTTCCATTGGAAATACGTTCGCGCGTTAGGTTTCACGCTCGAAATTCCAATGCAGTGACAACACAGTAATTCAGACAACCATTCCACGGCTTGACGCAAAACAGAGCATCAAAGATGCTGTGGCTCCGTCGCTTTTCGTTTGGGACTATGGGTTTATTAATAAAAAATGTTCACCACATCATCCTCTACATATCCTTAAATTTGTGAAACGTCGTCCATTTACACCCTGTATATATTTAGACATCCTTATTGTTGGAAAAAGTTTATCGCAAATCAGATACCTAAAGAGTAAATTTCTTGAATTACAATGAGCGATCAGTTGGACTTTATGTAAACACCCTTTTGAACGTTGTATTTATTTCTTCATATAGAAAAAATAATAAGTAAAAAATAAATAAATAACTAAATAAATAAATAATAAATAAAAAAATAAATAAAAAATAAAACAATTAATAATCAATAATTGATTATTGATTATTTATTGATTATTTATTATGAGTATTTTTCCTGTGAAAAAATCACGGGACCATAAGAAAATTTATTACGTGCATTAAATTCGAGCGGCACTCACTTCCAATGGTTATGTACACTCAAAAAATTACCACAAACTGCTATCATATTAGTGCCATCTCTCGGTGCACAAAGAAAATCAACGCTAAATTCTAATGGTACCATAGAGGAGGAATAAGATAGTTTTTAAAGCCATTCACTATCTCCTTGCTAACTGCTCGCAACAACAGTTCCTCTTATTGAGAATTATGTTCCTGAATATGATGAAGATACGGTCTTTGCATTGTAAACAGCGCCGCTTCGCTGTCATCCATCCCCAAATCGCAGTTGATTATTTTGCCTCAATGTCAGCATCCGAAATCGCTCAATGCCCAAGCAAATGCGCTCTCTATCTTAATTCTCTCCTCTTTGATGGTTACGGACATTCGTAATTATTATTATTAGGATGACGGAAGTAGAAGAAAAGACTGACAAGACACAAGAACCCTGGGATAACAGCACGGTCTATAGATATTCATGGTCATCGAGCTCCATTGTTAAAATGAAGCTAAAAGTTTCTAGCTCCCGGTAGGGCGGGAACTCTATTGAAAAGTGGCGCTGCATGTACAATCTGCTCATCTGCGCCTGCAGCGCCACTATCGGCAGACAGAAGCTTTACTTTCGTATTCAGTTTCAATGAAAATCTCTATTGCAGGTTGCGGTCGGCTATAGTCATCACCTTCTAAACTTCAGTAGTTTAGAAGGTGATGCTATAGTGCGATTTATACGGCACCTGGCACGATCTGTTTTCCTTAGCTTCTCGAAACAATGGAAAATGGCCGAAGCTCGATGACCATGAATATCTATAGACCGTGGATAACATAAAAAAATAAAAATTACGCACAGAGTCTGGACACCCTTTATTTAATTTTTCTTTATTCTATACGAATTTAGAATACGACCAGCGTTATCTGTGATAATGTGTAAAGTGCAGTAGCTTTTTTTTTTTTAATTAGGGTATTTTCCATTTACATTTTAAATTAGAATTTTTCTCTTCCCGTGGGCCAATTTCGATGAAACAAAGCCTATATGGTAAATTAAACTCGGCCAAATACACTTGTAAATCCCATTAAAATCCGTTCTGTAGTTTATGTGCATTAACAAACAGACAGACAAAATTTCCAAAAACCACCTTTATGCTTTTCGCAGACAAAAATTCTAAAATCCACCTATTACTCATCTTACATCTCCTCAAATTATTTTTTCGCAAATATCTTCAATTTACAAACATGTTTACAGTTTTATTAAATTTTTTATTTTTATATTAATATCTGGTTGTTATAGTTAATGAGTCATTGTTATTTTTTTGCTATTAAAACAAGTTACCAAAGTTGTTAACTGTCACTTGATATTAATCAGAATTATCACTAACCCAATTTGTCCGAGCACAGTCTTCTACAAATCTAGGTATTATTACAAGTAGCAAATCTAGGTATTATTAAATAAGTTGCCCATTAAAATAACTAAGTTCATTAAGCAATGCTTTAGCGAGCATTCTTTCACGCTGCTTTCACACATCACTTAAGCTCTAATAATACTTTAGTCTAAATTGTAATATCCATTCATATTATGCAAACAATACCGTGGACAGAAATTTTACTTTAAATACAACCCAATTTTTTTTTTTTAGTAAACCTTATGCATTTGCAGCAAGGAAATACGTTTTATCGTACAGATGCCAGTGGGTAGCGGAAAAAATTTACAAGACCATTTTCATATAACACTCCAGCTTTCTCTACGAAATATTCATCAAAACAAGAATAGCAAAGAAATTGTACATTCTCGTAGACCGCACTGTTCCTATGCAAGGAATTTTGGGAAGTGGTGGTGAAATCCATTCGGCGACCACAGGAGGTGAGATGGCTTTTGAGGTTCGTGTTCCCCCAAGTCAATTATCTTGCGGCTTCCTCACGCACCCGTAATCCATCAACCATCGGCGCTCCGAGGCACTGTCTAAGAATTTCGGTTCTGAAAGTAATTTCCTACCACTTGAAGCATGAGTAGAAAAATAAAAAGAGTCTCGATTTAGAATTTTTTTCTTTCTTCGCCATAATATTTTCTGCTAATAATGTAAGTTAGCTGTTTTTCTTTTTTTTCTCTTGTTGTTCTTTTAACAAAGTTTGTTGTGGAGTCTTTGGAGAATACTGTCCGTTTCTTTTACCTATTCTAAAGGTAATTTAACGTCGATGGGGTAGAAAAGAAGATAAAAGCATTTATCGAATGACGACTGCCATACAGTGTTTTAGCATTGAATTGGCCATTGTTAGAAGGAGATTCGTTACAAAATCAACGTCTTGAGAAAAAAAAAATACGAAAGAACACAATGAAACTGCATTGCCTGATATCACAATATAGTACATAGTACATGTTCCGTTTTAACGCTTAAATGAGCATCTAATTATGTAAAATGTTAGCACAGAAAATTCACTTTGACCAAATTATTAATATCTCCTTTTAACAATGACCAATTTAATTGTTAAAATGTTATTTCAATATTGTTACTGGCAGTTTTATTACGTTTACGGTTATTAAGCTTGGGCTGTAGCACGGCCTTCTAGAAACTACCAGGCCTGAACATGTAAAAGATAAAACATTGTTACGTCGAACTGGTGGTGCTCGGGGCCAACGAAATAACGGGCCCCAGCGCGGAAAAGTCACCTGACCATCTTAGTCCGGCCAACAATCCGATCATTGTTAATCCTATTTCTACCAATAATAAGCCCTAAATTTGGTCGACTAATGATGGTGTAACAATGTATGACGTTTTCGTTATCATGCCTTCTGTCTAGGTGGTGTTGATTAGGGCCGATCGTGAGGTCTTTCATTCAAATTGAAAATAAGTTTCAAACTCCCGATAGGGTGGCGCTGCAGGTGCAGTTGGGCCGCAAGGTCGCCAGTTTGCTTCGATCTTTAGAAATCTAACTTAAGAAATTTGCTTCGAACTCAAGAAATTTGCTATTTAAATATATAAATTCGTTTAAAATGACCGATTGCTCAGCTATAAATCGTTCTGATAGCACAGATATTAGTGTTTGATTGTTTAGTTCGATAGATCGATCCGCCATTTTGTTCGAACTAATGTATGGTGGGATACCTTGTCATCACCTATATTAGAGCGGCCTTGTTGGGCCGATTGTACATGCAGCGACACTTTTCAATAGAGTTCCCGCCCTATCAGGAGCTAGAAATTTTAGGTTCATTTTAACAATGGAGCTCTATGACCGTTCTTTGTATAGATCGCGTCGGCTTCGAATAAGCCCTAAATTTGGTCGACTTATGATGTACCAATATATGACTTTTCAGTTGGAAGGCTTTCTTTCTAGAAGGTGTTGGCTGTAGCAATACCTTCTAGAGTAGGGGAAAAACTCGACTCTTCAGCAGGCCAACCATAATATTAAAAGACCATGGCAATTATCAAATGAATTATCCGATTCAAATAATTATATTCCCCTTTGAATTTAAAAAGTACGGAGTGGTTACTGATAAGGCAACCAAACGATACAGTGTCCAAATTTAGTGTCTCGTTTATAAGTGTCTCTATGTAAATTTCCATATGGGTTAGCTACAGTGGCAATCTTTGAAATTTTGATTATCATATCCTAAGATACGCGCAGTAAATCTCTGCTCATGGTTTTACACAAAATCTAGTTTTGTAATTTCTATAACGCTGACGGAAGCTATGAGTACTTGATGGATTAATTCCATGACGTCTACAAAACCTACGCTGTATGACTGATTACTGATTCAGGCCTCGACAAGTTAGGAGATATACACATAGTGAGCCTAAAATTCTCGGAATGGACGTGCTCCTTTATGTCATCTTAAGTACGTATCACTAAGGAACTGGTTTGAAACCCTCGTTGCTGTGGAAAGCATTGTTTTTTAGCACATATTACAGTGGAACCTCGCTAAGTGGATACTTGAAAAGTGGATAATCCCCTTAAGTAGAAACTAAGTGTACAGTCGCGTTTTTCTGTAGTTGATTTCAATGCATTTTAAGACCGCTTAAGTGGATACTGGATAAGTGGATAAACTTCTATGCTATGATTTGTTGTAACTCCAGTTAAGAGGATAAAATAACTGAAAACGCACTGTGTGTACGGGTGTGTGAGGTATGATTGGGCTAGCGTATTGAGACTCCGTTTGTAATAGCTACTTTTCATTTCCCTCTAAGCCAATGAGCACTGATTGTTCCTGAAAGCATGGAGTAAGTTGACTTTGACAACTTTGTCAACATTTACAGTGAGCTTCTAACTTCAGCTGATGAATGTAATATAGTGAAGATGAAATCGCAGAAAGAGAGGAAGGAATTGAAGATTCTGCCCCTGTACCATCCTTTTCAGAAACAATAAAATCGATGAAAAATGTTATTCGATATTTGGAAAGTAATAGATATTCATTTTATGACTCATGTTATAAATTACCAGCAGGTATTTTGAACACCCCTGAAAAAATTCTGCCCAATCATCTATTTCAGATTATTTCCCAAAGTTGTAAAAATGTCATTTTTTTCTTAATTTTAATTCTTATGTACATCACATCCACTGTAAATTCTTACATAAATTTATTTATTGGTTTGTTTTGTTTGTTATTAACGTCCTTTTCAACTGCTATGGTCATTTCAGGACGGCGTTATAGGGGCCGTAAATTTTGCCTTGCAAGGGTTCTTTAAGGTGCAGCCGGCAAACGACTACACGGGACCAACGGCTTTACTTCCCTTCCGAAGGAAGTGCGTGATCTCATGATTTCCCCCTGAAAAATCCTCGTCGTCCTCGGCCGGGATCGAACCCGCGTACACGGGCATCAGATGCGATCTCGCAACCGCTGAGCCACCGAGGCCGATAATTTATATATTGGTAACTCCAAATTTTTATATATCTTAATTTTATACTTTAATGCAATTTTTTGCCAAGTAATTAGAATTAAGCAGTTAATTCAATTAGAGTTATCTATAATCGAAGGGAGTCAGAAGTGAAGAGGGGCAGCCTCTAATTTTATTAATAGTGCCGCTAGCAAAGTAATTTGTGATAGTGTTAAGTATGATCATAGTGTATATGGTATCGAAGACAATAATGCTCCTATCAGGACCATTGAAGATGCTAGGGCTTGGGTGTATCACTTTTAGAATTAAAAGCTAAAATTGGAATTATTGATATCAAATTTGGCGATAAAATTAAACATTAAACACTGTTTATATCAATTAGTGTTGATTAATATACTTTTTTAAACGAAAATCCCTACTCTGGATAAGTGGATACTCCGGATAAGTGGATAATTTCTTCCAGTGCCGAGGCTATCCGTTTATCGAGGTTCGACTGTATATAGTTGTGTTCAAGCTATTTTCCCGATTGGCGACACCAGATGGAATTTGTTCCATAAGGGCAGAAGGAAAGTTCATATTCACTATTCTGAGGCGTCTTATAAAACCAGATGAAGGCAGTTAATTTATTATTTAACTGCACAATTTTAAGTTCGCACCTCGTAAAGCCTTATGCTGTATGCGGTTTTTCGAAGAGCTATGTCGCGGTGAGCCTTAATAGCTGGCAGATTTACTGTGTCATTTCGTATATTTCTTATTATTCCGCGCAAAATTAGCCTCATTTGAAATTGGATAAGTCATTTTAAAAAATATAATGGTATTCATATTTTCCATAGTTTAACTAAATTTTGTAATTCAATATGAGCATTATGTAGAGCCACATTTTAGCCTTGTCTTATACACTGATGAGCCAAAACATTATGACCACCCACCTCATATCATGTTGCTCCACTTTTGGCATTCAAAACGTTTAATACTTCATAGTAAAGATTCTACAAGTCCGAGGGAAGATTGTGCCAGATTTGCAAGAAGAGGATAGGCTCTGGTGGATTATGAAAAGCTGACTGGTGAGCTCTAAGCTGGTGCTCATTAAGTTTAATATCCGGCGTATTAGGTTGTCAAGGCATCAACTAGAATTTTTCCTCAAACCTGTATAGGACGATTCTGGCCTTATAACAAGGAGCATTGTCCTACTGGAAGACTCAACTCAAGAAAACAGAAGCTATGAAAGGATGTTCGCATAGGTCGGCAAGGATGTTCACATAGTCCACAGCTTTTACGTTGCGTTCTACAACAATCACCGGTCCCAGAGATAACCGAGAAAACGTCCCACAAATTCTAATACCTCTACCATAGATGTGTTTGCGTCCCACGGTACATTGTTGATCAACTGTTCAACTTGAAGACGGCGTACATTGACACTGCCATCGACGAGATGCAGAAGAAATCGTGGTTCATCGACGACCAGGCAACTCTTCTCCATTGCTGCATGGCCTAATAACGATGTTCATGGGCCACTGTAGTCGTATACGTCGATGATACTAGGTTATCATCTATATCCGTGAAGAGCATCAGCTGCAGACTCCCATATCCAAAAGAGGCCGATAGACAGTGTGCTCAGATAATCTGAACCTGCATTGTATTCAGCTGTCATTTGAGCCACTGGCAGCCGCCTATTTGGCCTCACCAAGCGGGACAATCTCCGACGTCCGAATTCGTTGATTAGGCGTAGACGTCCAAGGCCTCGGAATGTACTATCGGTTTCACCGTCCTTCCACTTTTCATACGTACTAACAACGGCAGCTCGCGAATAACCAATAAGCAGTGAGTTTCGGAGATACATGTTCCTAGGTTTTGGGCCATCACAATCTATCACCTAAATGAGCAACCTCCCCCATTACGCGCACAAGTAGTCGACAAAATGATGTCTCACCATCCCCGTCAGCCGTGAAATACCGTTCACACGTTGTCACGTGCCATTTACGTCATTTCGAAATGCGCATTCTCATAGGGTAGTGGTGGTCAGAATGTTTTGGCTGATCAGTGTTTACGTTCGTTATAAAGATCCTATACAAAGTAAAGTGCATAGGATACAGAAAAAACAAAGGATGCATTTTAACATTTGGGGGAGACCGTGGCCTCGTGGGCTTTCACTGAAATATGACTTCTGTGAAATTAAGCAACATCAGGCACGGCTAGTCACTTGAAGGGCGACCATCCGTGACTCACGATCTTCACCCCCCCCCCCCGGCTACTGTGACCATCATACAGCAGTCGTTAATCCAGGTTCATCCAGGGACCCAACTCGTCGGCCGCAGGCCATACAGGCCCTCGATGGACGTATTGGATTACCGGCACTAAAAAAATAAATAAAAAAATAAAAAATAAAAATAAGGATACAACAGGGTGAGTCAAAAGTCGCAGTAGACCCTGTTTTTTCGAAAACTTTGCAGGATATTCCAGTAAGGTATGGATGAGGTGGTCTATCTTTTACGGTATGTACCGAACATGGCCATAAAAGATGTCGGTTAAAAAAAGGAGGTTATCAATTCGACTCGTATGTACGTAATAATGTTGGAATTGCACAATATTCGTATATGTTAATCTATGTGGGCTTCTAAACAGGTGTACCAAATTTCATAAGTGTGTATTTGTATGTATGTATGTATGTATGTATGTATGTATGTATGTATGTATGTTTGTCGACGTATTTCTCAGAAGCTAGAAATCGAATTGCAATAATTCTGTTTTTATTTGATTAAGTGTCTTTCAACTTAGGGAACAGTCCAAGTTTCATCAAAATCGTTTTTTTAATACTCTGCTTAATCTTGTTCGATATATGCACCGAGTCCCGGGACACATTTCTCACATCGTGGCACCAGAATCAATACACCTCCTTCATAAAACTCCGTCTTCTGGTTGTTTACCTACTTGCGCGCCGAATCAAAGCGTTGGCCTCCTTGGAATTTCTTCATTGGTCCGAAAAAGTGATAGTCAGAGGTTGCGAGGTCTGGACTGTAGGAGGGGTGTTTGAGCACCTCCCAGCCAAATTCCTCAAATTTCTCTGCCCTTTTCGAAAAATCTGCAGGAATCGACAGGATTTTCGTAACCGTTCGAGAGTGGTTACGTCCGATCGGACTTTATGGAAAGGCTTCCAGTGATTTTAGATCAACGTTTGCTTTCCCAAAGACAGATACTTATGTTTGACTGACATAGTAAACAATATCAGTAGGCTAAAAGAGCCAGCGCTTGTATCTCTTGACTGATAACAAAGAATAGTGTAGTGATATAATTGGCACTTAAGTTAGCACCTGAATGGTAGATTTCAGAGAAAAGTGTAGAGATGTAATTGGCAGTTACGTTAGGACCTGATTGGTTGCGTAAGTGGTCGTGTTAGACAGGTTTATTAGAATAAGTTTAGACACACAGGGGACTGAAAATGCCGGTCGCCGGTCGCGTTAGACAGGTTGTCGATATACTAACAGATTTCACATGTAACTTTCTGCGAAACCAAGCAAAAGTGGTCTTTAAGCCCAGGTGGTCATTATACAGAGGTGGTCGTTAGCACAGGTTTTACTGTATCAATTTGGGCACTTTGAACATCCACACCAAAAAAGTATTCCATAAAAATTATTGTACACTACTTTTCGATCCTCCCTGGTATATTTCTAGGTCAAAAACTTAATAAAAATATTTTTTGTAATCCTCAAAAATATTACATAATATAATTTGCTCCATTTTATTGAAAATTGTAATATACACAATCACGAAATGTCTTTGAATTGATTAGAAAAAGAAAATAAATCACTTTCAAATAAAATACGTCAATAAATTTTACAAAAAAAATAGTTCTGTGAATTTTTATAGTACGAATTCACAAAACAAAGATTCACGTCGAAAATTCCGACTGGTTTCCTTCTAGGGCAATTGAGAGTTATTAAATACATAGAAAAAGCAAGACAATAGTTGTCACATTATGAAACACTTTCTGCAAAAACGACAATAACACAGTTATTTCTTTCAATATCTGTGATCCTACTTAAGACGACATTTATCACTGATAATTCCAAAAATATTACTGCCCGTCGCTGGAAATTCATCACCTGATGAAAATTTAACTCAAAATAACTAAAATTAAATTAAAAGAAAGTATTCCGGGATTTTCCAGGAAATTTAAATTTTCTAAAATTCTACTGGGATCCCGAAAGAGAAATCCCATTTTCCGACTATACGCATTCAAAGCAGTTAGCGGTGCACTTTAAGATGTCGTTATTCCATGGTGGTTGGGATATATTGCCTTATTAAGACACAGTAACATTTTAAAGTTGAGGTTCAGTTTTGCTCTTTACTATATCATATCGTAATATAATCTAGGTAAATTGCGATAAACAAAATTTTGGACGTTAATTAAAATTTTGATATATGAATACTGAAACTCTACGCCGCAGCTTAAATTTCTTCAGTTAAAGTGTGGAGACCACTGAGGTTAGGTCTTGACATCCTCAGTGGAGCTATCAGAATATCCCACGTTCGCATTAATTACTTGAAATAAATTGACTAGATTGTTCTTGAACAACGAATAGATTATTTCTTTTCTTAAAGAGCATAATTCTAACTACTATGGTTTGGGAACCTAATTGCTGTCTCTGAATGACACTAATCAACAAGTCCGTTGGTCTTTGAAACCTAGCGTTCATATTTGGTACAGAGATTAAACCATATAATTACCCACATTCATGTCTGGTGAATCACACTGTGCATAAATGAATTGAGTTCTCCACACAGATCAGTTCACAGTATCATCGTTTTCTGGCCATCACTCCGACGCTGTAAACGCACACCCGTGTTCATAGAAGAAACATCCATTATCATCCACGCAGGAGGGAATCTAACTCATAAATCACACAAATATACATTCTCAAGAGCAAATTATTAGATATGAACAATCAGCAACCTCGATATCAGAACATGCCAATACGTAATTATACATATTATACTGCTCAAAAAACATACATTTATTTACGTAATTCCTGGAGATTCTCCGTGGTTCCGTTTCTCATCAAGAACTCTCAAATTGTCCTTTAACTTCGGTTCCTCATTTATTTGCGCAGAATTAATCTGAATCGTACAGTATAATGACAAAAGGACTTTCGTTTTAGGGAACAGAATCATTAAAGCAATAATTTCCTAATGATAGAACGTAATATCTCCGCATTCAATTAATTCCTTTTTAAATACGTGATTACAGAGGAATGAAGAGGAACGATTTTGAAAATTTATTGTTATTATTGGCACAAGACGCAATAATAATACTACTCAATTTTCCCTTGTTACTATAGGTTTGCCGACAACGTTTTTTCCACGAATTCAGAGCTTTTTACATAAGTTTCTGAGGCATTTTCTTCCACTCATCGAGCATTTTTATGCTCATTTAGACTTGTCACTTTGTGACCCCACAGTTTCTGTTTTAAGTGACTCCAAGCAAAACAATCCCTGGGGCTGGGGCTGGAGATTGGAGCATCCATTTATCGGGGTGAACGTACTTCGTTGTTTTTTTCCCAAGAAGTCCAGGTTTTTGTAGGATGCATGAGCAGGGGCAGAATCTTGATGGAGAATGCGATCGCCTTTCAGATATAACTTTCGACCGTCGGCGTCCAAAACCGGTTTGATAACCTTGTGGATATAATAATCTATGTTTATCTTAGCTTCAGGCTTGATAATTCGCAAACACGTTTTGCCATTATACGTAATCCCTCCCGTCAACATAATGGATTTGCAATGTGACGGTTTTTTGTTGACTTTGGTTTTCTACGTGAACTGTAAATAACGCTTCTCTGTCCCTACAGTCCGTTGAATAGAACCATTCATTGTCGGTGGTAATAATGTTTTTCAAAATTTTCAGAAGAAACCTGTACAAAGACAATTATTTCTGGCGCCTCTTCTCAATACGTGCTGCTGAGAAACCATGAACTTGATTTTTTTTCTCATTACCAAATTAAATGTATACGAAATATGATACCTGATTGATGACCTAGGAAGTTCAGCAGTCTAGCCATATTTCTTAGGCCCGTTGAGTTTTAAGATTTTAGCAGTTTTAGTCTTTTTAACTTAGAAGCACCCACCCCAATATGGCGTCCGTCTTTGAGTCTTTTTCTTCACTGCTAGTACCATGGTTACAGTGTTTTCTTTGGCTTCTTTTCCCAGCTTGGATATTGTTTGTAGTTGCATCTTGGTCTATTTTGCTGTCAATGAACGAGAGGTAAGGAACAAACAAGTTTGGAGTAGCAAAAATTGGTTGTCTTCATTTGCCTGGATTAGCAACATTGGTAGCGTTTATTTGGATAATGTCCCTGCGCTCGCCGTCGGATTTGAACGATGAGGTGACGAATTCTTTGTGAAGTTGACCATTTCATTTGTAAAAGCTGCTAAACTTTGCTTTTTATTATGGGGTCTGATTTTGGGAAAGGCAAGTTTCCTTTTCAACAATCTAACTTTGAGAACACTTCACAGGCAGCATGTGTATAGAAATTTGCATATTGACCACCTTGAAATAGTACGGCGCTCCTACCAGAACTTTTCAAAATAGCTTAATCCTCATTCCTTTCCATCCTCTGTGTATCCGCCATTCCTGCTCAATATGTTAGTCCAATTCCCAATTCAAAAGAGGCTGGAAGTATATCTTCTCTTTGAGAAAACACGTGGCTAACAAACAACACGCCACAAAAGTAAAAAAAAAACAACTTCGAAATGAATTTGAAAAATACTTTTACAATAATTTGTATCCGAATATATCGTTTCGTGTTTGCTTCTTATGCTTTATATTAAGAACTGTTTAAATGAATTTAATCTTTTTCCTTAGAAATGAAATAATATATCAAGAAATTGATGACTTTTTGAAAATAACTTATAATAATTGAAAATCATGTGAAGAAATATCATTCCATCTATTAAAAAAAAAAAATTACCATTATTGATAGTGGCTCACCGACTCGGACTTTTAGACGGATTTAATTTTTTTATAAGATATTTTTTTCGTGAAAGTTCATCTTTGACAGGTGTTTAAAACTTTTTTGAGTGAATCGCTATTTGAAATTCGTGCAAGAATCAGACTTTTCATGCTTTTCTGGTGATGGAAATTTATGGCACTCGAAGAGACAAGGCAATCTCTATTAACGTGGGAGACAAATGGCACATTAGTGTTTCAAATGATTTACTGAATTGACACCAGGCGGCGTTAGTAATTGCCTTTGCCGTCTACTTCGGTGCTATCAATGACTGTCAATTTCACACGAACTGAGTGTAATTAAACAACCCAAGCTCTTAAAGTTTCGAGTTGACAAAAAAAAGAGAGGGGGTCTTGAGATTTATGAGATAGTGGATCACCCTCGACTGCCTATTAATTGGCTCTGTCGATGGGAATAAAAGCAAAACTGGTTCGATGAATCAAATTAAGACATGCACGACAACCAATAATTGAATTACTTTAACGTTAATCAATAATCAATTGGTTGTAATTTCATCATTAATTGTCCTCGTGACAATTTTAAAAGTTGTTCCTTTCAGAATAATGAGTGCTACCATTTAGAATTTCATTAAAAGAAAAAAACGATAGGCTTATTGCCAAGTAGTGAAATAAATCTTTAATCAAGCTACAAGTTTATAGTATTGAACAATTGACTTAAACCAGGGTTCCCCCCCGGGGGGGGGGGGGGGGTGCGAAAACACATTCTCTGGGATGCGAGAAAAAGTGATTGTAATTAATCATATTTTCGGTCCAGATGATTCCAAATGGAGTCACTAATTTCTCTTGTGCATAGACTGGAGGGGGGGGGGATTTTTTTGCAGGGAATGCGAAGGTTCATTAATAAGTTTTTAAGAGTGCGAAAAGGTTGGGAAGCCCTGCTATTACTAATTACAAGTTATTAGCGATAATTCAAACTGAAAATTCAAATACAGGGTGACACAAAAAACTGGGATCTTTTTAAATTAATATTTTACAAAACAGTAATAGTTTGGGAGGTGCACAGAAAGCTCCGAACGCATCTACCTGACGTAATTTTAAGACCTTTTTATCACAATTTGGATTACTGTCTCTTAAAAGGCAAGATTGGTCCAATTTCTATCAAGAAAAACTTTTTGTTGGGTTTTTCAAAAGTTCCCTTTTATATGTCCCGCTGTATAAACTGCCTCAATAATGAATAAAATTTATCCTTAAACTACCCATAATGCGTCGCCACCTGTGTTTTTGGCTCAAAAGGTATGCATACCGACCCCAATTTATTAAGTACCGAAAGGTGCTTTAGGCTATCAGTGTGGGGAAACGTGTCTGTCTGTCTGTCCGTCTGTCTGTCTGTAACTCAAGCTCCTCTGAAACTATGAAAGATTTTCAAAATCTGTTTTCGTCAGTCGATGAATATGGTTCATGGCACGAACCAGTTACAAATATTATCTAAATCGGTTCATTGGCACGTGCACAAATGGTACCTCTATTTTCCTGCCTAGCAAATTTTCAATGGGAAGAATCTATTGAGTAATATATCAAACAAATCGTAATGACGAGATAAATGCGGTTATTCATTATTATTTTCGTCAGTCGATGAACATGGTACATGGCACGATTCCATCACAAATATTATCTAAATCTGTTCAATAGCGCGTGCACCAATGGTACCTTTACGACCCCATCTAGCAATTTTCAATGGAGAGATATATTAAGTAATGTATCAAACAAATCATACTGACGAGATAGAAGCGGATATAAATTACTATTTTCCCCAATTAATAAATAAGGTTCCGGGAATGAGCCGTTTGGAAAATGGTTGAAATCGAAACATTGACACGCCCCCTAATAATACCCTTATGACACCCTCAAAAATTTTCAGTGTTAAAATATGGCATGTAATATATCAAAGGACTTGGAATGATGTGTCAAGAATGAATATAAAGTAAAATTAATGGTAGTCCAAATTGTTTTCAAGGAACCTGGTTTAGTGGAACGATTATGGTTCATTGGAACTTCCAATGCTAAAATATAGCATGTAATATATCAAACGACTTAGTACGAGGTGTCATGAAGGAATATAACGTAAAATTAATGGTATTCGAAATTGTTTTCAAGGAACCTGGTTTAGTGAAACCATTATGGTTCATCGGAACTTTCAATGCGAAAATATGGCATGTAGTATATCAAACAACTTGGAATGATGTGTCATGAATGAATATAACGTAATATTAATGATAGTTGAAATTATTTCAAAGGTACGTAGTTTAATAGTATCATTATGGTCCATTAGAAACTTGCAATGTTAACATAGGGCGGTTTAAAAATATAGTTTCGCGAATGGTTTAGTTTAACCTTTCGGTACTTGGTTATGTCATTCCTTAATGGTTTATTTAAACTGAATTTAAACTCTACGGTTATGTAAGATACAACTTTGGAAAAGTAGATTCCATTATTGCTGAGCTTTCGTTCAAATTTCTTTTGTCAATTAGAATACTCCTGTAAGATTCTTTTAAAATTATAATCCATGTTATTGAATAGGGCGTTACTATTTGGTGCTGCCAAGGCACGTTTCCTAATTTTTTCAACAAATTAACATGATTTCTTATGAGCGCTTTTAAATGTTAGTTAATGTAATATATTCCTAATTTTAAATATGAATATTTAGAAGATCAGTGTTTTTCTTTCTCTAGAGCTTTAGAATTTTGATAATATTTGTAGGTTTTTTCCCTATATTTGATAATGTCCGTGATAATTTTAATTTTACTAAAGTTGTGTCATAATTCCAATTGTTTGTTTTCTATTGAATTTCTTATAAGTTATGTTGTGTGAAATTCTCATTTGACATGACAATATAGGAGACACAGAACTTAGAACCTCGACCATATTTCGCCTGCTTTTTGTTATTTATACTATTCAATATTTGATTAGTTTCCGTTATGTAAAATAGATTCTTGATTTAATTCCTTGTACCAATTGCTATATTAACTACTATATTTATTGAATCTTGCCACTTAATAATCTTCAGGTAGGAGACTGTGGAATAATGCCACAAGTATATGGAATATGGTTTGGGGAAATTTCTTCTGTACCACACAAGGAAATGTTTCATAATGCTACAAGTACCTCATAAATCGCAGACTATTCCCATAATTTGTAATTATAATGCTTCCCAATAGAGATGGCCATTTTCTAAAGGATAATTCTCGCCACTGCCTCACTTGGTTGGGATCCCAGTGATTTAGTGAACATGACTTCTTTTCACGTGCTTTATTGGCCGGCTCATTTCCTGAACTCATCCCGCTAGAGCATTTGTGTGATGGACAAAGATCCATTCGAAGCCTACAAACGCCGCATCCAATTTAAATCAACCAAGGAATACTATTATGTCAGCATGGGAGTCTATACACTTGTAGAAGATTTGTCGAGAAGAATCACGGCTGTGGTTGTAGCTAAAGGTGGGCCAATTCGTTATAAATATAGTATCTCTAATAATGTGGTTACTCAGTAAATTCGAACAGATGTATTGCTTTTAGAGAAGTAGATGCCCGAGAGAGTAGGCGATGTGAATGAGATTAAGTTTATATATCATTGTCCTATAATGAAGAGATGGAATCAGATGTGAAAAAATTTAATTCGGCTGCGCAGTAAGGAGCACTGCTGGGATGAAATGCACCGATATATAACAAATCGAGAACAATGACAATCTTCGCAGCTTTGCAAAGCAAATGTCGAGATCAACCAGAAACACTTGAAATTATGTATCGCCACTTGCCATGTCATTTAAGTTAAATATAAATCATTTATAACAATATGTAGGTAATTTATACGTATATACCAAGCAAATGCAACTCGCCTATCATTTGGGATGCTCCTAAGGAAACTCTTTAATGAAGTCAATTAAATCTCTTAGTCCCCGATTACAATAATTCAAATTTTTTTTCATTTAAGACAAGGGAAAAATATTTCTTAGACCAACAATTTTAAACTCGCCTCCTCATGCAGACATTACTAATTATCATTTTTATTATGCTTTTTATGAGCTTCGTACGTGATTTGATCTCTAACAACTACCATAAGTTGCACCTTAGCAAAAATAATATAAACCGAAGTGCATTCGTCACAAATCTGGAAACAGAAGAGTTCTCCTATGCAGTACTTGGAGCTAATGTTCGATTGAGAATGACAGAGTTATCTTAAAATTCATTATCATTTTTAATAAGGTTGTCTCCATACAGGACACGCCATTTAAAATATGCTATCTCCTTTAAAGACGTTACTTTTTTTTTAAATAAAAATAAAAATACGAATATCATTAGCGTTTAAAATCCGATTAATCGCATATTTAATCAATACCATTACAGTGAATATCCTTATAATTAAAAAAGGGGATTTTTGAAATGTCTAAACGACGACAATGCAGGTAGCGTGGAATAGGCTTTTATGTCGGTGTAATAGAATAGAAGCCCATTATCGGAGCGAATGGCGTTGGCTTATCGTCTCATCTTCTGAAGGAGGACCTCGTGACACAATCTTCGTGAGAAGAAGCCTTCTTCCTCAAAGACACTGAAAAGTCATCTTGATAAGGCAGACTGATTTCCACCGCCCGACAGAAATGTCCAGGCTACTCGGAGTGATAAAAGGCAAGGCCAAAGCTTTGTCCAGATCTTGATTAAAAACAATTTAAGATGGAGACCTGTCGCCCTTATCGCATCCACTCTTAGACATTTTGAACAACAACAGCAACTTTTTCTCAAAGATAACATCTCGCCCTTAAACCCAAACTTATATCGAAGAAATTCTGTAATTTTACGTCATTACATTTTAGTACTGGATTTTCTCATCGAAAAAATTCCATTTCCCTTGTTTTGGAAATTCAAAATATTGTCTTCCATAATAAAAATATCTTTTGAAAATTAAACAACAATTTCAATTTTCCACGACAATTTTGTATAAACTGACGTATCTTTAATAAACAAAAACTTTTATGGTATTAATTGAACATATGTGGGGTATGTCTTTAAACTGACATATTTTTCAACATTTGTATTAATGTAATCAATTTTATCTTTAAGTAAGTCATATATTATTATGAAGTTTCTGCCGAATTGGACTACTAGGGTCGGAATTATAGGATTCCATCTGGACCATAAGATCTATAGGTTGATAAAAATGGGCATTACTTTCTTGTTACGGATCCAATAATTGTGATTCAGGAGGAGACGAAGCTTCGTTAGTTGGTTCATTAGGTTTATGGGCGCGTCAACATCTAGGTCATTTTGCGTCCTGTCCCCTGACTAATAATCTTTACATAATCTGAGAATTCTATCTTTATTATCTTTTTATGCATTCCGAGGACAAGCACAAATGCTCATGCTCACGGCGGGATTCGAAGCCGATTTGGACACTGGAAAGCCTACTTCTTTGTTCGAGGACAAGCACAAATTTGGCTCGTGCTAAGCAGCGCCACGCCATTCAGCTTACTTTGAGGTTCAATTTACGGCGTTGCTTGCTATTTGCGACCCCAAGTGTCTTATATCACTTTAATCGCCTGAATTTCGTCTACATTTAATATTTGAAGGAGATAATTTACACCCTGTATATGTCTATCCGCGATGGATCTGAGATAATGAATCCAGGCTCGGATAACTGATATTTTGCGTTTTTAATCTTTGTAGTTTTTTTTTTTTTTTCATCACCTGATATCATGGTATGATTTTTTTCATTTTGACTTTCTATTTACGTTTTCTCTTACACATTTTCCATGTAAACTTGCATATTCTCAAGGTTTCTATTCCCCGAGCAGAGCAAAAAAGGAAACTGGCGCATGTGTAATATATGCTTATCGGTTGTAGATGTCTGATTTATTCAGACATCGTTTCAGATCGAGGTCACCGAGAAAGCAAGGCATGTTCACTGAAACGTCATTTTTTGTTACATCTCCAATATTGAGCCATTGTTAATCGTATTTCTACCAATAAGCCCTAAATTTGGCCCTTTGATAATGACGTAACAATGTATGACATTTCAGTGAATTTCTTCTTCTTAATGTGCCGTCTCCTATCGGAGGTTAGCGACCAATTGATACTGCCGTACTATGAAAAGTAATGTGGATTTTCAGTGAACAGGTCTTAGAGTACAGAAAGAAATGAAGCCAGACACTGTGAAGACGGAACAACAAAAATAGCAAGAAACGACTAATCCACATCAAACTTTTATTCGAACGAATGCGCATTTCGGCAGCCAAGCTGCCTTCGTCAGCGTATACAAGAACTTGATCTGTACAGAGAGTTCTGTTCAGATGAAGTAAAAGAATTACAGAGTCGTATTTATAGTGAGACAAAGGTAGATGGTTGGTTTGTTTGGTGTTAACGTCCTTTTCAACTGTTATGGTCATTTCAGGACGGCGTTATAGGGACCGCAAATCTTGCCTCGCAAGGTTCTTTAACGAGCAGCCGGCAAACGACTACACGGAACCAACGGCTTTACTTCCCTTCCGAAGGAAGTGCGTGATCTCAGGATTTTCCCCCTGAAAAAATCCCCATCGTCCTCGGCCGGGGTCGAACCCGCGTCCTCGGGCATCAGAGGCGATCACGAAACCACTGAGCCACCGAAGCCGATAGACAAAGGCAGATACAATCCAATTACAAAGTAAGTAAATATCAGATAAAGCCCAATTGGTCAGTCCAGATTATCCAATCAAGGTTCGTTGCTTTTGGTTCCTATATTCACTCCATTGTCCTTTTGGGAAGATGAAGAATTTCGCTACTTCCTTCAGTTGTGTCGTGCCCAAGGGGCCTGCCTCGCTGTTCAGTAACCTGGCAGGGTCTTCGTTGGTGATGGCATGCGACTCCAAGAAGTTTAATAAACCTCGGGTCAATTGTGCTGTATATGATTTCAAAATCTTCTGCTTTGTAGACATGTTGGCAGTCTAGAACATGGTCCGCGAATCTCCGCACAGCAAATTTACCGCTCCAGATTACCCGATCAAGGTTCGCCTATTCTCGTTTTTATTGCTCTTTTCGATTGGCCGTAATAGACCGCGTCATATTTGGAACATGGTAGTTTGTAGATTACTCGCCTTTCCAGTTGTGTTGGAGCTCTTGTAGACCACAAAGAGGCCAAACTCTCTTGCGATCCTCTTCATGCCTTTATTTATTTTTTATTGTGGGGTAGGGTCAACACCTGTCTTGGAGTTTTTACCTTATGCAGTGTGGTGATGTTTCTCAGGATAATTTTATGTTTTACTTTTCTGGTGATGCTATTTCTCCAGGATAACCGTTGAGTCTTGCGAATTCTTTAATTTACCGAGGAATTAATTTAATTAATTTTACAAAATTTACACAATCTGATTAATTGCTTTGAGTTTTTACTTCTACTTTCATTGTTTAGTGGGAATACTTGCGCCCTATGCACCATATGGTAGAATGTTGCCAGTTTATGTTGATGACTGTGGCTCGAATCATACTTGATGAAGTTAGGCACAAAGTTTGATTTCCTATAGATATCATACGGCAGTTCTTGGCCAACTCTTGTCAGTTTTATGTCCAAAAATGGAAGGCTGTCATTTCTCTCATCCTCCTTAGTGAACTTGATATTAGGGCACAAGACATTAAAACTAGCCAAGAATATCTCAATATTTTCCTTTTCAGTATTAAAGACATCATCCACTTATCCCAGCCACAGGTTAAGAAAGTATTTAAATTCAGTCAATGCTTGGTTTTTTAATTTTCTGATGTAAATATTGGCCATAAAAGGATTGATGCTACTTCCCATAGGAATACCATCGGTCATCTTGTACCATTTGTTGTTGAACTAGAAGACGTTATTGAAAAGAATGAGTCTCATGACTCGTAACTTCAGCAACAATCCCCAGAGGCCATTCGTTCTCATCCTTAGAGTCCTCAAGGACTTCGATGGCTCTTTTAAGCGGAATGCTCGGATATAAGGATTCGATGTCAAAAGAAACTAACACCTCCTCGCTTGATATCCGAGCATTCGTTAGCTTTTGGCACGTTTCAATGGAATTTTTAATAGAAGACCCTGACCACTTAGGTTTAATTTCCTGAGAATGTTTTTTAGAATGAATTTCGCTAAAGGTCGGTAGGAGAGTTGATACTGTTCACGACTGGTCTCCACTTATTGCCTTCCTTATGAGTTGTAGGAAGGCAATACAATCGTGGCAAGACAGGATTGATAGGTAGTAGTTCCTGAGATTTAGTGTTACTAAATATAAGTTTACATTTTTTGATGCAATCTTTGACTTTCAAGACTAAATTATTTAGGTGGTTGCTGCTGAGTTCGATGTATGGACTCTCATCCAGAATTTTTGGATATTATGATAAATGTTCTTTATCAACAACAACTACATGGTTCGATTTATCATCTTTCAGGTAAAAGACATCTTTCTTATTCAGTTGTTTGATGACAGCCTGATAATTAACAATCTTTCTATTAGACTTATATAAAGAGCGTTCAAAAAGAAACGAGCCGTAGTCTGGAATGGTGATATCGTTGCTAGAGTAACAAAGGGGTTCCGACAACAGCCCGCCGCTAGAGGGTGACGGTGGAAGTCGCGTGACTATACAAAGGAAGCAGAAGCAAGCGTCAATCGTCCAACGTGAAATGGAGGCGTCAAAAGAAGAGCAGAGAGGTGTTGTTCGTTTTCTGACAGCGGAAGGAATAGGGGGAACGGACATTCATCAAAGAATGTCACAAGTGTACGGTGAACACTGCATGTACCTTGAAAGGGTCAAGGCGTGGCAGAATCGGTTCAGGGAAGGACGTCAAGGCTTGGCACAAGCGGTCACCCTCCATTCAGTCCAGACCTCTCTCCCTGCGATTGCGCCATATTTGGTCCCCTAAAAAAGGCTCTGAGGGGCAAACGATTCACCTCGGACGACGACGTTAAGCAGTACGTGCAGAATTGATTCACAACGCTGCCCCGGGAATTTTACAAGACAGCCATTCACCGCCTTGTGTCACAGTGCGACAAGTGCCTCAACAGCCAGGGCCAATACAGTTACTGATTTCTGTTCCTAGGAGTCCGGTTCGTTTCTTTTGAACAATTGTCTTTGGAGAGCATTTTTAAGTTCTAAGTTCTTTCTAGAATCTAACGTAGGCTGGTAATAGAGGCTAGCAGAAATAGAAGATAATAAGTCAAGTTTGAGGTCTTCCTGTGCAAATTTGAACCCTTTTTCTAAAACGCGTATTTCCTCAGGAGATAGAACTACCTTGGATTATATTAATAACTACATTTTGAGAAGGGTACCCACGCGCTTAAAGTTATAATTCTCCGGACCGTTTAATCGGTTCTACAAATTATCAAGTTCCTGTGCAGTCTGTCATATTTGCTTCTTATTTTGTGTCAATTGACCACATGAACTTTTCTCATAAGATAAGTAAATTGTAAAGGGACTAACTGGTCCGCTAGAAATAAGTTGATGGATATAAGCGAATTTCTATATTGCTTAATTTCGAGAAAAGGTCAGCAATGGAGTAATTCATGTAGGCAACCTTCATACTAACAGCTACTTTAAGAGGAATGCAGCATCCTTGTTATCTCAGTGGCCTCGTTCAGATGCGATTTACTAGGGGGAATAACTTCTCGTTTTTGATTGTTGAACCAGTTTTACCACGCCCTTCTAGAAACTACCAGGCCTGAACATGACGTCTATAAAGTACTGTTGAAGTACTAAGATTGTGACGTTGAACTTACTTATGTAATAGCACCACCCGAGGCCTACCAGAGAGACAGACTCTGAAATTCAAAAGTCAAGTAACGACCATCTTAGTTCAACCAACAATGTATCTTTCATTGTTTCCATCTTGGATTTTAATAATCAGTATGTTTTCGTGGGTACTCAAGGTCACACAACTGTTCAATGTGATTCGTATTGTTACGTGGTTTCCTAGACAATTCACAACATAGACTGCTAAAAAAAAACGCCTACTAAAATAAGCTTTCAACGTTTTATGAAGAACAGGATTAAAAGTAATAAATTTGTACGTTTAAAAGAACCCTTAAAATTTTCCCTTCTGTCAGCCATTTCTTTTTGTGGCGAGCCTGATCTAATTGCAGTTCAGCAGCTTAAAAGGTGGATTTTTGTTTTGATAGAAATAAACTGTAATTAGCTCAATATTATGTTTTATTAAATATGCATATAGGGACTATAAAAATTTATGAATTAAATTTCTTTATAAAGAAAACAAAAGAACTAATTGCTCATAACGCTTGTAGCACGAGGTCTTCAACCAATAGCAGTTAGAGAGAAGATAGGTGAAGTTTCATTATACATGTACGAGGGCATATCGAAAAGTAATGCCTCCATGGCTGTAACTTTTTTATATTTTAACCGATTTTCAAAATTCTTTTTGTATCTGATACTTACATTTGTCCTCTATGTAATGCACTATTCACTTTTCGACATCGTCCCCATTCCTTTCCACTCAAATCCATTGATGCTCGAGTTTTGTGAACCCGTCAACGTAATATGATTTGTCCAACTTTTCAAAATACGTAGTTGTTTCGGCAATATTTAATCTACTGCAACCATTTTTTTTTCATTTTTTGGGTGAAACCGTCGGAGAGAATTTCGAGGTTGTTGTCGACACCAGGACCGAACGGCAGGTTTCACTTCGTCGTCAGAACGCAACTCATGCCCTTTCCTCTTTGGGAAGTGGTTAAAGTCGGAAGGTGCAAAGTCTTTCATTTTTGAAATGCAATTTTTCATCTTTGAACTGTAGGCGCTGCAACCCCCTCTGAAGTGTGGCGATCGTGTGCGGACGGGCGTTATCGTGCTGCAGAAGAGGATCCAAAGCTGCCATTCAATCCTCGTGTCGACGACAACCCCGGAATTCCTCTCCGCCGTGTTCACCCAACTAGTCCACGCGTTGGTGTAATGCGTGGAAAGGAATGGGGACTATGTCGAAAAGTGAATAGTGCGTTACATAGTGGACAAATGTAAGTATCAGATACAAAAAGAATTTTGAAAATCGGTTAAAAAATAAAAAAGTTACAGCCATGGAGGCATTACTTTTCAATATGCCCTCGTATATTGAAGTTGCTCAGACGACAGACGAATTTTCAGTTCCTACGTTTTCTTCAAGCTGGCGCCAACAATGCTTAAACGTGCTACAACAATGCAAAACTGCTTTAGTTTTTATCACGGTCTATAGATATTCATGGTCATCGAGCTTCATTGTTAAAATGAACCTAAGTTTCTAGCTCCCGGTAGCGCTGCATATACAATCGGTCCAACTGCGCCTGCAGCGTCGCCCTATCGCAGATAGAAACTTTACTTTCATTTTCAGTTTCAATGAAAAACTCTATCGCAGATCACGGTCGGCCTTAGTCAACACCACCTCTACTCAAAGCCTGAGCGCGAAAATTTTACACATTGTTACATCATAATACCTATACAGCGACCAACCCCAAGTTTGGCCTAACTGCTATTGGTTGAAGCCGAACAACGTTTTCAAAAGAAAATAATGAATGCGCAACATGAGATAGTGCTCACGTCATTCGATTGTTGACTTTTTATTGGCTTAAAATCAAAAGAAAAAAACTAGCGGGAAAACCCCACGAATGCGGTATTTGCCTGGAATGCGGTGCGACACTGCCAAAATGGCTGAAACTATGGTTTCGCTACAGTGGCTGGAATAGTTTCGCTACAGTGGCATCATGCTTCAACATTTGTTTACATCGGTGGCTCGTTACTAGGCAGTGAAGCCGCTTTCGTATTATTACGCATGGTGATGTGCCTGACCAAAAGGAGTTAGGCCAAAGTTGGGGTTGGTCGCTGTATAGTCATAATTTAGGACTTATTATTGGTAGAAATGCGATTAAAGATGATTACCTATGACGTTTTAACAATGCATGACGTTTCCGCGCTCAGGCTTTCTCTTTAGGTGGTGTTGCCTTAGTGCGATCTATGCGGCACCTGGCGCGATCTGTTTTCCTTAGCTTCTCGAAACAATGGAAAATGGCCGAAGTTCGATGACCATTTATATCACGGTCTATAGAAGTAAATGGTCGTTCAACTCCCGTCATTTTCCATTTTAAGGGAAACTAAGGAATTCAGATCACGCAAGGAGCCGCATACTGGCAATGGACTTTCTGCGCTCTATGCGTCACCTAGCGTGATCTGAATTTCCAAACTTGTAAATTTATTTTATTTATTTAGTTGATGCCCAAAATTAATAGTGAGCTATGTAATGCATTCAATAGTTGGATGGTCAATTATTTCTTTAATATTATGTAGAATACATCAATTTCGGCAGTATTATGCCAATAATTCCGGCTGCATTGAAACTGAAAATGAAACTAACATTTCTAGCTCACGAAAGGGCGGCGCTGCATGCGTTTTTAGTCCGATTGTACATGCAGCGCCATTTTTCAATTGAGTTACCCCCCTATCGGGGGCTAGAAACTTTAGCTTCATTTTTCAGTGGAGTTGGATGAGGATCTACTATCTAAAGACTATGATTTATATTTATATACCGTGGTTTTTATCCTAACATTACGCATGCGCTTAAAACAATTTTGAATTGTAAATTACCGCTAATCATAGTACTTATGGACACAAAAACTAAATTTGACAAATCTACAGACCAAGACCTTTTTTTAAGACCAAAAGTTTATAGATGTAGTAGTTTTCTCCAATGAACTGTCAAAAGTATCACCCTTGCAACTTAAATATGTAGATTCTCGTCTTTGGTGAAACAATGAGAAATGTATCGAGGACTATTAGCAATACAAGTATTAAAGAAACCAGTCCACTACTTAATAATAGAACAAAGAGTTTTCCAAATGGGAAAACAACAAACTATGTCATGGTAAATATTAAATTAAACAAAGTTTAATAGTAAAACAGTTTTAATACAAAGAAATATACAAATCTGAAAACAAAATTTGTAAAGCACACTGTACAAACCAAATTCTGTATAATGTATTAATTTATATGTTACAAGGTTGCCAGTTATTAAACTGAAAAATAAATTAAAAATGCTTGGTAATTATATAATGTGGGAATCATTCAAAAATGAATGGCATAGTCTTGCTCCAAGTCTTAAGAAAAACATGATGTAGAATGGATACATCTCCTTTAACAAATCTCTGAGAAAGATGAATAGAACGAGGCTGTCAGCTTTTGAAACATTTTGATGCTCTTCCCTTCTGATTATTTTATATATGCTTAGATTATTATTTCCTTTTCAAAATTTTACTTTAGACTTCGCTTTTTCTCTTAATCAACATCTCTTTCTCTTCGTTGCTGGTGCTTTTTAAAGCTTGGGCAAATCAGTGGCGAAGTTGCGGTTTTCACGGTCATCTTAAATCTTTCTTTACTGAAGACAGATGCACTGCTAATGGATAATAGCGAGAGACGAATTTTGTGGGGGGAAAGGCGATCGAAATTCAGCGCCCTTACCTACCCTTTCTTCCCCTGCACCTCGCCAACGACGCCCTTCGACGGAAACGCCCGAAAATCGACAGTAAAATCACTGTCGGATGTGGTGGAGAGAACGGCTCTTTAGCTCGGTCCAAGATTGTTTTTTCTGAAGAATGCCAACATTTTCTTCTCCTTTCCTTCTTTCTCCTTGAAGATATCGTAGACGGTAATTCCCTCTTTCTCCAACCCTCACCCCAATCTCTTTCTGTGTCTCCACTCTTTCAAGTTCACAAAAAAACATCTGGCGAAGAGAATTCTTTCTGCTCTCGGATTTCGCTGGTTGATTTACGAGAAAAACTTCCCATCTGAAAATCTAACAGTTTCTATGGAATTGATAATGTTTAGACTTTTGGATGAGAAATTTTTCTCGTAAAAGTCTCGACCCGGAGCTGAAATATAAAAATATTGTAAATCCAGGATTACTTTTAAAGCATAGGTAGAGTAACTTGTTATACAGGTAGGCTTCTGTGATGAGTAAATTCTCTTTATGAATGGCGGCAATTAATTATTCTCATTTAATTATTATTAATCGTACAGATTTAATTTTAAGACAGCAATAATGGTTCATCGGTCTTATTGTGTCTGAAATATTATTTAACTTTATTTGTAAACAACATTATCTTAAAAATAATTATCTTCTACTTCTTTTGCCTCTTGCAGAGATAATGACTTCAACTATGCTAGGTTTTCTTCGCCTCAGTTTTTAGCATTCACGTGCACTAAAAGGATATGGCGCCATCATATAATGCGAAATACTCTTAATCTATTTGGTAGTTATTTATGCAAATAATTGACCAAAACATCTTTTTCATAATACCACACTTCATAGATACTAATTAGTTTCTTAATTAGCATAATCCCATTTAAAAAATTTTAAATTGATTTCTGTATTCATGGAAGATCTAAAATTACATACAACCCTCTATTATTAATATCGACTTATTTATCCAGTAGAACAGCCCCTCTAAAAAGTAAATATATTTGGCGATGACTACGAAATTTTTATTTCAAATTTTTCTCAATCATTGGTATTGCAGGCTTATTTCATTTCTATCATTTCGTAACAAATTAATGTGCACATTTGTCTGTGATTTTCTGGGATTTTTCTAGATATTTATATAACACTTTTATGTACTCCACTCCAAGCAGGTGAATTACTACCGAGAATCTAGGGATCTTGTGTAACTGCAAATTTTCCTTTACCGACCACATGTATATATATAAAAATGTATGTATGTATGTATGTATATATATTTGTGTCTTATACAAATTTATAGTTTTATTCTGATCTTGATGAAATTATGCACACTTGATCTTCAAAGCAAGGAGAAGAGCACTGTCTACATGAGATTTCGCAAAAAAAATAATCTTTTACATAAAATTCATTTTCCGTTTGTTACAAACGTAACACATTTACTGGTGTGGCACTACATAATTAACCAAATTAACCTCTTTTAGGGAGGGGGGTAACGAATTGTAGAGTGTGCTTTCCATGAAGCGCGATATCTCCACCATGACCTACCTAAAATCTTCCCAGGCTCCATCGGAATTACCATGAAAAATTTCATCAAGATTGGTCTAGCCATTCCAGTGGTGGACAAAACGTTAACTTATCGGGAGCTAGAAACTTTAGCTTCATTTTAACAATGCAGCTCGATGACCATTTACAGTAGTGGACAAAACTTTAGGACCGCTGAATATTTTGTACAGAATAAAATAAATACAAGTGGGATCAAATACAAAAAGGTATTTTTTAATACATTGATAGGTCAAGAATTAACAAAAAAATTTCAGCTAATTGCCTTTTATACTTTTGATGATATTTAAGACCCGGCACCTTTAATTTGCATGTTAAACTTTTTATGCTATTTAAGCAAAGCATTTTGCTAACATTATAACAGTAGATAAAATGCCACGACGTGAGAGACTCACAGACTTTGAAAAAGGCAGAATTATTGCATATCATGAAGATGGACGTTCGCAAAGAGTCATTGCGGCAGCTCTAAATAGGTCAAACACTGTAGTGCAATCGTATCTGCAAAAACAAGATAATCATGGGAAGATAGTCCATCAAAACTTTCTGCTCGTGACAAACTAAACATCATAAAGTCAGCGAAGGCAAAATCTACACCTAAGGAAATAATTTGTAATTTACATCCGCCAGTGTCAACTAGAACTGTTCGATGGGTGCTTCACAAATCCGCTAACATGAAGTACATCAAAAGAAAACAACGCCCTCGTCTTACACAACAGCATAAAGACAAGAGGATTGCGTGGGCTCGAAAATATCTTACTGATGCAAAGCTGTGGGACATTACGGTATTTAGTGATGAGAAGAAATTCAATTTAGATGGGGCGGATGGCATTGACTATTATTGGCATGACATTAGAACGGAACCAGAATGATTTTCAAAACGTGCACAAGGTGGAGGGTCTGTAATGGTATGGGGAGCATTTGATAAATGAGGGAAATCAGAGCTTGCTTTCGTGAATGGACGCCTGAATTCTGATGGCTACCAGAAGTTGTTAGAGCAATAGCTGCTTCCATGCAGATCAAACATTGCTACTGAGAAATAAGTATACCAGCAGGAAAATGCCCCTATACACAGGTCACATTCTACAATGGACTGGCGTAGAAGGAACAAAATCAACTCCATGCATCAACGATTAATGACATTCTGTCTAACAAAGGAGGAACTATAAACAAATAACTATATTCTCAGAGAAATTTAATAGTCATTTTCTATGGTTCTTGATCATGGTCTTAAAGTTATGTCCACTGAATTAAGCATTCAGAACGGATGAATGTTAAGTCTAAAAGGCAATTAGCTGAAATTTTTTGCGTTAATTCTTGACCTGTTAATGTATTAAAAATACCTTTTTTATTTAATCCCACTTGTATTTATTTTATTCTGTACAAAATATTCAGCGGGCTTAAAGTTTTGTCCACTACTGTAAATGGTCATCGAGCTGCATTGTTAAAATGAAGCTAAAGTTTTCTAGCTCCCGATAGGGCGGGTATTCTATTGAAAAGTGGCACTGCATGTACAATCGTCCCAACTGCAACTGCAGCGCCACCCTATCGGGAGTTTGAAACTTTACTTTAATTTTCAATTTCAATGAAAGACCTCACGACCGGTCCTAGTGCGATCTATTTGGCACCTGGCGCGATGTTTTCCTTAGCTTCTCGAAACAATGGAAAATGGCGGAAGCTCGATGACCATATATATCTATACACCGTGGTTTGAAGTAACGTATTTTGGATGGAGGTTAAATATTTATATTTTACAAGCACATAAATATTCATGAATGGTCACCATAAACATGAATGAGGGTTGATTCATGTTTATGGTGACCATTGTTAAAACGTCCTAGGACGGGTTTGAGAGCACGAGGCCCGTAAAATATTACATGGGAGTTCGGTAATAATCGAACTTATGATTCCCCTCATCATTCTGCCAAAATAACCTCGAAAAGTGAATCGTTCTGAAAGGGTTATTCCAGAATAACAGTGTAAGGGAAAAGGGTTTACTATTTCCAAGAATGGTATAACAAAAGTTATCGCAGAAGACAAATGAAACCAAACGATCAACAGTGCAACGCATCTGAACGAAATGCGCACTCCCGTTCTTTCCTTACTAAGGCTAACATTCGAACAGTGAAGAGGTTAGTCTTTACGGAAAATCCGCCAATACAACGGGCCATTGCAAACAAGATTGGAACCTTTGATTCATCGGTAAACCGTATTAAGCGGGTTTTCATAATTAAGCAGCTAACGGCGCCGCCTCCACAAGCGGCAGATAATTGGCGATAACTGCAAACGCTACACGTTTCGTAAAAAAATAAGCTGGGCAGCGAGCGTCTGCTTCTGCTGCTGCAATCTGATTGGTTGGTGGTTACGATGTCATCACAAGCCACAACAGCAATTCTTTGATTGTTCGCCTTAAACAGCACGCTTGTGGTGTTCATTCTATTCTCGACTGGAAAGGAGTCAGTCAACGTGCAGGTTCAAACAGTGGCTAACTCTAATACCAAGGTGAATAGAAAGTACGAGAGCCATGGTTTTATGACTCGTAATTTCCAGAATGCTGCGAATTTTTAACAATGTATAGACTTTTGCCATACCGGCGCCAGCTGTTCAGCGCTTCCTGAATTGTATCTCGCAGCATGGGATTAGCTTTCTGCTGTTATTCACGATCAATAGTTGGCGCTAATGTCGCTCAGTAACAATGCTTTGACAGAGAGTCTTTAAGACCATGTCTTTTATTGACTCTGTGCATGGTACGTGTTTTTGCTTTCCTAGAATTCATATAGGATTCAGTTATTCCTATCGGTTCAGCTGACCGCGCAGTTCGAATTAATTGGGAAATGGTTCGCCGTGCGGCACTCCAGGCGGATCCGTGGACATGCCCAGAACCGCGTGATGCAAGGAATTTGTAAAACCGGCTTTATTCATAAAGATCTGAAATTAGAATGCCGTCATAAGACACGAGCTCACGCTTTGCTGCCAAGACACGTTGCAGAGAGGTGAATCACCAGCAGAAAACTGTATGAACGCTATTTGGCAGGCGACAAATGGAAGAATACAGTCACCTTGGATGAGGCTTGGGTCTATTTATCGAGAGATGTTAAGACGCGGGCAATTTTTTATCGACAACAGGGTGATACAACTCGATCTGACTTGCTGCTCACGTGTAAAGAGAGTTTTCTGAAAGGATTCATGATGGTTGCTGGATACAGTTACAATAGTCGCCTGATCAAAAAGATGGGATTTAAAGCAAAGATACACGCTGCCTGCTATCAGGAAATATCTCGGAACACATATATCGTAAAAAAAAATGCCACGGTTGTATGGCTCTATGGCGAAGGACGTGTATATCCACCAGGACGTTGATAAATTGACTCTCCAGTAGATTTTGTCGAATGGAACAAGAAACTAGGATTAAGGTCATCCCATTCTCAGACGTGCCTCTCCCATAGAATTTTGTGGATTCGGTCTTCGATCTTTGAAATTTTTGTTTCATTTTTGAGTGATCTACTCATTCTATTACGTCGCGGTTTTTTTTATTGTATTCATAAATGAATGCGGACAAGTTTGTAATTGGAAATTGGTCCTTATCTATTACGGTTTAAGAGATAAACTTTGACCCGATGACCTGATTATGCAAGTTATGCAAAATCAGATAAATATGCATTCTTATTTGTTGGCATTAATTCTACAGCAATTTTTAAGTAATTTAAGTAATTTTAACTTTTCTATCACGTTGTATATTTTCAAATTTAATTGACATCTACTCCATACGTTCTAATTGTTTTTAAAAAAGTTATTTATAAAATATAAATAAAACATGTTATTACAGGAACTTTTTCGCCAATGTCTGCTCTATTTTAAGCTTGTATTGTACCATCTATTCCGCTCTTATTGTTAATTCTATTATGTTATATTTCCAATGGCCGTTCTTGTACATTCGTACAATTGTCCCAATATAATGATCTATATTCGGCATATTATTCTACCCTGCTGCATACAATAAATAAATTATTTAAAATAAATATTTTTCTGATTTTATAGACTTGCGACTGAATTACTTCATTTATTTTTTTAAATTTACTTTTATTGTTTGAAACTTTATTATAAAAGAAACTTTTAAATGATGCGCTATCCAATCAGAGCACTATACTGTCTCATTTATAGAAAATAGAGCAATTGTCTATGCCTAGTACCAAGATGCCACACCTCTCTAAAGCAAAAGTGCGAGAGGAAACATAAGACAAACCATACGCTCACTTGAAATTGATGGAAAATAAACTTGACATAGGGAGTGGCAGAAAGGACTTTAAGAATGGAATAATTGTTTGCAATCGACTGAACAGAGGAAGAATTAGGGCCATTGCGGCTTCTCTTAGCTGTTCACATGGTGCTATGGTTAGGGTGTTCTAAGAATGGAAGGATGCGCACAATAACTTTGGTAAGCGGCCCTGTACTACGGAGCACTGACAACCAAGGAGGAAGTAACGAACAAAGAGTCTAATTTAAGCACATCTATTACATGTCTGCTCCATCTAACTCTGCTGAAGTTATCCTGAGGCGTCCCAATGGCGCTCCATTCATTTGAACGGAGACATTTCTCTATCGATGTTCTCTTTTCTGTAAAATCGCGTTTCTTGGTCACTCAATAACGTATAATATAAATCTATTAAACATCAGCTAGACTTTTGGTAATTTACAGAATTTATAAGGAAATGTTCAGAGGGTTAGCGAATTCCTTAGTGTATATCACCAGTACTGTCGGAAGGGGTTCATGCCACCCAATAATGGGAAACAATTACATTTTTGGATTGGAAAATGCATTATAGTGTGATGCCTTGTATCTAAGGTGTGTGTCACAATTCTGAACGTAAAAGGAAGGCCGATGGGTTCTTTCAAAAAGGGAGCGGAATGGTGGCGCCATCCTTTGAAGATAACCTTCCCTTTTCTTCCGTATCCTCATCGGCTGGGTTCTCTAAAGCGAACCGTTGTAAGCGAAGAAAACGGAAATGGTGGTGTGGGTGGAAAAAGTGTGCAGAGGAAAAGAAAGTTTTAATGGGAGAGAAATGAGCGGGAGCTTGAAGGACCAACTTGTCCCTACCAAGTTGTCGAGTTCGACTAAGCATGACGAGCCTGTTAGTGACGGAGGATGATATCGCAACTATCCGTAACAGAAAGAATCCTGCAGCTCGGAACGCCGAATTCATTTACCCCGCCATAGCGAACACGGATTCAATAACTTCGCAAGAGAAGTTTACCGAGGATGTAAATGACGTTAATAATATTCCCTCTTTAGTTAATATTCGGCGAGGATAGCTGCCAATTGTCTGCAGAAAAACTGGATTATTTCTCGCTCTTCTCGAGTGTCACTTAAGACGAACATTGGTCGTTAAAGAAAAGCCAAAAGGACTAGCCATTGTGCTTCTCGTCAAGAGCCAGGCAGGTCAGCCTTTCCATTACATGGTGTGGAATGGTCTCAGCGAGAGAATCCACGGCTTCTCGTCAGATGTTTCGTCCCCGGATTTCGTCCCTAAACGTCAGGATTTCTACAACTGGAGACGCCATTTATCCCTGGATGGTTTTTGCACAAGCCGTGCCTTTAGATGACGTCTTAAACTTGGTGGAGGAAGAATACGAGCTGACACCAGCGTCAAAGACCACGGTGGATCTTGTAATGCCGTAGAGTTTACAAGCGTTCGCTGGCGAAAGACTGGGTGCTGTAATTCCCAATTAAGGTAGGCTCACATATTTTTCTCTATCTCATTCTCTTGTTCTTTCTGCAGCGTGGTTATGTCTAAGCTAAGATTTTTCCATTGCCCACCGTATCAAACGCCATTTCGAATGTTTGGATTTTTGCATATAATTTCAGTGGGCCCTTTTACGCATCATGCGTCGCCGCCTTCCTGTGCGGTAGTTCTTCAGCATATCTCATGAACTAGCACAGTTCAACGAAGCACAGTCGTCGTCAAAGCCGTGAATGTAGTTCATTTTGTTTTCCTTGCTGTACTAAAAGCCGCCCACCCAGGGGCAGCTATCAGCCAATTTTTGCTTTCCCAGTTGTTTGAACTGTTTTATTTTTGCTTTCCTAACTGATTACTTATAACGTCCTTTGGTTGGAGAATTTGTATCAAAGCATTTTTTTGCTAAATAATTATTTTACTTGTCTTGTAATATAAAACGTTTTAAGTTACCCATGTGTTAATATGTAACATCATTATTTTCGTTAAATTTCAAATAAAAATAATATAGAATATATAAAACTGTGTTCATAACCTTTTTCAATATTTGCTTTGCACTATTTGTAGTTTTCATTCTGTAAAGACAGTCTTGTTATTTAATTTTCACACGGTGTATAATTTGAGGGAATTTTTTTTCTTCTTTATTAATTAAAAATTCAATGGTTCTTCAAATTAAAGACACAATTACTTCACAGTGATACACAAAGGTCTCCAAACTTTACTGTTTCGGAGCATTGATTTATAAATATACGCCTGAACAGAAAGTCAAAATAATCCAACTGGACGACTCCTTGTGTTGCTCGCCTATATGGTTGATAAGAATCTATCAAGGTTTGTTCAATAGTGCGAACAAAATCTTCCTGGACAATCTGAAAATACAAACAAGAACTAACACAGAAAGGGCATAACATTAAAATCACTCGTTTACCTTAAAATATTCGAGGCACCTCTGGATCATTCGGAGAATGCTCGCGGAAATCATATCTTTTGGTGTTACCTTCGCATGACCTGGGACCAGTTGCACTTCTACGAAGGAAAATAACAGCCCAGCGATATCTCAACGTTCTGAGCATAACACCTCCGCCCTATACATAGACTGTTTCCTGGCAAACGACCTGTGTTCCAAACCTACAACGCCTCCATTCACATTGTTAAATGTATCCAAGCATGGTTCGATGAACGCGAGGATGAAATAGATCATCTCTTCTAGTCTGTGTAGTCCTCTGATTTTAACATCCTAGGGTTGAATATATTGGAGGGAAGGGTGCACGCGTGAATGCCAGGTTTCCACGTTTAGCTACACTTTCTGAAGTAGAGATCGCTCTGCACTAGGAATAGATGCGTATGTCCTTATATGACGTGAGTCGCATAAAAGCTGAAGTTTAAGTTGAAGGTGGACTAACCTTTTGCTATTTTGTATCGTTTTACGAGTATTATATATTTATCTATCTACCGCACTATAGAAAATCGAGGCATCTTAAATTGGATGCTGCTTTTGAGATTAAAAATTTTAATTAGAAATTGTAGGTAAAAAATATAAAAGCTCCCAAATCTGCAATGGTCTTTTTACTCTTTTTAATAAGCGAAATAGCGGAAGAAACTGAAAGCTATTATGTTTAATAGGATTGATTAACTTTTTACACACTGCCTCAAATGGACGATTCAAATAATACTAGCAGGGGGCAATTTTCGGTAGACGGAGAATGAAATGATATAAAGAAGATGAGTCACTAAATTAAGAAATATTTCTTATCGTTATGAAATTAAGAGGAAAAAGAAGGAAACAGTTAAATTCTGTTGCTGCATTGGACAAATTACTACTTTTAGATTAAAAAACTTTTTTTGCCAAGCAGATTTTCTGAAACTTTATTTAGAAATTTCGCTTTTATTTTCTAATTAAATTTTCATCATTTCATCTCGTATAAAAGCCGAAAACGATTGTAAACGACCACGCGTTTTCGTAATAAAAGTATAAACAATTAATAATAACTTTTTTTTTCTTCTATTTTAATTAGGTTTTACTTTACAAAATTAGAAAATACAATTCTTTGTTAATAAAAATTTGACAATAATATATTGATCAAATATATAAAGATGAAATTTTGCACACTTAATCTTCGAAGCAAGAGGAAGGTCATTGTCTACTTTAGATTTCGAAAAAATAAAAATTATCGATAAAAAATCGATATTCATAATGATGGCAGGGCATATTAATAAGAGGTATCTCATGACCAAGAATGCAACGCAAAGTTTGTGCAACAATAATTGTCAACAATGGTTGGTTGGTTGGTTGTTTGGCAGATGGGCGCTTCAATAACAGGATCATTTGCGCCCTATACTCAAGATTTTTATCATATAATCTGAAATTTACTGTTTAGGAACTATTTACAAATTAAAAATTAGAAATTAAAACATTAGAATATTACACAATAAAATATCATAAAATTGTGTTGATGATTGGGCTTATAATACATCTGGTTAAAAATGCGGTTATGTTGAGATGATCAACAATGGTGTAAACACTCAATTCACCAACAATATGCACGGAATAAAAATATATATTTATAGCTGCCGCCACATAAGTTGAACGATCTTTTTGACATGCGCAGTAAGTCATCTTATCAATATGCTTTGTCTGGATTTTACCCATGATGCACTTGCTCTACTATAGTAATGGTGGAGATATCGTTGAAACGTGGAAAGCCTATTAAAAGTCATAATATAAAACAAATTGCATTCGAGTCGACTATTCTGCGTCATTTTTTAATTTATTAATTTATTAATTTCATTTATCTATTAAAAAGAAAAAACGAAAATAGAAACTAAATATAAATACGAAAACAATGTTTCGAAAACAAAAGCGGATGTATCATGGAATAGCTAAGCGATTTACTTCCCATTAACGTCTATTGGCTGGCGTTAGAAATGACGTCATCCCGTCGTTCAACTTATGTGGCGGCAG
The DNA here is from genome assembly GCA_023313115.1 of Rhysida immarginata. NCBI lineage: Eukaryota > Metazoa > Arthropoda > Chilopoda > Scolopendromorpha > Scolopendridae > Rhysida > Rhysida immarginata. The sequence goes on from JAHWFO010023621.1 coordinate 876,913, forward strand.
CTATAATGACCACCAATGTAAGGTTCATTTTTTGACGATGCAATGAATTCCTGTTGTTTGGGCTTTTCTTAGAATTGGCAGTTCTTAGAAATTAAAATTTTATTGAATAACAATGAGCAATAACTGGAGATAATGGATAATTACCAGACTACTGAAAAAAAGTGAAAAGGTGTCTGATGAAGCAGTCTTTTCGCTGTGTGCTGTATTAGTTTCGCTTCCACACAGTTGTAACTGAGCAAATGGTGAGTGTATCAACCGAAGAAACGAAGATTGTTACATCACACAAAGTGATGAATAGCCAAGTTTTGCTTAAGACATCGAGAGCAGAGTGCAATTGCAGCAACAAATTACCAAATAGTGACTAACCCTGCACAAAGTGTCAGGATTACAAAGCGTACAGACCCAAATGATCATGTACATCAACTGCCACCCAAGAATAAAGTTGTTTCGTTGAAGTTAACGTTTACATATATTTTCAACGTTGTAGTGATTATGCAACAATATTTTCAAGATGATGCAATGATAGAATGTTCTGTTGTCTGTGCAATAAAATATTCGTTTTCAAGAGTTATTAACAATGAGCAGAAACTGAGTATAATAGATAGAGCTGTGTCTCCAGAGGAGGTAAAGAGATACGCGTGTCTCCCTTCAGCTCGCTAGCAAATGTTCAGACGATTTGCGTGTTTGGAATCATTGAACAATGTAGAAACTTTCAGACGCGACGGCAGCTACCCCTTCCTCTTCCAGTGGGTTGGATATTTAAGGACGCCAGTCGGACTCGGGCGACAGTACACGACATAACCGATGACAAAGCATAAATCAACTAGACTTTTCAAATCAACAATCATACAGTATTATGCTCTATAATAATCGTTGATCTTGTTGATTCATATCAATCGAAATGCCACCGAAGAAATGAATGAGCATTGGTCAGAGTAAAGAAAAAGTTATCCGGGCGTTGGAAACATCTGAACAAAGAGCTTCGTCTACAGCAAGAAATTGTAGAATTACTGAAAACCAATTTGAGTAATGAATTAACTTCTTGAGGTTGTTCTGTTTACTTAAAACTGTAATCCCGGGCAACAATGGGTCCCTCTGCTGAAGGAGGAAGGTCACTGCAAGTCAAAGTTTGTGCAATATACATAAGATTCATTAAGCCATGTAAATAAGATTCATTCCACTTCTGCGAATTATAAAACAAAATTGAATTTGTAACAATCATTGAATTCTTGAAGTTCGGGCTTTTCTTAGAACTGATTGTTATTAGAACATAACCATTTCCTGAACATCTTAAAAATGATCAGTAACTGGATATAATGGAGAGTTAGTAGACTATTGAGAAAGAGTGGAAAGACCACTTCGCTCGGGTGGCATTCAACTCCTAAGAAATCTTCAGAGGTAGCGAGTATTGGTCAGAGAAGAAAAAAGTTTTATCCGGGCGTCGGAAACATGAACAACGGGAACTTCATCTACAGCAGGCAATTAGAGCATTAGTGAAAACCAATTTGAATTATTATTTAACTTCTTGAAGTTGTTTTATTTACCTACAACTTTAATTATCCCGGACAACGCCGGGTGCCTCTGCTAGTAATAAATAAATAAAAATAATATTACGGAGTAAATATGAAACTAGTATTTCACAAAAAGGACTAACAAAAAAATAGAAACTGACAAGCATGAATTCAATAAATGATAAACAATAAATACAATCGTAATCGCAAACATACGTTAGTAACACTGACCAGGGAATTAATCAAATAAATCAATGACATCAGAATTCTGAACATTGTGTTCCGACGAAATTCTTCCTTGAGTTTAATAGGAGGTCAAATCTTCATCACGGGCTTCCCCGTAGTATAGGACGGACTCGAGAAGATTAGGAGCATCCACCTTCCTACGAAAACTTTCTTAAGAAAGGCAAGATCATTAGCTACTTTTTATTTCGATCATTAGGTACAGTATTACCTAATTTTTATTTCGATTATCTCTCTCTTTATGCTATTGGAATTTATTTCTCTCATCAACAGGCTCGACCACGATCAAAAGGCTAACGCTAAGTGTAAAACTGTCAAAATAATTTTTCCGGACTGTAGATTGGGTGGTCCAGAACTCCCAATCGAAACGGACCAGTTTTGCTTTGACGACGCTGGCCATATGCCAGTTTTGCTTTGAAAATCGTTTCCTCTGTCTGGTCGCTTATCCCGAATAGCACGCAACAGTTTAATCAATGTTTCACAATAGGTAGCGGCGTTGAAAGTTGACCCACGAGAACAGGACCTCTACGAGTAGGATGCCTTGCATATACCAAAAAAACTGGAAGCATAATCTTCCGAGCTGGAGATTGTAGAATTTTCCACAGTATGCTTTAGACTTAGGTGTGAAGTGTGCATTATCCAGGACTCATCTTCTGTGACAATGTCATTCAGAAACGCAGTTTCCTTCTGGTTGTACCGCTGCAGATCTTGCAGACTGTACGCCATTCTGTTGCTGGTCTGTTCTTGCGTCAGACTTTTTTGGAATCTAACGCGAACAGACTTGGCGGTATCCAAGTTTCTCATGCCCCATATTCCATGTAGATCCATAGGATTCATGAAAGGTTTTACTCACTTCTTTCAAGGAAATGTGACGGGTTTCTTTGATTGTGTTGTTAATGTTCTCGATAATGGCTTGTGTTGTCGCTGAGGCAGGTTGCCCAGAAAACTGTTTTTCGGCAAGACTAACTCTTCCGTCCCGAAACATCTTACACCATTTGCACACATACGGATAAACGAGACAGTCGTTACCGTAAACTTCTACCCTTTCCTCATGAATTTCAGCGAGTTTTTTTTAAAAAGGAACCTTATAACAGCTCGCTGTTCTAATGCTCTAGACGATGTGATAGCGGCGGCCATTTGTAAAACGACTGGTAGCACGTACTGAACGTACGCAGGAACAATTCTTGTTATGCAATGTCTGTTCATGTACTCAGCCTTCTTTTTGGATATATTAACTTTTATACAGCAACTATATCTCCTGCGTTAAAAAATAAATAGGGTTACTTTCTGATTTCCCCTCTTATAATGAAGAATTCTCGTCCGATTACTTTGTTGTTCCCTTTGGCAAAACTTTTCGAACTAATTTTCACTATACTCTGTCTCTCTATATGAAAAAAGCTGCAAGGCAGTATGAGAAAGCACATCACTACTTTTTTCACCTCCGCCCCGTAAAGTAGTCTCCGAAACATGAAGCACTGTTTCAGTTTCATTTTAGCCTCTATAGATTCAGTTTCTTTTTTATTGGCTGCGCGTTTATCTGAATGACATGACAATTGGTAACGTGGCTTTCCCATACTGCCTTGCAGCTTTTTTCATATAGTGAGACAAAGTATAGGACACTTACTAATCCTATTGAATCATGAATTTCCACGCATCAACCTGATTAGTTTAGAAAGGGACGGTCCACTACAACAAACCTGGCCTCCTTTTTTGTGACTGTGGACCAGGCAATTGCTGAATCTCCGCAAGACGATTGTTTATACGTTGATCTATCTAGAGGCCTTAATTCTGTTTCTCGTAAGAAACTTTGGAAGTTGTATGGATTGGAAGTGGTTGATCCCTTTTTAGAATTGTTGCAATGTTATTTGAGATAGGAATAACCATATTAGAATAATGTTAATACACAAATTGGTTTTAAACAAACCGTTCATTCCCATAGGTTGAATCAGAAAATTTACCTTATGCAGAAGATATTACATTGTTTAAAAAGTGAATTCAGATAACGATTGCATGGAATTACAGCTAGACCTTCGTATCTCGATACATGGTGCCGGGAAAATGGATTAATGTGTAATGCTTTATAAAACTAAAATCATCAGTTTAACGAGGAAAAACCAATCGACTTTTTTTATTACACCCTGGGGAGAATTACGGTTTAATGGAACTGTCGAACTCGCTTGTTCGCCGCAGGCGTATGACATAATGGATGTTCTGTCAATAATTACGATGAGCAGGTTTCCTTCAATTTTGAGTGTTATAATCAAAACATACTCTTAATTTAAATTAAAAATAGGGCGGGCTAAATAAGAAGTTTTAAAATTAATAAAAAATTACTAAAGCAATCGTATATATTTTTTTCTATAGCCTAACGTCGAATGAAAGTGTTTTGCAAATAATAAATATATTGAAAATGACTAATCTTGAAAAGTAATATTGAAAAATCTCATTTTTTGAGGTCTCAGGAATTAATATTGTTCAGTGCTTTTGAAGCCTGATTAATGCTTAAGAGTCATAAGTCTTGTCTTTGCTATTCTCTTTAGAACTTGTTTTGCTGCTATTATTTATTACTAGGCTTTAAACCAAGTTCAGAGGTGTTGAACAAAAGCCAAAATACCATGGAATATCCGTGATTCTCGACAAAGGGTCCTATTAAAAATTTAGGTATTTTGGTTGATGCTCAGTGTTCTTTTGTGAAACATGTTGATTGGGTTTTTGCTAAGATACTTCAAAGATTTGGATTGATTGGGAGATTTGGATAGAATTTATGTAATATTGAAGTTACGGTTTATCTTTTTAAGATGCTTGTTGACCCAATAATTCGATATATTTTTACAATATGGGGAAACTGTCCTAATTATATTTGGAAAGACTGATTGCCCTGATGTCTTATATTTTTGTTTTTTCGATTGTTGTAGACGAGGTCGTACCTTTCGACCATTTTTATTTTCTTATCATGACGTTTTTTTAAAAAAATTGTATAAACTCTTTTATTTCCTTCTTAAATTGTGATTTGTGATGTTTGTATTGTTTTACGTTTCTGTTTTTACGGTGTGTTTATTGGCCGACTGGCTCTGATGTAACTTCGTTTTCTCATTCTTTAATCGGAATAAATTGATTGATTGATTATTATTATAATTTCCATTATTATTATTATTATTATTACTATTATTATTAAAGATTTTTTATTATCTGAGTGATCAAATAATAGGAAAAATTTGAGAAATTCTGGAATATTAACGCCTATTTTCATAATACAAAAGAAGTACCAAAAAATTTAATATTGAAGAAAGTGTGCAACCATTTTGAGAAAAATAATGAAATGGAACGGTAATGTTTTAAAGTTTTTAAAAACGACGATAAAAAAGTAACTTAAGTGGATAACGTTGACTCGGAGCGTATTATGTATTCACCTTAAAGTAGAGATAGGGAAAGGTAGCGTGGAGTTTGAATTGATGTCTGTTGTTGTTCGTAGACGTTTCCCTTGGGCTTTGAACGACACTGGGAGTCGCTTTCAGCTTCTATGGGACCAAACGTTTCAGAACAAATACACGACAGAACTGATTCTTTGTGTCTTCTCTTTCTGGTGCTGTCTTGGGGGAATTTTCGGTTTAGTTTACCTTCATTCTCCGTAATTCTACATGAAGGAAGAGTCGTTAGTTTTTATCGTCACTGTTATCTTTCAAGCAAAAGGAAATAGAGAGCAGCGCTCTCTACGAGATTTTTTTCTAAACGGCATGGGGTGCATGGAGATGAAAGAGAAATAGAAATTTTAACATTATAGAGATTTTCTTTCCCTATCCTTTAAGTTCATCTTCGGGTTAATGCGCTTAGGAGATATAAAGAATTAAGGAATTTTCTTCTTCCTCTACAGAAGCTTGTTTAAGTTTCTTATTTTCCTTTGTAATCCCAGGTTAGGTAAGGTCACACTGAAAAAGAGGGTCATGGCACTTAAAGAGTAACCCTCTGAGATTCACACAAGAAAACCACAGGTGATTCGCTATATTTGTTGAGCAATTGCCCCTTGTTCTTCGGTGAGGGTTTTCAATAAAATGCTTCAGGCCTTCCTTCTCATCTAAAGAGGATGTTCGAGAAATGAACACCACAAGAAACTAATGACTTCTCTTACAATTGACCAAAAATGGGCTTAGATTAGTGGACAATTTTAAGCTCTTTATTTACTGCCGTTCAACGTTTTGCTGTGATAATTACATTACTTAATTCACTTTCATTTAAGCTTATTTATGACGTTGATACTGCAAAATGGAAACATCTCTTGAGGATTGCAAAATTTTAAAGCTGTAATAATCAAAATGTTTTTTAAGCACATCCTTAATAGAATCTTGAATTGACGATCGTAATATAGCATCTGTAAACATTTCCCAAGCTGGCCTTTAATTTGCACTTAATTAAATTCTTAATATAAATGCCGAGAAATGAGAAAATTAGACTTATATTTGCATAATTGCTCATAAATTTTATGTTTGGCTTGTTTGTTTAATTCTGCTCTTTTATGGCCAGAGTTATTAATTACATTAATTAATTTGCATAATAATGCCTACTGAATTTTAAGATACTTTAACAACTTGTGATTACATGGCAAATTATATGCAAATGGTAATAATGGTAATAACCATTAAAGTACAATAGAAACAGAATAAGAAAATTATTAGTGTCAGGTCCTTTGTTAAAAGGCAGGGTAATGATTCAAATTAATTATACTGCTTTAAAGTTGCATAGTCCACAATTGAGAATTTAATGGTATAAAAACGAGATATATGCAAGTAGTAATTTTGTAGAAAAACAAATACAACTTTTGTTATTTGCGCATGTCTAACTCACGCCAGAGATTTAATTAAACTGTCGATTTTATTATAGATTCAAATTTCATCCATTTCCTGAGTTTTTAAAATATGTGATTGTTTAACAAAGAATTTTAAAAAATAAAGATGAAGAAATTAGACAAATTTATGAAAGATGTCCGAACTGTAGGTAAATTTGTAAAAAAAAAAAAAGAAGAAGAATTTCTAAATTTCTACTAAAGAAATCGCAAATTTGTTTTAAGAAATCCTATTTGTGCATATATCGTCTCAGCTGAAACAGATAAAAAATAAAAGTTTCGAAATGTTTAAACGGAGATGTACGGCTATCAAATCGCTTGCTTCATTGATAAAAGGATATAAAAAATTGACCTAAGTAGCTCGTCACCCCCGCAATAAGCAGTGGTTGCGTGGAAGCTAGTTCGACAGGAATGTTTCTTCTCCCAGTAAAGGATTAAATTTTAATACAAAATACAATTTTGCACTCTCAGGAAAAGAGAAAATGGCATCATTTCTTGTTTAATTCAGGTTAAAAAATTTGGTTTTAGAAAATATTCTAGAGTATTTATACTTCAGAAAGATACGATTCTTTTTTCACAACGATGACAGCTTCTTTGGGCATTTCTTTGTAGTCGTGAAACTTCTATATGGTTTGTCTCACAAGTAAACTAAATTTAACATGTTAATTACATTGCATAATATAAGCAGTTTTACAGCCACGATATATATGCAGCAACCATGCCATTCATACAACCATAATTCTGACAATCTTCTTATATGGCAACACTGCAACGGTAAGGGATATTCCCTAGAAATGGGGACAAAAAGCGCCGGAATTTATACGGTTAACCCGAAACACAATCAAACCCGGCGTTTAATCTATTTATAAACCACTACCCGGCCTTTAATCGAGACCGGCGTTTATTCGAATACCCGGCCTTTATTCAAGGTTTTACGGTAGTTGGGTTTCTTGTTTTTTCCCAAGAATCTGTACGCTACAACCTTAGAGTTTTCTAGCCTGTTAGTTCCACTCGATTCAATGCCGTTTTAAACCCGTTATCAGCCATTAACTCCGTGATTTTAGGGCAGACAAAAATGCCTTCCTTTATTTTCCGTTTCATATGCTGGAATTCCATGCCCGGCTTGCCAATTGCCTTTACAAAGTTATTCATTTAACCCAATTTGATATGAAGTGGAGGCAGTAGGATTTAATCAATTCGAGCTGGGGGGTTTTTTCCGACATCCATTACCCAGAAGTCGAATTTCGGCGATATACAGGGTGAATACAAAGTCTGAACCCCCCTTTTATTTTTTGAACCGAAGCAGATACGTCAATTTTGATGAATCCAATGAATAGGAAGTTGTGGGTGGCCTATCCCATGGTGCACTTTTCATCATCCCAAATATGCAAATTAGGACACGTTCAAAATTTATCTCAAATACCGTAAGGGATAGAGAAAAAAACCGAATTGCAAACTTGTTCAGCATAAAAAAATAAATCATCCAAATCGGACCAACCAATCACCCAAAATCACGTGGTGAACTGTTTGTAGCTTACAAACAAAGTCACACTGCACAAGGAAAACTGAATGTTGATATTTCCACCATGTAAAGCATGCTAATCAAAAAATTAACATAAATTACCATACTCACATTCATTTTCATGCGGAAAAGCAAATAAAAGGCATGTTTTAGCACACAGAAGACAGAACAATTCCAGGATGGCAAGCTACACTGTTCCGGAAATGGTCTCTTCTGCTTCGGAGAGGCAAGGAGAAACCTACATGCTGCAGTTAGGTTGTATCGAGACAGATACCCTAACGAATGCCATCCATCTCGTCAAACAATGCGTCACATTTTTCAAAGATTCCAGGCTACAGGGAATGTTAATGCAGAACGAGGACGACCAAGGGCACAAGGCGACGAGAATACAACAACACTAGTTCTGGCTGCAGTTGCTGCAAATCCCCACACAGGCAGCAGAGCAATTGCTGCAGATGTTGGGTGCCATGAGAGAACTGTTCTCAACATTCTACACGCACATCATTTTCACCCATACCATATTCATTGTCAACAAAAGTTACTGCCATTGGTTTATGTTGCTAGGGCCGCCTTCTGCAACCGGTTACTTACCTGCCTGAATGACAATCCAAACTTCATTCATGAGATGTTGTGGACAGATGAAGCCCAGTTCACCAGGGATGGAGTTATCAACAGGCACAACCATCATCATTGGGCAGACGAAAACCCACGATGTCTGCGAGAAGCAACTCATCAAGTGAACTGGAGAATCAATGTGTGGTGTGGATTGTACAATGACACTGTCCTTGGACCGTATTTTTACGATGGAACACTGACTGCAGAACGCTACCGGGCTGAAATTCTCAACGTGGTAGTCACAGACTTCACTGACAATTTGCCATTGACCTCGTATCAGCGCACATGGTTTCATCATGATGGAGCTCCTCCACATTACGGGTTGGTCGTTCGCGAGCGTCTAAGTGAGATGTTTGGACAACAATGGATTGGCCGAGGAGACCAGTTCGTTGGCCACCCCGCTCCCCTGATTTTACACCACTTGACTTTTTCTTGTTGGGATACCTGAAGGACAAAGTTTATGAAACGCAGCCGGCCTCACTGGAGGATCTGGTTCAACGAATCCAGGAAGCGTGCCGAGGAGTGACACCAGCCATGCTTGCCGATGTTTTGGCCTCAGTTTGGTTCCGTGCCCAATTGTGTTATGGTGCCCACGGTCGTCACATCGAGCATTTTGTTGATTAACTTTTTTTAAAACTATTTGAAGTAAGTTGTTTGTGCAGTGTGACTGTTTGTAAGCTACAAACAGATCACCACGTGATAGTGGGTGATTGGTTGGTCCGATTTGGATGATTTTTTTTGTTTTGTGTGTGTGTTTTCTACGCTGAACAAGTTTGCAATTGGGTTTTTTTCTCTATCCCTTACGGTTTTTGAGATAAATTTTGAATGTGTCCTAATTTGCATATTTGGGATGATGAAAAGTGCACCATGGCATAGGCCACCCACAACTTCCTATTCATTGGATTCATCAAAATTGACATATCTGCTTCGGTTCAAAAAATAAAAGGGGAGTTCAGACTTTTGTATTCAGTCTGCAGTGGAAATTTTTTTCTCGGCTATCCCACTCACAAATGAAACGGCAGATTCCTAAAAGTAGTCCAATGACCTTAAATCTCCACAAATATAGAGGAAAAGATAGTAATATCCCCCCTCTTTTGTTTTAGTAATAAAAAAGATTATATGCTATTCTAAAACCAAGTAATGTACCAAAAAGAGTGGTAATAAGTTGCAAGGAAGTACCATTTATTGAATAAAATGAAATGCTCCAAATTTTTAAATAATCATGTGTTTTTTGTGTCAGTCCATTCAGATTAAATAGGTCATGTGTAGAAGGAACCAAAGGAGAGTCACACCGCACGTCCACAAAACAAAATTTATTAACTTGTATACGTATTTCGGGCGCTACATGCCCATTTTTCAACAAGACGCGTAGCTCCCGAAATACATTTTGTGTTGTGGACGTGCGGTATGACTTTCCTTTGGTTCCTTCTATGTTGCTATCCATAGATAGGGTAAACTATTTTATTTCTTAAAGTCATGTGTAGATATTACGCTCCCCAAGGGAGAAATACATACTTTCAAACTCGTGATTTTGAAATTAGTAATTAAAAATATTTATTAATATTTAACAATGAAACTTAGACGAGTTTTCTCTGAACTAAAATAAACATAATATTATATTTGAAATAAAATGATAAATCCCAAAATGAGGTTTCTTTTTCTTCTGGTACAGAGAGTTCCCCCACCCCACCGCCTCAGGATGCCATGTGGGTTAGGTCAACCCACTTAGTCAGAAGGCCTGATAACGGAAACGTCATACATCGTTACATCATCATTAGTCGACCAAATATAGGCCTTATTATTGGTAGAAATAGGATTAACAATGGTCGACTAATGATGATGTACCAATATATAACGTTTTCGTTATCAGGCCTTCTGTCTAGGAGGTGGTGGTTAGGTGGTTATGTATATTTGCAAGCTCTGCGTTGTAAAGCGATGCATGCTGTTGTAAATCATAGCGGGGAAATAACGCCTTTACTCCCAGACGTCATTGACTGCCGCGCTTAAAAACGACATTTTCGGAAACATTCTATAATGGAAAATGCTTATTTAGTTCCCCTCCCATCACTCTTACAAATTTTGCCAGATATTTCCCGAGCACTTTGTATATACAATCACAGTCTCTTTTGCACATTTCTGTAATAATTTAAACAATAAATATTTGATAACTAAAGCTTTCGTACCTATCGTGCGTTAATAGCACTGATTTACTGACAGATGAGTTAACAGAAACCGTTGTCTAGTTATCGCTTTATGTCTACCTATTTCTTACATGGCCTTAACAGTTGTTTTATTAGGCTGGGGGGGGGGGGGCACTTTCCCAAAAAAAGGGGGGGGGGGGGCATTACCACTTTTTCCTCTATCAATTCGCTTTATTTCAAAATCTTTCCGTGCTCGAAATATTTCAAAATTATATTTGTAATCAGCAGTAAAAGCTGTAGCAAAATCATCCCCGTTCATTCCGTAAACAAGAAAAATCTTAAATGAACCTAGAACCGTGAAACGTCAATCAACAAAGGGTAAAACAAAAGAATTTTCAACTGATTTAATTAATGGTCACAAAGAGAGAATTAGGTATAAAACCATTTCCAAACAACTTAAAGTTCCAGTTTCAACAGTGGCTTGCAATGTTCAGAAGTTTAGGTCTACTGAAATACTGTTCATTAGTCCGAACCGGTAAGAAAACCAAAATAAGAATGATTTTACCGCCAAAGAAAATAAAGGGAGCCATACATAGCATCCATGAAAATTTCGTGTTATGGATACATAGAATTAACCTATATTTTGATACACTTTAGAGAAAATATATAAATTGAGAAAAACTAAATTGTAAATTACTATTTAAGTAAACTAATGTGTATAGAGAATTTAAACGAATAAACTCGAAGAACTGAAAAGTTAAATGGAGAGTGAAGTTATTCTTTACATATTAGAACAAATAAAAGTTCTTTAATTTGTAGGCATTCCCAAATAATGTTCAACGAAGTGAGCCTCAATTGCTAAAGCGTTATGTGTAGACATCTATTATTTTTTCATATTCAATTACTAAATATTTCTACGTTATTATCTACCATTTAAGAAAGCGATTAACTACTACCAATTAGCAATATGTCTCACAGTATTTAGTTTTAGATACTATTAAGCCCAACAGCAATATGGTCTTGATACCATTAAGCTATGGATAACAATAGGTCTAACAACTCATAAGGAGTTGGTTGATATATTACACGCCATATCTTAGCATTGAAAGTTTCCAAAGGTAACACAGTACCATTAAAACATGTACTACTAAACAATTCCGACTGCAATTAATTACTCGTTATATTCACTCATGACACGTTGTTACGATGGGAGTTTGAAATATTACATGTCATATCTTAGCATTGAAAATTCCAAAGGTATCATATGGTACCATTAGGACACGTGCTACTAAACCAATTCCCACCATCATTACTTACTCGTTATATGCACTCAAAACATGTTGTTACGAGTTGTTTGATAAATAAGGGTCGTACAAATGAAAACGAAAATTTGTGTGGGAAAAAAAAGACGACGTGTAAGATCGTGAGTTTAAGTTTTCAAAAATTGCGAAACCCCACGTGCAAATTGAACAATAGGTCACAAGTGTTGCACCACGTCCAAACAACAAAATGGAGTCAACAAAACACGAACAGAGAGCAGTAATTCGTTTTTTGACATGTGAAAGAGTTTCACTTTCTGAAATTCATCGTCGTATGCAGAACGTCTATGGAAATGACTGACTAACCTTCACTCATATTTGAGCATGGAGCAAGAGGTTTTCGAAGGGACGGTCATCATTGTAAGATGGTCAACGACCTAGACAGGCAAACGGCGCCATCACGGATGATTCCAAAGCCAAAATTGACGCTGTCTTAAAGGAAAACAAAAGAGTGACAATCGATGTCGTGGTTGCTAAAACTGGCCTTACAGAAAAATCCGTCTCCACTACAGAAAAATCTGTGCACAATGGGTCCCGCATCATTTGACATCAGAACAACTTGGAGTTCAAATGGCCATGTCCCTGCAACATTTGACTCGCTATGAACAGGAAGGAGAGATTTTTCTCGATGAAATTTGGGATGAAACTTGGTGCTTTCATTTCCAGCCCGAAAGTAAACGTCAAAGGCCGCAGGTTTCAGTCGCACGATGAAGTGAGGGAAGAAGTTTTAGAATGGTTCCACGCGGATCTCAAGAAACATCTGAAAGGCCGCAGGTTTCAGTCGGACGATGAAGTTAAGGAAGAAGTTTTAAAACATCCAATCCCGCGGCTTCGGTTTTTCCGCTCTTGACGGGGTCGGTCGACTACGGTCGGGGGTGTTCTTTCTCTTACGTTCTTTTTCCCTTGTCAAATCTTCCGAAAAATATTTTTAAAATTTTTCTTCCTTCGGGGATTTGACACTACTTCAAAAACTTATTATCTGGATAGCGTCCTTTAAGAGATATTGAGCCTGCCAGCACATGTCTCAAACAAGGAATTTCAAGAGAGTCACGAAGAGATATTGTTCCAAAATTCACTTAGTTATAGGAACAGGAATACAACTAACAAGTAAGTCAAGTGAATAAGTCTCCAACAACATTGGTTTGGCTGCAGTATTAAGTAGAGCTGCGTGCACATTGTGCATTGTGTTTTAAAACAATATCCTAATCGAAGAGCATTTCAGTCTATTCCACTTATCAAAATAATAACTGCGCCACTTGTTGAGATTAAATGACTTTTTCGCCAGGTTTTTAGCAAACTTCGCATGATGTTTAGACCCTTAACATTTGAGTTTGAGCATTTTGCATAAGGGACTTTAATTTGTCATCATGCTAAGGATTACCGTAAATACTGTATTTAGCACGGGACTTGAAATATCAGCTCGCCTGTATTAAGCGCCTGGGGGGTCTACCAACTTTTTACAAATAAGCGCCGGACCTTCAATAACCGCCAGGACGCTTATTTCAGTCCATTTCGAGGATTTTTCTTCTCTTGCTGGTTTCTCACGCGTATTTTTGCTGTCCCAACTACCGCTGCTAAACCGGAAATTAGATACCAGAATAATTGTCTCCTAAGTTCTTGCTGTTTAACTTTGGATTGAATCAAGAAACATGGCTGATGATAAAACACAGATATATAGTACAACTACATGTATTTACTATATTTATATATAGAACATGATATAAAATGATAAAGATATATATTCACTATATATCTGTGTGCAAAAAGAAAACTTCTCAGTTGTTTTAAATTAAAATAAACTGTGTTGTGTGATCCATTTTATTAAATAACTCCTCTCCTGCTTGGAAAATTTAATATTTTGAAATAATAGTTTCCATCACAGTTGTGCAGAATTTTATAAGCGCCGAACCTGTAATACCGGCCCGCCTGCATTAAGCGCCAGGGGGTCCGCTGAATTTTTGCAAATAAGCGCCCGGGCGCTTAATACAGTATTTACGGTACGCTAGGTTGGTTTGGTTTGGTTTGTTTGGTATTAACGTCCTTTTCAACTGCTATGGTCATTTCAGGACGGCGTTATAGGGGCCGCAAATTTTGCCTCGCAAGGGTTCTTTAACGTGCAGCTGGCAAACGACTACACGGAATCAACGGCTTTACTTCCCTTCCGAAGGAAATGCGTGATCCAGGATTTTCTCTTCGAAAAAATCCTCGTCGTCCTCGGCCGGGGTCGAACCCGCCTCCTCAAGCATTACGCTAGGTACTTATTACCCTTCCATTTAGAAATAACCTCTATACAGTCGAATATTGCACTCTTCTTAAAAATAAGAGTACTGATTACGAAGTTTACTTCGTATATTCCTAATTCGTATATTCTTTGCATTTAGTATTAATAGGAAGGAAGTGTATTCTTAAAGGTCATTAGCTTTCACCGTTTCGTTCTCGATTAGGAGTGATTTTGGCGAAGGTGAAGCGCTAATGGTTGTCGCCTTTCCGTTAATATTTAAGTGTCTGTCTGTCTATCCACAGGAAATTTTTCTTCACTTCCATGGAAGGTTACCAAATTGGCAAAACTAACATTAGTCTACTGGCAATACCATTGCAAGGAGTTTGTCCAGGTAGCATTAACCTGATTATGAATTTCTTCCAATCTGCGTTGTTCTTACAATCTCAGGTGATTTTCGTAAACTTACATGTAAACAATATATTTCAAAATTATGTTTATACTGAAAATTGGAATTTTTTTTCTTTTCACTGTTTGGATAAGTTCTGAGGAAACCCTTCGTATACACACCTGAAGAAAATTATTAAAATGTGAACAAAATAATAATGTAAAAGACGAATTCAATGATATTATTAATTACAGTGGTGTCTTATAATTTGAAGTTAGTAGCCGATTACATAACAAATTCATAACACTTAATAGATATTATAGAGTACATAATGTTTAATTATTTCAGCTTCGGAAATGGTATTTGTCGAAAACAAAAAGTAGTACAGCATAAGAATAAATAAGAACTTAAAGCGGAAGGATAAATTTGATTTAAATAGATTCTTATTTGATCTCAACAAGGCTGAATCTTATTAAAATGCTTAAACTAAACCAAATGGTTTGAGCCATTTTTGGATCTGGAATGGTTTCCGACCTCATTCAAATATCTAATTTTTTCTATCAATATCTGATGT